>CM040186.1:92204142-92804142 GCA_022606455.1 Callitettix versicolor
TATTATGAACATGTTCTTTGCATCACGCGTCCCGTCCCAACATCACAACCAGCCCTAAAACATGTTAAATTACTTTTGGAATTTCGCTTAGTCACATCAGCGAGACAGTTGCGTGCCACGATTACTTATTTACCACCTCTGACTTTAACTTACTTTATCACAACCAATATTTAAACAATACCATCACAAAATTTCTGATAACGAATGCGTTTAGATTGCAGACACGAGTGTCGGTGGCTCAGTTAGTGACGCTTGAGTGGGTTATCTAGTGACGTCACATGTAGGTCACTGCTTTGCCTATTTATTGCCCAGCCGCATATGCAAATGTAGTGCGGCTTAATTTTGAAGCGTTTGAACTGTTTATTGTTGAAACTGCAAACAATCTGTCTCTATAAATATTTATAGTTAGCTGATCGACCAGCTCGTGTTCAGTGACGTGCTTTGCCAGAAAAATCGCCATTTTACAATGATTATCTTATTTAAATGTTGACCATAACCGTAGATCAACACATATTAATGGACTGTAATACTAATTTGTAAAAAAAATGCTATTTAAAATTAACTATTTCTGTAAAATTTACACACATGAACATATATCTGTGTATGTGTTTTAGTACTTTTGCGTTCGTAATTTTGATTCGATTTAATTGATTCAAACGCCACAAAAATTGATTGTAGTAATAGTTCTGTTACCAGTAAACGGTCAGGGTTTATTTTCATAGCTTTTTAATGTAATTAAAAGTTTAAAATTCTAATTTTGCCGCTTTTTAAAGCTAAATTTGATGGGAAAATTAAATTTTCAAATGATTGTCATATTACAAAAATTTTCTTGAAAATCCGCTGTCATGACTACAGCGAGACAGCTGCGTGCGGTGGTTATTTAAACTATTGTTGTCAGTCATGTCAAGTAACGGACATGATAACAATAAAATCGGTCGATACATCTACTGTGTTCTATAAATATAAATAATAGGTGTGCTAAAATGTTCCACAACATTTTTTACGTTTTATTATTTAAAGGTAACATTTGGTTCGGAAATCTCAGACAGTTATAGGAATATCGGTCTAATTTCTTAAAAACTGTTCATTACATTTTACTCAAATTTTAATAATTTATAAAGAATTATTATAAGAACTCAGTGCAGAAAATTTGAAATTTAAAAAATGTCAGAGTAAATTGGAAAAACTTGACGACAGTTTTTTTAGATTTTATCCTGAAAATAATTACTGTTATTTTAAATTTTCTCCATATTTACAACTAGCTTTATTAAATATTATTTGTGTTTTAGAGTAATTATATTAAATTTTAAGAAAATCCTATAAAAATATTTTTTCTAATGTAAACAATGGTACGCATTCCTTTAAGGGGTGAAATTTTGAAAACGCTGAAATAAATGTTACATTATTTGTGTTTTTAATGTATTCACATTACGTTTCAAGAAAATCATATAAAAAAGTATTTGTTATGATGCAAACGTTTATGCCAATCTTCTACTCCTTTAGGTGGATGATTTTGTAAAATATGTGTTTCATTATTTGTATCTCAGTACATTTTTGTTAAGTTTCATAACAATCTGATTAAAAAATATGTTTCTTGCAAATTTTATACACCATTTTCACCTTTCTGAAATACATTGAAATGTTTATTTAATTATTTGTGCTTTAGAGTATTTTTATTTAGTTTCATGAAAATCTGATCAAAACATTTTTTCCAATGAAAATTTTTAAACGCCCTTTTTTCCTTTTTAAGAGATAAAAATTGGAAAATGATGAAAAATATGTTTCATTATTTGTGGTTTAGAGTACGTATGTAAGGTTATAAGAAAATTTGAAAAAAAATAATTTTTCTATTATAACATTTTGTACCTTCTTTTTACCTTTTTAAGGAGGTGAATTCAAAAAAAAGTTAAAATTCATTTCATTATTTTTTTATTTTAGTTTATATTTGTTAAGATTCAAGAAAATACGATCAAAAAATATTTTTCAATGTTAAATTTTATACACCTTTTTTCCTCTTTTTAACACCGTTTTGCCCATTTAGGGGAAGAATTTTGAAAAATACTGAAATACATGTTTCATTATTTTGTGTTTTAGATTATTAATGTTATTTTCAAGAAAATCTTACCAAAAACAGATTTTTCTAATAAAAATATTTCTACCACCTTTTTATCCTTTTAGGGATTGAATTTTATAAAATACTTTTTTAGTGCAAGCTCACATAATAATATGAAGGTATTTTAAAAATTTCAAGTCTCTAGTTATAATTGTTTTTTGGTTCTAAGTTGATTTTATGTAAGTCAGTACAAATTTATCTCTCCTTAAGGATATAAATTACGGAAATGTTTAAATACGCGTTACGTAATATATGTTTCGGAATATTTTTTACGTTTCAAAAAAATCCGATAAAATATTATTTCCAATCCAAACACTTACTCCTTTATCTTTTTTATATTTTTACCGCTTTAGAGGATGAACTCAGGAAAATTCTGAAATACGTATTCCATTACTTGTGTTTCAGAGTATTTATCAAAAAAATCCGATCAATAAAATATTTTTAATGTAAAATTGTATACCCCTACTTTTTTACATTTTCTACCCATTTTAATCCATTTATAGGATACATTTTGGAAAATATTGTAAAATGTATTTTATTACTTGTATTTTAGTGTATGAACGTTAAATTTTAAGAAGACCCGACCAAAAACAAATTTTTCCAATAAAACCAGTTTTATCCATTTTTCACCCCTTTAGGTGTTGAATATCGGAAAATCGTTTTTAATGCACCGTAAGAGGTTATCCTGAAAATTTCATGACTCTAACAATTATATTTTTGGCTGGATGTTGATTGTGAGTCAGTCAGTCAATCAGTGAGGACATTTTCTTTTATATATTAAGATAGATATAATATTTCTCGCATATCCTAGCATGAACTTGACCTTTATAATATTTGAGTGCAATAAACGAATAAACTAGTTTCCCATTAATTAAATTCTAATCCGACTGTGACAATGACTAGGCTGTCCTTGAAGGAAATATTTCGATTTCCGAAGTAAAGTAGTCTAGAGCCGTTATCAAAGCTTCGTCGCCGAGCGCGTAAACAGGGCTTTGCATGAATAATGAAAGAGTGGATGGAGACAAAGCCATCTTGAGGGAGGCTTCTCAAGGGGGCGACCAGAAACAATAAGCAGCTACTTTGCTCGTTTTAGCGTATTTACTAATTTAGAAATAATGAATTGCGATCGTAGCAGATAATACGAGTATATAGCGTGAGAAAGACTTCAGTACCAGGTCTTAGCGAGAGAGTACGGAAACCACGTACACAGGTAGAATTTATAAAATTTAAATAGACTTGATTAAGAAGTTTTTAGAACAATTACCTGTTACGCAACTTTGCAAATAGTAAATTGCGTAAACCATTGCACAAATTTTCTCACATTCAATTAAAATTATGAAAATGTATTTGGGAAAACACAACCACCTCCTCACCTGGAAGATTGGCCTATTTCGTAAACGTGGTATGCATACATCCTATTTTGCCAAAATGTTGGTCATAGACTGTAATAAATATTCAAAACTCGAATCAGTGTAACAGATTTAAATAACTCTAGAGAATATTGAAAAAAACCGATGGCGATCAGAATTCATTTTAAGGGTTCTCCGATTTTCTCCGGCACAGAAATTTTTTCTATTTCGAATTTTCTATTCGAATCGCACGGGGATGTAGACTAGCTGCACCCATTGAGAGGGTTTAGACGTCCTTCGCGGTACCCGAGTCTAACACACACTTACACTTACAACATTAAACTTACGACTTTAACACTTTACACTCACACTTACATTTAGGGAGGCGATAATAGCCTCAATGTGCTTTTCGCCTTAAAATTTAAAAAAATATTTCGAATTTTCTACAAAAACTTTAATAATATTATTTCGTACATGACAAAAATTGAAAAATTTTATAAATTTTTTTTTGAAAAAGTAACAAATTTTTCAGCTTTTTCGATAGATCCTGTGTAGGAATTTTTGGGAGTATAACGACTCACACTTTTTTAAGGTACTTACTGCGCAAAGTTTTAAAAATATTTCAGATATATGGGTAGTCAGACATACATGTCAAAGACCAAAAACATAGTTCAGTTTGCAGAAATGTGCGCAAATATACTTAGACATGGACTTAAATGACACATAGGTGGAATTTAGATGAACTTAGATGGACACAGGTTAAAATAAAAACCTCATGTTGGATTTCGGGGTGTTGAAAACGAGTAGATCTTAAGTTCGAGTTTAAATCATCAAATTTCTTTAATACTTCTTAAAGTTACACAGTACAGAACACAAATTACTTATACGAATGCTTAACTCTTTAATGTTTATTCCTATCACTATGGTAACGAAACTGTTACTTAAATTCGCAACCGTTCGTAACGTAAAGAAGCATCAACGTCTTGGATTCGTTGTGACAGATATTCACATGTCAGGCCTAGACATATTCACATATCCTGTTTATCACCACGACATGTTAACTCGCTAAGGTTGGCAGCACTGACGTCACACGTTACGTATGCGATACGATATATGAGCACTACTGACGTCATTGATCCCGTAAACCTGCGTGCATACCCTTAATACGAAGTCACATTGTGGGGATCAAGGTTATACTGTATCATTTGCATTCTTTTCAAGGATAAAGTGTTAAATATAAAAACAAAAAGAATATTCAATTATTGCTATAAAAATGTTCAATAAATTACTGGAATACAATATATATATTTGTGTGTGTGTGTGTTTGTGTGTTTGTGTGTGTGTGTGTGTGTGTGTGTGTGTGTGTGTGTGAGAGAGAGAGAGAGAGAGAGAGAGAGAGAGTAATTGCGGCAAGAAGTTGACTTGCTGATAAATTTTCAAAAAGCATTAAAAATATATGCGAATATAAGAATGAATTCTAACAGACCAAAATTGATTTAAAAAAATTCAAAATCTGATTTCATGTCATAATTGCTTCCATTTTTTAAATTACTTTGAAAATATGGAAATGAAACGTGATCGCCTTCAGGTTGACGGAACTCTTCGAAACCGAACGTTTCCAAGTTGTGGGACGCTTACTTGATTTAAGAACGTTTTTGATGAATCAATTTCTAGACATTGGGTAATGTTCCACTTTTTTTTATTTATTAAAAAATCTATAATTTAAAATAATAAAAAAATAAATAATTATTTTATTTATTAAAAAATCTGACCAGATTTTTGTGGGTGTAGCGGTCCATACGTCTAGTTTTGATACTTAGAACCAATTTCCACAAAATACTATTTTTATTGCTTTGTTAACAAAAAATGTTCTTCAAAAAACTTTTTTAACATTTCATGAGATATAGACAAAACGAAACTACATGTAAAATTTCATCAAAATCGTTAATAAATTTTCTAACCAAATGTTGGTAGATAAACAAAAACGAATAGATTTTAAAAAACACTTTCTTATACTAAAGAAAATTGATGATTCTTAGATCCATAAATCTCTCACGTTTGAGGCTTCATTTCTTACATGGTACGCAAAGAAAAAAGTGGCTCATTATACATATCTATTTCGTATAATGAGAAAATTAAATTAAAGAAAATCGTTTATCCGCTTTTGAATAAACAGCACAGTAAATAACGTAAATATAAATAATCACGGCACGCAGCTGTTTTCGCCAATATCGCGGAAGCAAATTTTTAATTTTTTTTTATTTTGCCCTCTTTTGAAATTTAGATTTCGTTTGTTGTTTGAATCTTAGTTTTTTTCGAAGCTTTGGAAAAATCGATTTATGTAGAGTTTGAATCAAATCGAACAAAATTTAAAACGTGAGCATGTTCTCTCTCTCTCTCTCTCTCTCTCTCTCTCTCTCTCTCTCTCTCTCTCTCTCACACACTCACTCACACACATATATATATATATATATATATATATATATATATATATATATATATATATATATATATATATATATATAATACAACATATCTAATATATATATATATATATATATATATATGTAGCAGCAAAATAGTTTAGCAGTTAAAAAGTTTGAAATGGAAAAGAATTTGTCAGTTAAAAATAAATACAGGAGCGTAGAGTATATAATAACACTTAACTACAAAATGCCGTTACTTTTAAAAAAAACAATATAGGTTTTACAATCCATTTTATCTAATTTAGGGATTTCAAAATTGTGATTGATCACGTACACATATCATAAAAAATAACCTTCCGTTAGCTCAGCTTAACGGAAAACACTTTAAAATTCCCAGATATGTTCAAATTTCAATGAGATAAACACTATAAATATATCCCAGATATATATATATAAATATATATATATATATATATATATATATATATATATATATATATATATAATATATTATTAGAACATTTGCATAACTGAGCATTTAATTGATGTAGTAAGTTTAGCTTATAGTAAATTGTTACTATAAAGTATTGTTTCTGTAGTCATTATTTAATAATAAAGTATAACCAAGAGTTATATAAAAAAATTTTAGTAAAATATACACAGAAAACACTCGTCGATTAAGTGGTACTAAGGAACAAAATTGCTAGCGTGTTTTCATTTTTTATTAATTCAAGTAATTAATTCAGTAAGTAAGACTGAATTAGTGAATTACTGAAGTGATAATTCGTCGTAAATGTGTAACAATCCGTCTTTGTCGTCGACCCACATCTCTTCGGATCTTGATTGAAAACTACTGACTGCTGTATCATCAATTTTATACCCAGACCTAACATCTCATCATTAAAGACTGTCGATTATAGGCTATATAGGTAAATCATATTTAAGTACCCCGCAAGGGAGTAGGGATTAGCTGCACCTATTGAGAGGATTTAGACGTCTCTCGCAGTCTAACACACACTTACACTAACAACACTACACTTACAACTTAACAATTTACACTCGCGCTTCCATTTAGGGAGGCGATAATAGCCTCAATGTGCGTTTAGCCTTAACAAAAATCCTATTTAAGTAACTATTTCTATTAATTTAAACAGTACCAAGCAGTATTTTTAGTTTCAATTTTAAATATGAAATAACCACCCCAAAATTCATTTTTCTTTCTTACACTGAAAAGTATCAATCTGTAAGAAATTGCTTATTAACTGAAAATGAATATTAATAATTAAAAATTGTTTTATAGGAAATTGGATACTTTATTTAAAAAACCTTTTATTGATTTCCTTAAATATTCCAATAAACGTTAATTATTATTAAATATCTAATCAACTTTGACTCCCGAAATTGAAAAGGTGATTTATTAGAATATATATATATATATATATATATATATATATATATATATATATATATATATATATATATATATATATATATATATATATATATATATTCGTCTGCATTAGCCCAAGTGTGCACAATAGTCGGACGATAAACACAAAAAATATATATATATATATATATATATATATATTGTTTAGTGAACTTTAATTTCTTGTTGTTTTTGACAAGTGCAATACAACTATAGATCTAACACTAACGAATTAATGGACCAAGTCAATAGCATGCAAAACTCGTTGGAACTTCACTTTTAAAAGTTAAATGGACTGAAACACAACTAGTTTTTACAGTTTGTTCGTGATATCAGCATCAGTTTAAATGGAAAACGTATCCTCCCCATTAATTAATTTGTGTTTTATCTAACCACTGGCTGACTAACCCTGCTTCCCAAGTTAACGTAACCTTGTTTAATTTAATTATCATTTTTGGAAATGAGTTTTTATACGGTGTTACATTAAATACGACTTGAAAAGCAAACTGAAGTTGCGTCTCTGACCTCTGGGCTGGATATACCTATTACTTAACTGCGCACTTCAAGAACGTAAGTTCGAACGCACACCGTAAAACACCAATCCGTCGAATTTTACGTATATTTCTAATTTATGAGCCACAAAAAAGACCTTTTTGAAAAATACACCACAAAATTTTAGATTTTTTTTGTCGCTTGGTTTTTTGCAATAAAAGTAGTCCAAGCAGAATATGATTAAAAAATAATTTTTAAGTTCATTCATGAAACGCATTTCAAAGCGCTTATATCGTAAATTAAAAATCAGTAGGCTACATTCTGAGTATCTTGCGCGGTCTAGTTTACGTCGCGGAGGGGTAGACGACACGGAAGTCAGTTGATTCATTGTTGTTAATAGTTTATATTGGATATGTAGATAATTGTAAGCATCAATTTTGTTGTTGTTGTTATTTTAAGGCGAAAAGCACATCGAGGCTATTATCGCCTCCCTAAATGTAAGTGTGAGTGTAAAGCGTTAAAGTCGTAAGTGTAGTGTTGTAAGTGTGTGATATACTCAGATACCGCAAGGGACATCTAAATCCTCGATGTAAGTACGCATGAGTACTGCTTTTTAGATGTAAAACACTTGCAATTATTATTTCAAGGGTCGTCAGTAATTTAAAAGGCAAGAACCAAAGCGCATCCAGATCTTCAATACGTTCTTTGAAAGTGTGTGCTTGACACATTTGATTTTCGCTTTGCTATCGAACCGGGAATTTCATTAATGACATTTATTGCATTATACTGAGTTATAAAATATTCATATACGATCAAAATATGACGAAATATTTGAATGTGATTTTCCACATTTAGGGTTATCAATTTTTTTTATCAATAGTTCCTGTAACCGGTTTTCGTGGAAATAACGACTCGTACGTTTTGGCGCGTCACTGCAGCCGCTTTAAACAAAACACAACTTTTAGGCTATGACGATACTTGAGCACTACTTATACAAAGATTTCTAAACCAGTAACAGTGCCTTCATCCACTGCAGAATGTCAGAGCACTCCAATTTCAATTAAGTTAAAGATCTTATTACTTCTTTTTCCTGTTCTGAAAAAAAGATTAATTAAATAACATCTGACGTAACGGAAGTTTCGCGCTTCGATAATTCAATTGAATACCTAAATTGCTTCAGTAATCACTGTTGCATTCAATTAGTTGAATATCAATTGGAAATTGGAGAAACCATCACGGAAAGGCGCCGCTCGCTAATGCGTCTATTCGTTAACACTCCAGCTTTCGAAATTTGGTGGCGCTAAAATGTATTTTGGCAACAGATTTCGCGTGTTCATTAGGCAAGAAAATACGATCAACTGTTCTGAAATTGCTGATGTACAAAACCTTCACATTACCTCTTGTAATCAGCGTCTATATCTGCAAACAATAACATTTTAAGTCATCGAATTTCATTTAACGGGAGAAAAGAACCCTGACCGCTGTCGACTTAACTTGTTTTATTCAGAAGAGAATTTAATATTACGTGAAACAATCCTTGACATGATTTCCTAGCCGCCTAGTTGATAGCGTACTGGGCTTTCACCCCGAGGACCCGAGTTCGATTCCCGGCCAGGAATTGTATTTCATACGCTATAAATCATCCCATCGTCTGCATTAGCCCAAGAGTGCAAATATTCGGACGTTAAACACACAAAAAAAAGCAACTATCTGCTTACACTAAACATTAAAAATACTCCATTTGTTCTAAAAGTGTTGTATATTTTTCAATCCCTTACATCGAATAGTTAAAAATGTCTTCGCATAATATTTTCGTCCACATTGTTTAGAGATAAAATAGCCGATAATTGTTAAAATCATTTAAAACTTAATTTCGCCTTAATGTTTCGTATTTTTGCCGCCATATTAGTTCCTTTTTCTTAAAAAAAAACTTGTTAATATAAGTAAAAGTGCACCATTTTCACTAAATAAGAACTAGTATAAAAAAAGTATTATGAGATTTTCCGTTTTCAGGTTACTTAAATCACTCCAAAACATTTTCATATATCTCTGTTTATGCACTTTGATGAATACTAAAAATTTATTAAATTTGGCGTACGTGTGTTTGGGATTCTTGTATTTTCCGACTAGTTTTAAATTTAAAAAAACTTTTGGTGAAAAAACTGTTAAATCGTTTCGAATTAAATGTAGTTCAAAATTAACCCAAATAATAATGCTCGTAACTATGCAAGGTTATGGAAAAAGTATAGAAAATCGACAAAGTTTCTCAGAGTCAGGAGATTCGTAACTCAACTCTATGTAGCAAATTTAAAAAAAACGTTTACAGTTAGAGAGTATTTTTGGAGCTAAATTTGAAGACCGATTTTAAAAAATTAAGTCGACTTATCTAGTCTTTTGTCGGCAGATTCTGAACCGGATGTTCTGGAAAACAATTTACCATGAGAACATTTTACGCCGTTTATGTTTGCGTCAAACCGATTTCAGAGAACATTATTCGTTGTAAACATAACGGTCACATGCAATTAATAAATTTTGTAATATCTCGGAACAATTGCGTCGAAAACGGCTTGTTGAATTAATTAGGCTTATATCTAGTATACAAAAATCCCCAAATCATGTGTCATAATACCACATTAATATTTAAAAAATAAGTTGGTTTCAAAAAGGCACGAGAAAATAACTTTATCAAAATTAACTATTGACTTGGTCAGCAAAGATGGGCTGAAGCTCGGAGAAATATAGAAAAATCATATGGGGATTTTTAGCGAATTCCTATTCAAAAAATATTACCTATTGGAATGGTCATCATGGAACATTGGAACCCAAACTTGGAAAATTGAAATGAGAATAGACTCTGACCACCAGACCATTTTTGGAGGAGTTGTTAAAATTTGTATTTATATTTGAATATATATTTGTATGTGTGTGTGTGTGTGTGTGTGTGTGTGTGTGTTTGTTTGTTTGTTTGTTTGTTTGTTTTACCACTATTTTGTGAGCCATCAAAATTAGTTTCAATAGTTTCAAAATGGCGTATATTTCAAATTTTTTTTTAATTATAACTTCTAGTCTTAATGTTTTCCTTTGATTTCACCATCGTAATCAGCGCGTGAATTAGTATTTTTAGTTTTCAAAATCCGTTGAAATTTTAAAAAAATTACTACTGTCAGGGTTTATTTCGTATTTTCAATGTAATTTGAGAGTTTAAAATCATAGGCTAATATATAATAATTTTAATGCTGATTATGGTGATGAAATTAGGATTTTAAAAACGGTAAGAGGAAGAAACTTCTTTTTGACGGCTTCTATCACGTCAGAGTGCAGTGAATATTTAAAATTCATTCGGCCCCACAGTCATTATGGAACAGTAAAATATAACATCCTATACGACAGATTTGTCTGTTAACCATAATTTTGTAGAAAAACTAATAAAAATAGACACGGAAACAATACACATTTTTTTAAATTAATGGCTTATAATTGAGAGGCTAAATTGAAGGTTCTCGTATAATCCCTATTTAAACTAATTATTTACTTCAAGTCAGTCACCAAAAACTGTTTTGTTCTTCATTTTCTACGGTTTTTTATTTCTTTTGCATACAATTACAGACTGAAGCGTAGGCAAGGTTGGCCTACAAAGCAAGCAGGGTTGTCTTTCTAAAACTGAATTATTTTCATAGCCTACTTTTAGAGTTGTAAGTCAGCGTTAATACTTTCAACTTAGCCAAAATGTTAAGGGATGATTTATTTATTCCGTGTTTAGCAACAACTCGCTGGTTCAGTATTGTTAAACGGGGTCAAGGCACCCCTAAGTATTAATTACCCCTTACTTAACCCCCTCGAGTATTGTTGTGGTAAAAATTTAGGTCGGCCTTTTTAATGTAACATCCATTTACAGTAGTGGTGTGACGTCATTCAAAACTGAAAACAACTCGAAATGTTTAACATGAAAAATAGCAAAGAAACTCATCAAGAATGTCCAGCAACGAGTGCGTAGACATATTTACAGAGACTATACAATCGATTGTTTACAATCGTCTTGTATCCTAGCGAACATACAATGTGTATTACAACGGACTAGAAGTAAAACCATCATTCCATCATTATAAACAGCTTGTTCGATATCAGAGCTGTTATCCAAGTAATTGGACTATTTGCCGCTACTAACGTTGCAAGCTGCAAGGACAGGGCAGGAGACGTTTGAGAAAATGGAAGTACTATTATTTGTTTAACTGTAGTTGAACATTCTGCCGCTAGATACCACCAGCAGTTAGCGCTCACATATATCTCATAAGGGTTATCATTCTAGTACGTTTATATTCAATGGCATTAAGTAAAGAAAACATATAATTGGTATGTGTTCAGAAAATAATTCGGTTTGAAAGTTTTCGAAAATACTGAAAATCGGCTAAATTTTATAAAATTGGTTTATCAGATTTTGCTCAAATATTAGCCACATATTAAGAATCACAACTCAAGTGGTTGTAGATAACTTACTTTTCGGGAACTTATGCCTGAAACGCGGTACGCAACTGCCTTGCTGATATGATGGAAGCAAATATCTCAAAAGATTTTTTTTCTCTACCATTATTTGAAATTTTGATTTCATCATCATAACCAGCATTGAAACCATCATTAACTATCGTCTGAAACTATTAACATAAATTTAAAGTACTAAATGAACCCTGATACATGTCAAATTAAATTTCATGTTGTCATCCTTTTTTAAAAAAATGTTAATATTATGCAGCTTTTAACGCTGATTACTATATCGAAATCGGATTATCAACAATATTGCAGACCAACATTTTTCCTAACGTTACATTACACCAGTTAGATTAATGGAAACGTGAGATCAGTGTTAACGGTAAGGGTAAGGCAACGGCAGTAACTACGTCTCGAACCTACAACCTTGAGATGAGATGCAGCATCAGACTGGCCGACGTCTTAGCCACATCGATATCGACCACCGGGCCTAAACGTTATGAATTTTTAAAGACTAGAAATGGTCGCCGTTTTGAAACTATGACATGAATTTTTCTGGTGAACGAACTTGAAAAATCTATTAGCAAAATCGGCTTTGGGGCACGTTTGATCATCAAATCGGTCTAAAATTGCAACCTCTCTCTCTCTCTCTCTCTCTCACACACACACACACACACACACACACACACACACACACACACACACACACACACACACACACACACACACACACACACACACACACACACACACACACACACACACACACACACACACACACACACACACACACACGCACACACACACACACACACACACACACACACACACACACACACACACACACACACACACACACACACACACACACACACACACACACACACACACAGCACGCACACACACGCACACATACACGCGCACACACACACACACACGCGCACACACACACACACACACACACACACACACACACACACACACACACACACACATATACGAGCACGCGCACACGCACACACACACGAGCACGCACGCACGCGCGCACACATATTCATACACACACGCGCACACGCACGCACACACACACACACACATGCAACAAACGTGTTATTTTATTATCCTTCACAACACAATGAAATCTTATTAAAAATAAAATAAAATCTAATGAATCGTATGTTTGAAATTTCATCCGCCATATTGAAATCTGTCATTCTAATACGAAGGAGGTCATATGACACTTCATTTTCATTTCACGAAAAATTCACTGGTGAAATATATTTTTAAAAAACCCTTTTCAGTTCGATACAACCGCTTAGTATGATTTTTCGTTTTTACTCTGGAAAATGTTCAAGTAAACTTTCTTGGGAAATTAATAAGTTTTTCAGTGTTTTTCGATATTTTTCATACCGGTTTTTTTAAAGGAATATTTCAGTGGGTGCAGACTAGCTGTACCTATTGAGAGGATTTAGACGTCCCTCGCGGTACCCGAGTCTAACGCACACTTACACGTACAACACTACACTTACGACTTTACACTCACACTTACATTTAGGGAGGCTATAATAGCCTCAATGTGCTTTTCGCTTTAAAATAACAAAAAAATCAACTTTATTTTCATACCAGATTTCTATTATTGTTGACCAATATTATGGCCAATCTGAATAACGATAAACTACGGTTCCGGGTGTTTACCTTATAACCTTACTGTAACAACTGTTTCGCTAAGTAATTCGCTTAAAACACCTTGTGTTTTATTATAAGTAATATATTTAAATTGTTAATGCGACGGTAAAGTTCACTAGTGTCTCATTCCGTGTAAATAACTCTGTAAGGAACTATGCAAAGAATTCCTTACAATACCTCTAGCCTCAGCCCTAAGCCTTTATACTGTATACAGTATATTGTATCGTTCCTACACGTGTTTCAAAACACGTACACAACTATACAAAATAGTTTAAGAAAATATCTTATGTTCCGGAATCTTTATTAAAACAACACGAAATAAGAAAATGTTTCAAAAACGTTGCAGTACGTGTTTAGCAAATTAAAGTATATTATTTTATTTTAAATCAACTTAACCAAAAAGAAAGTATGTACAAATGTGATTTAGAAGCAACTTACGAAAATCGTTAACAAGGAAAATGGCTAAAAAGTTTATTTATTAAAATCGGATTACAGATTCTCAAATAATTTGTCATATTAACTCGTTATAATTATAAATAGTTATTATGACAAATTATTTGAGAATCTATAATCCGATTTTAATAAATAAACTTTTATTGATATAAAGTTTATATATATATATATATATATATATATATGATTTCTTCAATTTCTTAATTTCAACAGATTTTTAAAATTCGAAATGCATGTAACTTTCTACAGGTGATTACTATAGCGGAATCAGAATTTTTAAAATGATCATTTTGAAAATATTGAATACATTTTTCTGGGTAACAAATTTACCCAAGTTATTACCAAAACCGATTTTGTGCCCAGTTTGAATTAATTAGAATTATTTTATATAAATCTGTTTTCATCATTGTAATGTGGTTAAAAACTGCAAACTTTTGCGTTTTGAATTTTCAAAATCCATTTAAATTTTAAAAAATAATTTGACTGTGGTTATTTTTGTATTTTCAATATAATTTAAAACTTTAGAATGCTAGTAAATGAAGGTTTTAATAAGCTTATATTGTTTATCTTGTAAAATTAAAACATTTTCCAACGATATGGGAAAATCGGACCTAATTGTCTTTACGAAATGTGGACAATTAGTTTATCTCAAGTGATTTGCACAAATACAAAAGTAATATTCTTACTGTAGCTTGTAATAAGAGAAGTTATCACTCGAAGTCGAACTGTATATTTAAGGTATTTAATGTTACTCGAATATTCCCCATTTTGTTTCCACGGATAAAGTTGTCCTATAATCAAAAACACATTTTTATTTTTCATAAAGTTATCCAGAATTTATTCTGTTCAAGTTCAGAACGTTCAAAAATTAACACTTTTTCTCCACACATTTAGCTAAACCTGTACGGCTTCATAATTAAGTGCAAACCATAATTTTTTTCAAACAAAATTCTATCGATTTTGATAGAAATTGTCTAAAATGTAGCATCGTGTAACTAAATAATATTTCTTAGTCCTTCTACATTCCGATTTGAAAATTGCAATACAACAACGGTGCTCATGTGAGAGAACAAGATTTCTTCAAATCGGAATGATAGATTCTGATCAAATTTTAATAAACAGTCATAAATTTAGAATCACTGCTCAGGTCAGTGCAGATTTTCATCGCAATTTGTCAATCGGTTTAGTCTTCAGCGGTGGTCCCGAGCTCAACCACGCGTGAACACATACACGCGCGAGAGAGCGTGAACATATATATTTTTAATAGAAACAAATTTCTGGACATTCTGACAAAAACACCAAAAATTTGATAATGTAAAAAAATTCTTTCAAAATTTTTAAATGATTTGTCTTTGAAATGATGAACGATTTATATTCGAAACAATTTTGAACAAACAGTTTTGGTACAACAGAAGTTGCGATTTTAACAAAACTGTGTTGACAATTTAATATATATTATGTGGTTATACATTTTTATATAGGTTACGTCTAAAATTTTTATTTTTTTTGCCAATTTTACATTTTTTCCGGCTTTCATGGATTTTTAGAAAATACACTACAACTAACAATATATCTGAAAAATAAAACTTTTCAACTATTAAAATATTTTTTTATAATTTTAAAAACATATGAAGGACTGATTACTTTAAATAATAATATTTAATGTTTCAAACCAAAAAAAATTAAATTAATGCAATTTGTATTTCTTTGTAAATGTTTTACAACATATATATATATCCCAATTTGTTTATTGGTAAATATAACCTAAAACAACAAATTATACAAATTCAAATTATTTTATTATCCTAAATAAAGCATTAGAGAATCTCTGATAGTGTTACAAACAATTTTTTTGAAAATACAAAAACATAATTGTTAACCCTAAAAAAATTTGTCATTGTATTAATTTATAAAATTACTCAAATAATAATTTAAAACAATAACAACTTTTTTAAATCTTTTTATTATTCCAAGAGTACATTGATATCGATAAACGTTTCCGTATTGTTTCCAAGAAAAAAACATTAAAATTAAAAAAAATATATTCCTCATTTCTAAAAAATAAGGAACACTTCAACATAAACACTTATTATTATAATTTAACCTAACCTACAATTTATTAAAACTAACCTATAAAAGATATCTACATACGGCAAGCAGGAAGTCACGCACCTGTTCGCAGGTTAGCCGTCCAGTGTACTAAAGTCACCCCTCCCCACCATGTTGAATGTTGAGCGACTCGCGCCAAACAACTGTAGCAATTTACAGAACACTGCCTAACCACTCGGCTCTCATCGTTTAACTTCGTCAACTGTCGTTATTGTTGGCTAAACTTCGGTTTTTCCATTGTTAAAGTGCATGTTCCGCCGACAGTTTTAACTTTGTGTTACTCGATTAAAATTAGGTGAACGATTTAAGTAAACTTTATTACAGTGACATATAATCATTGACTTTCGTACGTTGTACGTGCGTATTTCAAACTTTCATCAGATGTTTTAACCCCTATTTCAAAATAAGTAAAAATAACCTTTACAAAGTAGCAGTGGCGTAGCGAATTTTTAAAAAAATAACAGACTTAAAATTTACTTTAAACATATTTTTAATCATGAAAATACGAAAATAAACCCCGATCGTAGTAAATTTCATATTTTTTACCTATATTTTAAAAATATCTGATTTCAAAATTGTTAAAATCTGAATAATTTAATATATAGTAATCTAATTTTATTCAAAATTTCAGATGGAGATTTTATCGCTGGTTACGATAAATATATCAGATTTTCAAAATAGTAATAATAATAGTTTGTTTTATAATAATAGTAGTTTTATTTATTTTGACATAAACATGCGCGAACACACACAAAAACACACACACACACACACACACACACACACACACACACACACACACACACACACACACACACACACACACACACACACACACACACACACACACACAGAGAGAGAGAGAGAGAGAGAGAGAGAGAGAATTGTACAGAAAAAGTTTTACCCAATGAGTGGTATAACAGAAAAGACCCACAATTTCTACGACTCTTCTAAAAGTATAAGGAATAAGCGATAATTTCAAGGTCAAGAGTTTGAGTCTTACCTTTCTAATATTTTATTTTTTTTTTTTTTATTTTATTTTATTTATTTATTTTTTTTTTTTTTGCTTCATGGGACCACTTTAGTCTAAATTTCAGTTCTTCCTAACATTGGGCTGTAATTTTTTTCTCCAATAATCCCTCATTCGATCAGATCGTTGCTTCCTGACGGCATCTGTGATCACTACCTTCTTGTGTCTCTTCGGTTTATCCACTTTAAATTTATTAGTCTTAAGAATGCGTGTTATTTTACATTTGTCTGTTGCATCATCCATTTTTCAGTCCTATTTCACTGAGGTCTCTGAGGACTTGTGTGATGTATATGCCCTGTGTTTTCCTGTTGATGCTTCTCATTACCAGTTGTCTCAGGATTCTGTCCTCCGGCATTCTTAATATGTGAAAGAAGTGGGAAATTCTTCGTTTTTTCATTACATTGAGAACTGAGTCGATATATTTGTATACTGTTTCATTGGTGGCAATTCTCCAGGTCCCGTCTTTCCGGTAGCTTTTGTTGAGACATGTTCTGATGATCCTTCTCCCTGTCTTAAGCAGCGTTTCCGTCTTGTTATTGTTTTTGATTTGGAAGAGAGTTTCACTGGCATATAATGTTTCTGGGAGTACCACTGATTTGTAGTGACGTATTTTTGTTTTTATTGACAAGCATTTTTTCTTGTACGTTGGCCAAGTTAGTAGCTGGGCTTTTTTAATTTTTGCTACCCTATTGGATATTTTATTTTATAATAAACAGTTTAATTATTTTATCCTTCCATGCATGTAGAAATAAGATAAGGCAGAAGTAATGTATCGTGTTTACTGGTGTTTAGAGTTTCTATTGTTTATTGAGAAATTTGAAATCACAAGTTGCAGTTTATGTTGCTTTGAAGATTTATCAAAAAAAAAAGGTAACGACGAAACCTGTTCGGACATATTTTCAAAATATTTGTTACAATGGTAAAATAATAAAAAGTTAAGACAGGAGGAAAGTAATGACTTCTATGTTAATTGCGTTTAACAGCAAACTTGGTGACGTATAAAAACAGAAAACATAAAAATTACACTTTGGTTGTTTCAACGATGCGATTGTCATCTTCAGAAATTGAGCTAATAACAATTTCTGAGAACTGCAAAATATTTTGTTTGGTTTCAGCGTAAAGTTCTGTCGGAGGAATTATTTAGGCGAAGTTCTGTCGGTGTACAAAACGTGAAAACAATCCAAAAAAGTTGTTTGATTTATCGTCACTCGATCGTTTGTTCGATCATTAGATCACAATCGAAATAATATCAGATTATTTCTCGTGCAACGGACAAAAAGCTGTTGCTTTACTAATATGGCCATTATGTGATTATTCGAATACTATTATCAATAAATATATAATACAATTAAAATTACAAAATTTCCATGAATAATGTTATGTAATGTGATAAATGTATTTAGTACAGATTTATAATCGTTTCAGTCTGCTGGATATAAAATGTTTCACGAGAACACGCAACGCATTCAAACCGCAGGTTGACTCCATCACAATAGCTCGAGAGCTGACATTTTGCACGGAAGTGGATTATATAGTTAACTCGTTCAGAAAATATTTCAAAATCTTCGACATTAAGGGAGTTAACTTTATCATCGCTTGCAAGAAAAATAATAAATCCAATATAACTGAAAAGTTTGTATCAGAGAATATACGTTATAGATTTGGGGTTATTCTAATTTCAATGCAACAAGTTCAACGATTGTTCTTATCAAATCACGAAGCCTACACGAGCAAAACCGTGAGTATATAAAGCTAGTATATAAATATAAATGTTAAAAAAATGTTTAATGATCATAGTAATTTCAAATAATTTAACCAAAACTGATTACTTTAATCGAAAAGGTTTTCAACTTTTAACATCATCATATTTTTTCTTCTTATGCACTTTCCACCCTCTTTAGGGTACGTGGAATTAGTCACTTATTCATGCGTGTTTCCCTTCTCAACTTTCAGTATCGCTTCATTCGGATTTCTCCTTCTCTCTTCCTCCGAGATGAGAGGTTTTGATTTCGGTGTAGATTTATCTTGGAACCTTACACTGTCACCTCTGGTAATTTTCTTAGCCGTTCCATCAAGCAAAGAATCTTCTGAAATTCTCAATTCCATCAAGTCTTTCTCAACTTCCTTAAACCAGTTGGGTTTTGTTTTGTGGTTATAGAAGAAATCAAATATTTCTTTAGTTAATCTATTGGAGTTAATTCTGAGAAGATGACCGTAAAAATTTATTCTCCTTTTCGCATAGTATCCGAGAGCTTTTCAATTGTCCTGTAGAGAGTTTCATTCTTGTGGTATACCATCTTTTATCCTGAAATTTCGGTCACATGATTTTTCTTAAGATTTTTCTTTCTTACAGTTCACGCATCTTCTCTATCTGACCTTTGAAATTCATGGTTAGGGTTTCTGCTGCTTACAGTGCTTCTGGCTTAAGCACCGTTTTGTAATGTTTAATTTTTGGATCCCCAAGATAGAGATTTCTTATTATATGTCTCCTTTGTCAATTGGAAGGCCAACTCAAGTTTATTATTCCTGGCTTAATCAATCATAATTTTTCATTTATTTTATAAAAACAATTCTCAAACTTTTGCGATTCTATTTCATTTTTTTCCAATTATAATCACTCGTTCTCTCTATCTCCTCTCAACACTTAACAGCGAATTATTATCATGCTTTTTTTTTATTTTGTACTGTTATTTCTATTTAATTACAGTTTTATATGTAGTTTAAATCGGTTTGTAGAACATTTATTCAATTCTTCACTACTAAATGCTATATTAACATTAATATAACTAATTTTTGCATTCTCTTTCTAAAAAATATTTAATCAAAGATTATTTAATCTCCAACTAAACTCTCGTTAACTTTAAAGAAAGATTATCTGAAAATTACAGTCTGTTTTCAAACATATGATAAACGGATATTAAAATTTGAGGTTATGTTCACTGTTTACTTTTTTTTTAGATTGTTACTTTTTTTTAACGTTCGACTATTGTGCACACTTGGGCTAATGCAGACGATGGGATGATTTATAGCGTATGAAAATGCCAAGCTCTGGCAAGGAATCGAACCCAGGTCCTCGGGGTGAAAGCCCAGTTCGCTATCAACTAGGCCACTCTAGAGCGAAAAGGATGGCATTATGGCATTATTTTTAATCAATATAGAATTACTGGCTTTGTTACATTTTACATTATTGTTACATTGTTAATATTTACATTATGCTATATGTTTTTTAATAATACAAGCTATTAATTTTTTGGTGAAGGTAGCACACTAATCTCGAATTTTTCATTCAAAACTAACTAAATGAAATTAAATTTCTATTACATAAAAAACCCAACTACTTCTGTTAATCCTACTTATGAACTACTATTATCATAATTTTTGATGCTCATGAACTCATTCCAAATAAGACCTAAAATCAATTTACGAGGTGTGTTCAGAAGGCAAGAGTTTACGAGTGTTATAAGCGTTTCCAAGAAAGCCGCGAAGACGTCGAAGATGACGAACGCTCTGGACGCCCCAGCACTTCAACGACAGATGAAAACGTGGTGAAATGGTTATGAAATCGCCGAATCACAATTAGAGAGGTCGTTGATGATGTTGGCATATCGAATGGATTATGTAATGACATTGTTTCCAATGTTTTGTGTATAAAACGCGTGGCAGCAAAATTCGTTCCAAAATTGTTGAATTTTGATCAAAAACAGCGGCGAATGGAAGTTGCTCAGAGTCACTAAATGAAGTCAACAACGATGCAGAATTACTGAAACGTATTATAACAGGTGACGAAACATGGGTTTACGGATATGACGTCGAAACTAAGGCTCAATCATCCCAGTGGAGGCATTCTGGCTCGTCAAGACAGAAAAAGGCTCGACAAGTGCGGTCGAACGTGAAGGTTATGCTCACTGTGTTCTTCGATATTAATGGCATAGTGCATCATGAATTCCTGCCACCAGGTGAAACGGTCAATAAGGAGTACTACATACAAGTTCAACGCCGTTTGCGTGAAGCAATCCAAAAAAACGCCCAGATCTGTGGAAAAACAATTCATGGCTTTTGCACCACAATAATGCGCCAGCTTACGCTTCATTGCTTGTTCGTGAATTTTTGGCCAGAAACAGTACTGTAACGATGCCCCAACCTCCATATTCGCCAGACATGGCTCCGTGTGACTTTTTCCTATTTTGCAAAAATAAACAGAACCTTAAAGGGGCGTCGTTTTACAGCCGTAGATGACATTATAATCGCATCGCTGAAAGAACTAAAATATATCTCAAAGATCGGTTTTGAGAAGTGTTTCGAGGATTGGAAGAAGCGCTGGTACAAGTACATAATATCCGATGGGGATTATTTTTAAAGCGACAACATCAATGTAAAAGAATAAATAAATATTTTGTTCAAAAAATTAAAATTCTCGTTAATTTTTGAACACACCTTGTATATGTTATATTATTATTGCTAATAAATAGTATGAATAAAAAAACATTCAAATCAAGTCATACGCAATACCAATCTAAATAAAATTTTGAAATATTAGTTAAATTAAAATTAAAATAAAATAAATTAACAGAACAAAAACAAATGAAACTTTGACAAAATTGTAAATTTTGTAAAATGTGATAGTAATAGCTATTAATCAAAAATTAAAATATTTAGTTGACCGAAAATGGGATATTAAATTACTAATAGTTTAATTGTATATTAACAGTTAATAATAGTTCTAGAAAATAATATTGATGATTTAATTAAACATTAATTTTAATGGTGGATTAAATAATTTAATAATTGTTCTAAGAACCGGCTGTTAATGTTTGTTATTATATTTCAGAAGCAAGTGTTGTTTTTATTCAGTTTATAAAAAATATCCAACAATAAGGATTTACGAACATCACAAGGATTGGCTCAATAACCCGGATCAATTCAGATATAATGTAATGCATGTGATCTTGGAAAGGGAAGTATTAAGTAAATTAATAAGTATTTCTTTTATTTTTTTATTATTTAAAATATTAAAATAAATTCAGTTTGAATATATAATTGTAAAAACATGCAACACAAGAGGAATTTTTGAAGCGTATCAAACAACCTTCCACACAAAAAATATACAATATATGCGCTGTTCTAAAAACATCATTACGCTGCTGTCATTGTAACACAGTGGATTTAGTAATATAGAAAATATGTAATTACTTAATTCATATTAACATTATATATTAATTTAACAATTATTATTAAAAATTACGCAAATCTGCTTTATTTTTAAAATAAATACACGTATAATATTGTTACAGATCAGGACAATTGTCGAACGAAACTTTATGCATTTCTTTAACTGGTTTCGACAGAACGTCTTTGAAGCAACTTTGAACTGTTGCATTATTGAATATTTCGTCAAATTTAGAGATATCTCTCAGGAACAAAAATGAAAAATCTGTAAGCAAATAAGATAATGCATAAATATTGATCAAATTTCACAGAATTTACTACTTAACTCAAAAACATGTTCTATCTACAAAAAAAAAACTCCGATACTAAGTTTAACTGATTTTTCTTAGAATGTAAAATAAAAACACTAGTCTATTTATATGATTTTTAAAAAAATGTTTTGAAGGCAAAGTAAAAATGAACTTCGAAGGAGGTAAATGGACGAACGGAATTCGTTTTGTAATGAACTACTTATCAAAGATATTACCAAAAATATTTTTTACCAGTTTGGTTCAAGCAACTGCTTACTGAGAGTTTTTTAATTCAGTAATAAGTAACACTGCAGTTCTAAAGCATACTTAAATGAATACCATAATGATCCTGAATGATGTTACAGTAATAACTTGATCACGTCAGTTTAACAATGGTAACAATTTTTTTCATCATTGCAACATAGCCACCGGACCATATTAATGATTAGAATTATGAACTGTTTCCGTCTAGTGGTCTATTTACTCACCCCGTAAAGACTACCGCGGTTTCGAAACCTTGCTGTTTCATCTTCAGAGATTACAAAATGTCAAACCCCTCTGTCGAGGTCGACCTCGGCAGAGGGATTTTATATTTTGTATTACGGACTGAAAATGAACAGTAAGGTTTTGAAACCTTTACGAGGTGAGTAAATAGACTACTAGATGGACAAATAGTTCTTAATCCTAATTCTTTTTTAATTTTTAGATAAGTTTGTTTCTCAAGGTAAGAAATTCTTACTGAAGAAATTGAAGCCAATTCAAAAAGAAGGTGAACTCTTCATTTTGTAATTTTATCAGCAAACTGTTATTTGTCTTGTACCGCAAGGGAAAATAAGCGAGACAAGAAAATCGTAGCAAACCAATGTGATACACTTCGCCCTTCCTATGCCACCACATTACGTATGTAGACAACGAGAAGGGAACAGCTTTGTGGCACGATTTTCTTTTTATATTTACTTTGTTCAATAGACATTGGCCTTGAATGTCTTACCTGAAGTATAGTCCGGTGAGACATCAGCACAAGCATATGAGACGTAATATGTAGTGTAGTCTGTGCAGAGAACAGTTTCGTCATACGTGAAGTTCCCTGCTGTATCTGAACATATAAATGAACAAATGAACTAGAACAAATAGAAAACGACGAGTTTATTTTTGAACATTTTTAGTTGTTCTAAAAAAATCAAAACATCTAAAGGAGGAATATTACAACTTATTTTAAATATAAGTTTAACAGTAAACTTATTTGAGCACACTATGCATACTTGGTTGATGAATAATTTTCGAATGCATACATGGGTATTTTCGAAAGAACTTCGGAATTGTTGAAGTGCTTTTAAGTCTACCAGTGAGCTGACTGTCCAAAGTGCACTCGTGGTTCAGTGGTATGAAACCCTGCTTATGAAACTAAAGAGCGTGAGTTCTAAGCCCGCTCCTGACTTAACTATTTTTTAAAAATATTTTAATTTTCTTAAGAGTTCGAATTAAATGTTTTATTTTAGATATTAAAAACAGTGCTTATATACTTCATTACTATTTCAATATTTCCATTGATTCTTCATTGAAATTAGGCCTAAAAGTTAAAGAAAGAACCAGTTTTAATCAAAGTGACAATAAGAAACCAGAATTTGTATTAATAATTTGTTTTTATCGCCACATTGCAAAACATGGCCATCCCAGTTTTCACAAGTAATAATAATAAAAATTATGATAATAATAATAAAAATAATAATAAATAAACCCAGGGTTTTTTTGAAACGTTTGTTTTCTTTTGGGTTTGAGGATTTAAAGTTTTTTGACTTAAAAATTGACTATAAAATAAACCTGGACCATTTTTTTAAAAAAAAAATAAAAAATTTTTTTTAAAATTTCATAAAAAAAACCCTTTAAAAAAAAATTTAAATTTTAACTTTAAACATTTAAAAAAAATAAAATTAGAAAAAAAAAAAATTTTTTTTTTTTAAAAAAATTAAAAATTTAATTTAAAAAAAATTTTTTAAATTTTAAAATTTTTTAAAATTTAAAAAAAAAAAATTAAACAAAATAAAAAATAATTTCATTGGTTTTTGAAAAAAAATTTATAGAAGGGTTTTAAATTTAAATAAAATTTACAATTTTTTAAATTTAAAAATTTATAATTTTAAATGTTTCCCAAACAAATTTAAAAAATTTAATTTTAAAATTTTAAATTTCAAAATTTAAATTTTAAAAGGGAAACGAAACTTAAAGTAAAATTTAAAATTTTTTACAAATTTTTTTTTAAAAAACATTTTTTAATTTTTTAAATTTCCATTAGATTTTTTAATTTCTTTAATTTAAATTTTTAAATTTATTTTTGAATTTTAAACTTTTTAAATTTTATTTAAATTTTTTTCAAATTTTAGACGGGTTTTTAAAAAAGAGGGTTTTAAATTTGTTGACAAAAAAATTCCGTTTTTAATACCCCTTAAAAAGTTTTTAAATAAAAAAATTTTGTTTTAAATTTTTAAGGAATGAAATCGAAAAAGGTTTAAAAGAAAATTTTTTCCCAAAGGCCAAATTAAACGTTTCCCTTTTTTGGGAAAACTTTCCTTGTTTTGATGGCGGTAAAAAGGGATTTTTAAATTTTTAATTTTTAAAAAATTTTAAAAAGCCTGGTTTTAAAAAAAAAATTTTTTTTTTGGGGAATTTTAAAAAATTTAAAATTTTTTTAAAAAAACCCTTTTTTCCCTTGGGCATTTTTACTCCTGTTAAAATTTCCATAAAATAAAATTATAAAAATTCCTTTTAAATTTTTAAATTTTTTTAAAATTAAATTTTTAAAATTTTTAAAAAAAAATGAAAGAATTTTTTTAAAAAAAAAACAAGTAAAAAGTTAGTTTTAAAAAATTTTTTTTTTTAAAAAATTTTGGTTTGGGTTTTTTTTTTTTATTTTTTACCCCAATTTGGGAACTGGTTGCCCTTTTTTTTTTTTTGGTTGTTTTTTTTTTTATTTTTTTGTTTTTGGTTTTTTTTTGGCCCCCTTTTTTGGGGGTCCTCCCCCATTTTTTTATTTTTTTTTGTTGGGGTTGGGTTTTTTTGTTTTGGGGTTGGGGGGTTGGTTTTTTTTGTTGGGTTTTTTGGGTTTTTTGGGGGTTTGGTTTTGTTTTTTGTTACACTTTTTTTTTTTTATAAACTTTTTAAAAATTTGATTTTTTTTAACCAACCCAAAATTTTTCTTTAAAAAGGGGGCCCCAAAAAAATTAATTTTTTTTTTAAATAAACCCCTTTTTTTACTTGAAAAAATTTTTTATAAAATTTTTAAAATTTAATTAAATTTTTTTTTTCGCTTTGAAAGTTTGTCTTTTAATTTTAAGGGGTTTAAGGAAAAAAAATAAAAAAAAAAATTTTAAATTTTTAAATTTTAAAAGGTTTTTTAAGAAAAAGGGTTTTTAAAAAAAACCCATTTAATTTTATTTTAAAAAAAAGTTTTTAAAAAAAGTTCAAACAAACAATTAAAAATTTCCCAAACGGGAAAGTTTTAAATTTAAAAGGGTTTTTTTAAAAAAAGAAACAAAAAATAAAATTAAAAAATTATTTTTTAATTTATTTAAAAAATTTAACTAAAAAAATTTTAAAATTTAAAAAAATTCAATAAAAATTTTTTTAATTTTAAAAAAACCTTTTTTTTAATTTTTTAAATTTTTTAATTTATTTTTAAAATTTTTTTTTTTTTTAAAAAAAAATTTTTAAAAAATTTTGTTAATTTTTTTGAAAATTTTAAATGTTCGGTAAACCTTTATAAAAAACTTTAAATTTTTTAAAAATTTTTTAAAAATTTTAAACCCAAGGTTTTTTTAAATTTAAAAAAAAAAAATTTAAAGTTAATTAAATCTTCCCTTTTTTAAAAAAATTTTTGGGAAAAATTTATCCCCATAGGGTTCAAAAAAAACCCTTTTTCAAAGTTTTTTAAATTTTATTTTAATTTAAAATTTTAAATCCTGTTTTTCCATTAAATTTTTTTGATTTTCCCTTTTTAAAAAGTTTTAAAAGTTTTCCCTTTGGCCCTTTAAAAACAAAGGAGGGGTTTTTCCTTTTGCTTTGGGTGGGCTTGAAGAGGGTTTTGGGGTTTTTTGGCCCAAGGGGTTTTTTAAATTTGTTTTTTTGTAAAACCCTTGGTTTTTTTTCGGGAATAAAAATTTTTTAAAATTTTTTTTAAAAATCCCTTTTTGGTGTTTTTAAAATTTCCTTTTTTAATTGTTTTTTTTCAAAAACCTTTTTTAAATTTTTTTCTTTCCCCCTTTTTTTTTTCCCCCCATTATTTTTTCCCTTTTTCTTTTTTTTTTTTTCCCTTTCCCCTTTTTTTTTTTTTTTAAAAACCAAAATTTTCCTTTTTTTTTTTATTTTTTTTTTCCCTTTCCCCCCTTTTCTTTTAAATTTTTTAAAAAATTTAAAAAAAACCAAGTTTTTTTTAAACTTTATTTCATTTATTTCTTTTAAAATTTTTTTCCCTTTTTAAAAATAATTTTAATAAAAAATAAAACAATTTTAATTTTTCCCTTTAAAATATTTATAAAAGAATTTTTTCAATTTTAAAAAGTAATTTTAAAAAAACTAAAATTAACATTTTTTCAAAAATTTAAACGGGGTTTAAAAGGGTTTTTAGACTTTTTTTTAACCACTTTAATTTTTTATTTAATTTACAAAAGTTTTTGCCGTTTTAAATTTTTGAAAAGGTTTAAACCCTTTAATTTAATTTTTTTAAATTTTTAAAAATGAAGGCCTTTTTTAAAACCAAAACCTTTCATTTAATTTTAATTTTAAAATTTTAAATTTTTTTAAAAATTTAAAAAATTTAAAATAAATTTAAAAAATTTAAAAAAAATAAAAGTAAAAAAAAAAAAATTTTCAAGAAAAAATTTTAAATTTTTAAAAAAAATTTTTAAAATTTTTAAAATTTTTTTAAAACAAAACTTTTCCCCCTTTTTAATTTTTATATTTATTTTTAAAATTTTTTTCAAAACCCAAAAATTTATTTGGTTCCCCTTTTTTTTTGGTTTTATTTTAAAAATTTTAACCAAAATTTTTTAAAATTTTTTTTTTCCGGGTTTTAAAAAATAAAAATTTTTTTAAAATTTTAAAATTTTTTTTTAAAAAAATTTTAAATTTAAATTTTAAATTTAAACCCTTATTATTTTTATTTAAATTTTTTTTAGAAATTTTTTTGTTTTTTTTTTTCAAAATTTTTTTTTATTTTAAAATTAAAAAGGGTTTCCTTTAAAGGTTTTTCTTACCCGTTTTGGGAGTTTTTAATTTTTAAATTTGGAAAATTTTTTTTTTTTTTTTTTTTTCCCTTTTAATTGGAAGGAATAAGGTTTTTTCCTTAACAAATAATTTTTTTTTTAAAACAAAAATTCCCTTTTGTATTTTACAATTTTAATTTAATACTTTTTTTTTTATTATATTTTTTAATTTCCCCATCTCCTTTTTTTTTACCACTTAAATTTTTCTAACTTTCCCTTTTCTTTCTTTCTTTTCCCCCCCTTTTCTTTCCCCCTCTTTTTTTTTTCTCCCTTTTTTTTCCTCCCCAAATTTTCTCTTCCCTTTTCCTTTTATTTCTTTTTTTTTTTCCTTTTTTTTTTTCCCTATTTTTTAAATTTTTAAAAACAATTTAAAAAATTTTTTTTAAATTTTTATTTTTTTAAAAATTTAAAAAAGTTTTAAATAAAGGGTTTTAAAAAATTTTTAAAAATTTTAAAATAAAAAATTAAAATTTGGTTAATTTTTGTTACTTTTTTAAAAATTTTAAAAAGTTTTTTTTAAAAATCCAATTTAATTTTTGGGTTTACAAATTTTTTCATAAAACAATTTAAAATTTTTTTTATTTTAAAAAAATTTTGAAATTATATGCTTATTTTTTTTTTCCCTAAACTTTAAAATTTTAAAACCTTTTTTTAATTTTATTAAAAATAAAATTAAAAGCCAAATTTAAAAAACAAACTTTAAAAACCTAAAAATAAAATTTAAAATTAAAAAATTTGAAATAAAAAAATTTTTTTAATTAACCGGGTTTAAAAATTTTAAATTTTTTAAAAATATTTTAAAAAAATTTAAAACCAAAAAAATTTTAAAATCTAAATAAATTTTTTTATAATTAAATTTTTTAAAATTAAAAAAAATAAATTTAAATTTGATGGTTAAAATTTTAATAAATTTTTTTAAGACCGGGAAAATTTGAATTTTTCAAAATTTTTTTAAAAAAAAATAAAAAAAGGAAAAACCCTTTAAAGGAAAAATTTTAATAATTTTAAGAAGGGTTTAATTTTTTAAAAAAAATTTTTTTTTTTTTATTTTTAAAAATTAAAAATAGAATTTTTAAGGAACTCAAAATTTTTAACGGTTAAAAATTTTAAATTTCTTAAGGGGTTTAAAAAATTTAAATTTTCTTTTATTTGTTTTATATTAAAATTTTTAAAAAATATTAAAAAATAAATTTTCATTTAATTTAAAAAAGAAAACTGCAAAAAAATAAAAAAGAAAAAAACCAAAAAATTCCCCTTTACACTTACGTTTAAAAAAGGGAAATTTGTTTAATTTTTTTTAAAATTTAAATTTTTAAAAATTAATTTTACAAATATTAAAAATTAACAAATTCAAATTTTTATTTAAAAAAAATTTTATCCAACCCGGAAAAAATATTTTCTAATGGCCAAAAAAAAACTTTATTTTTGAAATTTTTTTTTTTTTAAAAAATAAAAATTTAAAGGAAAATAAAATTTTTAAAATTAAAATTTAAATAAAAAAATTTTTTTTTCCCCCTTCAATTTTATAAATAATAAAATTTAAAACCAATTTAAATTTAAAATTTTTAAAAATTTTTTAAAAAAAGGAATTTTTAAAAAAACTTTGCTTTGAAATGCCAAAAAGTTTAAAAATTTTTTCCGTTTTATAAAACCCCTGAGGGAAAAAAAGGTTTTATCTTAAAGGGTCCAAATTTTACAAATTTTTTTTTAAAAAAAAAAAGCAAAAAAAAATTTTAAATTTTAAATAAATTTTTTCCCTTTATTCTTATTACCCCTTTTAAAGGGGTTTTTTTTTTAAATTTTTAAATTTAAAAAAAAATTTTAAAAGAAATTTAAAAAAGGAAAAATTTAAAAAACAAATTTTTTTTTTAAATTTTTTTCGAATTAAAATTTTTTCAAATTTTTTTAAATTTTTAAATATATTTTAAAAATTTTTTGTAAATAAATTTTTAAAAACGGGTTTTTTAAATAAATTTTAAATTTCCCCTTAAAAACGAAATTTAAATTAAACTAACCTTTCAAAAGCTAAAATTTAAAATTTTTAAAAAGAAAACAACCGAAAAACCAAACCAATTTAAAACTGAAAACCCTTTGAAACCTATTTTTTGAAAATTTTTAAAAATTTTAAAATCGGGGTTTTTTGGGATTTCTTTTGAAAAAATGGGTTTTTTAGATTTGGGAAATAAAAAGGTTTAAAAAAGTTTTCTTTTATTAAAATTTTTTTAAAAAAATTTTTTAAAATTTTTTTTTAAAAAGAAATTTTATTTTTTTTTTAAAAAATTTTTAAAGAAAAACAGAAAAAAAAACCCAGGAATTTGCAAAAATTCTAAAAAAAACCTTTTGAAAAATTATTTTGTAAAAGGGAAAAGTTTGGGAATTTTTTAAATATTTTGTTCAGAAAGCTTTGAAAATAAATGGCCAAAAAAACCCTTTGGGAAATTTTTTTTCAACCTTTCAAACAAAAATAAAAGAAAATTTAACTTTTAAAAAAAAAAAAAATTTTTTTATATTTTTTTTTAAAAAAATTTAAAAATTTTTCCACTTAAAATTTGTTTTTTTTCCCTTTTAAAAATTTTCCGTATTTTAAAATTTTATTTTTTTTTTTTTAAAATTTTAAAATCCCGGAGTAAAACTTTTTAAAGGGTTTTTGGGTTTTTAAAAATTTTTATAAATAAAAATTTTTAATTTAAAAAGTTTTATTTTAAAATTTTAATTTAAATTAAATTAAATTTTAAATATTTTTGTTTTATATTACTTTTAAAAAAAATTAAAACAATGAAATTAAAAAATTTAAAAAATTACCTTTTAAAAATTTTTTATAAAATTTTTAAAAATTAAAATTAAAAAATTTCAAAAAAATTTTTAAAAATTGTTTTTTAATAAAATTTAAACCAAAAATTTTTTAATTTTTATAAATTAAATTAAATTTAAATAATTTAAAATAAAAAAAAAAAAAAAATTTTTAAAATTTTTTTTTAAAAAAAAAAAAATTTTTTTATTATTTTTTAAAATAAAATTTAAAATTTTTTTTAAATTTTAAATTAAAAAATTTATTTTTTTTAATTTAAATTTTTTAAAAATATTTTATTTTTAAAAAAAAATATTTTTTAAATTTAAATTTAATTTTTTTTTTTTTTTTTTTTAAAAAAAAGAAGTTTTTTAAAATTTTAAAATTTTTTCATTTAAAAAGGAATTTTTTATTTTAAAAGAAAATTTGTTTAATTTTAAAAATTTTTTGAAAAGCACCCCTTTTTAAAAACGCTTTGAATTTTTTTATCTTTTTCCTAAGTAAGTTTTTTTTTTAAATTTTTTGCCTAAATTTTTTTTAAAATTAAAAACCAAATTTGTTTTCATTAAAATTTTTTTTTTAAAAATTCAAATTTTAAAAATTTTTAAAAAGAATAAATTTTAAGGAAAATTTAAAAAAATTTTTAAAAATTTTTTTTATAAGGAAAATGAAAAAAATTTTTTAAAAAAAAATTTTTTTTTAAAAAATTTTTTTTTTTTTTTTTATTTTTTAAATTTTAATTTTAAAAAAAAAAAAAAATTAAATTTTTTATTTTTTTTTTTAATTTTTAATTTTTTTTTTAAAAATTAAAAATTTTTTAAAAAATTTTTATTTTTATTTTTTTATTTAAAATTTTTTTTTTTTTATTATTAAAATTTAAATTTTTATTTTTTAAATTTTTATTATTTTTTTTATTATTTTAATTAAATTTAAAATTATTTTATATTTTTAAATTATATTAATTTTAAATTTATTTAATAATTTTTTTAATTTAAAAATTTTTTAATTTTTTAATTTTTTAAAAAATTTTTTTTTAAAAAAATTTTTTTATTTTTTAATTTTTAATAATAATTTTTTAAACCTTTAAATTTAATTTTTAAAAAATTTTTTTTTATTTCCTAAATTAATTTTAAATTTTTCCTTTAATTTAAAATTTTTGTAAGTAAAAAATAAATCCTTTAAAAAATTTTTTTAATTTTAAAATTAATTTTATTTTTATGAAACTTAAAAATTTTTTTCATTTTTGTTTTTAAATAAAAAATCCCAAATTTATTTTATATTTTTTTTTCCCTTTAAAATTTTAAAAAAATTTTCAAAAATTTAAAAAAAAATTTTTTTTTTTTTTTTTTTTTAAAATTTGAAAAAATTAAAACTTTTTCCCTTTTTTTTGGGAAATTTTTAAAAAATTTTTTAAAATTTTTTAAAAACTTTTGTTTTTTCCTTGGGTAATAGGGTTTTTTTATTTAAAACCCTTTAAATTTTTATTGAAAAAAATTTTAAAAATTTTTTTTATTTAAAATTAAAGCCCTTATTTTTAATTTTAAAATAAAAATGTTTAAAAAAATTTTTGTTACAAATTAAAAATTTTTTAAAATTTAAAAAATATTTTATTAATCCCTTTTTTTTTAAAATTTTTTAATAAATTTAAATATTTTAAAAAATTTTAAAAAATTAAATAAATAAAACCCAAATTTAAATTTAAAAATTTATTAAAAAATGGTTTAAATTTAAATAAAATTTTACAAATTTTGGAAAAAATTTTAAAAAATTCTTTTTAAAAATAAAATTTTTAAAAAGAAAAAAAAGGGAAAAAATTAAAATATAAATTTTTCAATTAAATTTTTTTGAAAAATTAAAAGAAACAAAAATTCTTTATTTAAATTTTTTAAATATAAAATGAAAATTGTTTAAAATTTTAAAAAAAAATTTTCCCTTAAAATTAAAATTTAAAAATTTTAAATTAAAATTTTTGTTTTAAAATTTTATTAAAATTAATTTTAAAGATTTAAAATTAAATTTTAAAACCGTTTAAACGTTTTTGGTTTTTTTTTTTTTTATTTTTTAAAAAATTTTAAAAAAATTTGGGGAAAAAAAAATTTTAAAAGAAATTTTTCCCTTTTTAAAAAACTTTAAGAGGGAAAAAATTTAAATTAAATTTTTTTAAATTTTTTAAAAATTTTTTCCGGGAGAGGAAAGACTGCCGAAGAAACTCCTAAATTACCAACTCAAGATGAAAGTAAAGAATGATTGGCTTAAGGAAGTAGAACAGGACCTAAAAGAATTAGGGATAACGGAGGAACGTCTGAAAGAAGGAAGGGAAAAACCAATCCTTATGGATAAAAACACTAGATTAAAATTTAAAGAAGGAACAAAAAGTGTTGCCTTTTACTCGGAGGAAGTTAGACTACAGAGATCTATAAGACTGAAAAAGTACTGGGAGAATCTCAAAAACGTAAAAGAACCAAAGTTGAAATCACAACAGAACCAAAATTGACTAAATGTGCTCCATTGAGGGCTAAAAAAAACTAACTTACTTATAAACAATAAAATCGAAAATGAATGCCATTTTATAAAAAAAAAAATATTTCCTTATAAGCACTAATAATGTGCAATATTAATTAATGTGACAAATAAGAAGATTGAAAATATTTACACTTTTGTACATTAGTTATAAAATGGTTTAAATTAATGTTAAAAAATGTTGGTGTTTCAGAAGCAAATGCTGACTTTGGTTTCCCTTTAACAATTTGCCTTTGAGTATTTCATATAAAACGTGCAAATGTGCGATGTTTACTAAAGTAAAAAATTTACAAGAAAACACTTCCAGTTTCATTAGCAACAATATTAACATTTTCCCACGCCTTGAAACAACACAATTAGTATCAGAATGCATAAATAATTATTATATATTGCTTTGTTCAATGGTGTTTTTAATTATTTAATAATATCCTTGTATAAAACTTTTATATTTTTTAAAAAGGTATGTAATAATTAACACTGATAAAATAGTCACTGGCAGATAGAAAAAGCATAGAACAGTCATAGAGAACCTGTTGGAGAACAGTCATAGAGAACCTGTTGGAGCTATTGGATCTTAAAACAGTAAGTTCTGTTATAGTTGCGGTCTAGGAAAAAAGAAGTTATTTTAACTTTTAGAATAACACATAATTGAACTTAATTGTAACCTGTCTACTAGTCTAGTCTTGCACTATACTTTATATTCACTAACACCAGACGGTCGGATAAAACGCACTACGGATCGAGATGGATCGGATAACAGAAGTTGTTTTGACATTTGACAGTCTATCATATTAGAAGATGCAGTTTTACTTTTGACTTTAGCTTATTAGTCTAGTCCCACGCTATTTTTCATATTCATTAGCACGAAAAGATTGGATAAAACAAAGTACAAAATCAACATGGATCGGATAACCGAGGTTGTTATAACTTTTGAGTATTATGCAGATTTCGCAGTTTTCCTTTTGACTGTAGTGAATAAGTTTAATCCTGCACTATAATGAATATTCACTAGCACCAGACTGTCGGATAAAACGAAGTACGAATCAACATGGATCGGATAACTGAGATTGTTTTAACTTTTGACAGTCTATCATATTGAGAAGACGCAGTTTTTCTTTTGACTGCACTGTACTGCATATTCATTAGCACTAAACGATCGGATTAAACGAAATACAAATCAACAAAGAACGGATAACCGAGGTTTACAGCTGTGATTTTGCTATACTTTTACACATAAAAGTTAGAAATACTTACTATTTCATAAAAATCAGCCTTAAAGTCTGCTAACGATTTTTTCTAAAGAATACTCTATATAAAAAAATTGTATGAATAATAAAAAAAAAGGAAATTTGAAACTAATGATAAAAATAATTCCACTAAAATCGGTTGTTCAGATATCAAAAAAGTAACTGAAGTTAACGTACTAAATATTAAAATTAAATAAATTTACATTCTGGTTAATTTAGATACAATTATAATCATAGCAAACAGCTGTGCGTTGACAAGGTTTCCAAAAAGTAACAATATCACAATATTTTTTTTAACTTAAGATTTATAATTTTTTAATTAGTGCTAAAATCTTCAAACTTATTTGAATATTTATTAATTTGTTTTAGGACAAATTGCACAACATAATACTCGTGAAAACTATCTTGAGATTTCCATTTGATACAAGTTTTAAATCAGAAAATTTCAAAAGTAACACATTCTATGATTTATAAATTTAATAATTTTAATCTTACATTTTTTCATTCCTGATTTTTTCCAAAAACTGACTTCACTTTTGCAATTTCATTAAATATGCATCAATTAGGGATGCATTTTCGCATTTCATTGTAACTTTAGAATTTTAAATGCTTATTTTTGTAGATTGTTACGCTAATTGCGGTGGTAAAAAATTACTAAAATATTATTACTGTTACTTTTTTGTGATTCGCTTCCATCACGTCAACGAGACGGGTTGTACTGCCTTTATTGTTGTAATCAGATGGTGCATGAAACACGATCCGAGTGTTGAACGATAAAAGAATAATACACTTGTCACCCTATTCACCCTATAGTCCCTATAGTTATAATACGTTAGTTTCCATTACAGTAAAAAAAAAATTTCTGATAATATATTAATATAAAATGCAATTTCTGATTGAGTGATCAGTGCACAATCAAAGTACTACAATGGCTAAAGATTTGAAACTATTTCCAAACGTGTTCAACATTCCAAATTTCTGTTTCCTTTTGCTTTTGAGTGAAAACAAAGTTATAAACACTTAAGTTATTGTATCGGTTTCTATGGTAACAAAAGTGTGATTTTCATAATAGTTGTTGAATAAAAATAAAATTATAAAACAATTAAGTTATAATATTGCTTTCTACGGTAAAAGTTTAAATTAAAATTAACAGATATTTTTTGGAATTGGCCCAAGGAGTTGGCAGGAAAGTTTCCTAGTTATAGTAACTGAATACTTACTTTTTAACTATTGTTGCAGCTGTTGCCACAAATAACAATTAAACCAGCTGGCAACGGTTAGAGGCTATATTATATCCAACAATAACAAAAAAACTAGTTAATATTCCATGCATAAGAATTATCATTCAATTCAAATTGAAATAAGTTATTAATTACCCTTGCTAGGTTAACTAATAAATACTAGTGTAAGTGATATTATTTATAATAATTGAAATAATATTGTTGGCAATAGAATTTCGTGGGTGTTAAAAGAAATATTTTTTAAAGACGTAAGTATAAAAAGTTAGTTTGACTAAAAGTGGTTAAATTATACAGGTTTTAAAGTTTACTTTACCAATAAGGTTGTTGGTTGTGTTTTTTATATATTATTATTTATTTATACCCTACATTTGCGCGCAATCTGGTGTGCGTGCGTGCGTGTGTGTGTATGTGCGTGCGTGCGTGTGCCCGTGTGTTTGTGGGTGTGTGTTTGTGTGCGAGTATGTGTGTGTGTGTGTGTGTGTGTGTGTGTGTGTGTGTGTGTGCGCGCGCGCGTGTTTGTGCGTGCGCGCGCGCGTGTATGTGCGTCAGCAAGCCATGCGTGCGTGTGCGCATGCGCGTGTGTGTGTGTGTATTTGTGTGTTTGTATGTGTGTGTGTGTGTGTGTGTGTGTGTGCGTGTGTGTGTGTGTGTGTGTGTGTGTGTGTGTGTGTGTGTGTGTGTGTGTGTGTGCGCGTGTGTGTTTTGTGTGTGTGTGTGTGTGTGTGTGTGTGTGTGTGTGTGTGTGTGTGTGTGTGTGTGTGTGTGCACGTTTACGCTCACAATTTTGGCCCGATTTTATTCAAACTTGACATAAAAGTCGATTTTTGTAATAGTTTGAACAATTTCGTTAACCAGCAATATTTGTTCGTTTCAAAAGGGCGGCCTTTCAAATTTCTAAAAACTCATAACCTTTTCTTCTTAAATAATTTCACTATCATAATCAGCTTTAAAAAGAGCATACATTAGCATTTTGAATTTTCAAAACCCTTTGAAATTAACTTATTAAATTTGACGACGGTTAGAGATCTTTTCCGTTTTTTCAATGCAATTTGAAAGTTTAGAATGCTAATATCTGCAGATTTTAATGCGGGTTATGATAGTGAAAAAAGAATTTTAAAAAGAGGTAAAATAAGGAGAACTACTTTTGAAAATTTGCTTCAATCACGTCAGTGACACAGATGCGTCAGATTATTTAGAAATCTGATTTCACCATCACAGTCAACAGAAAAACCAACAAGATTATATTGATTGGAATTTTAAATTTTAAAATTGTTTCTGACCACCTTCAAGTTCATTTCTGTATTTTCGAATTTGTACATATTGTTTTTTTATGAAAAACAGTTGCCCTTGACAACAATGACAGTCCCCAGTAATCAGCTGCTTCGCACCACGTGTTTTCATTTGTGTGTGAAGGATTATTAAAGTTCTGCAAGGCACAAGTGCACAGAAATATGGAACATAAATTCAAGTCCATATTATGCAATAGGAACCTTTATTTAAATAAATAATTACCTAATATTATTATCTAATATTATTTTAATAAATTCAACTAAAACAAAACTACCAAAGAAGTTTAAAAAAAAAAACTTACGATATTAATTTTAAACTTTTGTATACGTTATAATTAAACACATAAATTATTAATATTTCAGTATTAACAATTAAAATAAAATAATTACTTATTTATTATTTAAACTAACTAAACAATGTTTATTAAATGTAATGAGTGATTCTTGAAATGGCTCGTGTGAAACAAAACATTTAGTATCACGAAACAACGATATCCAATTAGATTAATTTCGGATTGGTTTGAAAAAATATTTTAGCTAGTTACAGGAGGGTAATTAATGACAAGTTTATAACACATTAATCACAATTACAATCAAAAGCATACATATAAGAGTATATGTATGATACTCTCCCCCCACTCCAACGTGTCTCCAAAATCCTTATAAATTTGGTGATCAACGATGTTATCCAATGGAACGCAGCTAGCTGTACAGTAAATTTAACATACTTGCACAAAGTTTTTTTTATAAATTTCACTTATTTTAGACTTTGATTGATGCGCAGTATCACTGATTCACTATATTCACGGTATGTACTAATTAGTGAATTAGAATTCCTGATATAACCCGGCGGTTTGTGTACGTAGTTTTAGAAGTTTTGGCAAGTTGTAGTCTCACTGGTATAGTACAAGCAAGTTAGAGACGATACTCTGTTAGTACCAGAAATATCTAGGCACTGTCCGCTGGCTGTGAGATATCGTACTTAGAAGAGAAGGATAAAGTTTACTGGAACAAGATATTTGATCACTTTGCGCCTCATTTTAGAAGAGCAATGTGAAGTCCGAAGGTTTCGAAGAACACGCTGTGATTTAGCGTGAAGGCTGATTAGAAACGCTACAATGTGAAGACGTGTTGCCTTGCGAGGGGTTGAGCATGGAACGCCGGTTAGGGACGCTCTTAAGTTTGACCTTGATCGTCGCTGGTTACAATCCCCCAAGCGTGGGTTTTGGTAAAATTCCGTTTTTTTCTTTCATCCGTGCATTGCTATTGATTATTACGACTGGCAATAGAAGTTTATGTTACTTAAAAACGAAACTTTTTCTCTCTTAAGCATCTCGTGTTACTTTCCCCAGGGGTCTGTTGTTTAAGAAGAGCTCCGATTGGTAGGATGATATAGGGTCAGCAAACTCTCACTGTTCAAATGTTCTTTTAAGTGAATTGTGGAGTTACTTTACGCAACAATGTAAACAAACATAACCTTGAACGAAATTATTTATGTTAAAAACACAACGTCAGTAGCCTAGTTGTAATATTATAGTCACTGTAAAACGAAATTAACTGTTTAGGTGAACATCACTTCTAAACCTATCCCTCTGCGTTACTACAGTGTAAAAAACTTACGTTGCATACTATATTATTTATTTTTATATTTATAAAATAGTTTCAAGATAACAAATCTAAGAATATTTTTTCTTTGATCTAAATTGACATTTATTTCTTTGCCATTTTTTTTGTCCCCTCTATAACAAAACCAGTTAAATAACTACATAAATAAAAATATCAATGCAATCAGGATCTACAGCAATTAAAAAAACTGTATAACATATGCACCGTACACGAGAGGATCTCAGCGTTTCTTCATATTCGTTTCGGGAAAGGTAATTTTAAGCCTAAAAAAGTCATCAAGAATCAACAATTTTTGTAATTTTCCTGAATACATCAATTACTAGGTAAGGGAGTTTATAAGACGTGATTTAAACTATACTGTCATCTCTTCAACGTTCCATGAGCACTTAACACTTAACACTTAAATCTAAATAATAGGGGCAACAAGTTTACTTGACCAGTTATGTTATACGACTTGTGGTTTTACTGACCACTTGTAATTTAGTTTTATATATTTATCGCTCATGCCATGAGTTTTTGTTCTGTTTTGAACATTAAGTACCTAACAGCAGTTCTAAAGCGTATATTTTAGATTTTAAGTTTTTGAATTTTAGGTTAGGAACTTAAGAAGGCGAGTTGGTTTACACTCTCAAAACGTCATTTATATTCTATTTACAAAAATGGCAAAAGTAAGAATAAAAAGTAATAACAATACAAACACACTATCAATAAGTCATACGGAATAGAATTTAATTAAAGTTTTATTTTACAAGAGAACAGAATATTAAAGGTTAGCTTTTTTAATGAATAAATATTTCGACTACTTTAATCGAAAAACTTTTCAACTTTTAACATAATCATATTTTTCTTATATTTTTCCACCCTCTTTGGGGTACGTGGAATCAGTCACTTATTCATGCGTTGTCCCCTCCTCAACTCTCAGTATCGCTTCATTTTGTCGGATCTCCTCCTTCTCTCTTTCTCCGAAAAGAGGTCTTTTGATTTTGGTGTAGATTTATCTTGGAACCTTACACTGTCACCTCTGGTAATTTTCTTAGCCGTTTCATCAAGAAAGAATCTTCTGCAATACTCAATTCCATCAAGTCTTTATCAACTTCTTAAACCAGTTGGGTTTTGTTCTGTGGTTATAGAAGAAATAAAATATTTCTTTAGTTAATCTATTCTTTCTGAGAAGATGACCGTAAAAATTTATTCTCCTCGCATAGTATCCGAGAACTTTTCAATTGTCCAGTAGAGAGTTTCATTCTTGATGTATACCAACTTTTATCCTGAAATTTCGGTCCCATGATTTTTCTTAAGATTTTTCTTTCTTTCAGTTCACGCATCTCCATTTGACCTTTGAAATTCATGGTTAGGGTTTCTGCTGCTTACAGTGCTTTTGGCTTGAGCACCGTTTTGTAATGTTTAATTTTTGGATCCCCAAGATAGAGATTTCTTTTTATATGTCTCCTTTGTCAATTGGAAGGCCAACTCAAGGTTATTTTTCGTGGCTTAATCAATCATAATTTTTCATTTATTTAATAACAAAAATTCTCAAACTTTTGTGATTTTATTTCAATTTTTCCAATTATAATCACTTGTTTTCTCTGTTCATGTCACTGGATAGTTTTTTTTAATTCTCTCACTCACTCTCTCTCTCTCTCTCTCTCTCACTCACTATCTCTCTAACTCTCTCTCTCTTTCTCACTCTCTCTCTCTCTATCTCTCTCTCTCTCTCTCTCTCTCTCTCTCTCTCTCTCTCTCTCTCTCACTCCTCACTCTCTCTCTCTCTTTCTCTTTCTCTCTCTCTCTCTCTCTCTCTCTCTCTCTCTCTCTCTCTCTCTTCTCTCTCTATCTCCTCTCAACACTTAACAGCGAATTATTATCATGTTTTTTTTTTATTTTGTACTGTTATTTCTATTTAATTACAGTTTTATATGTAGTTTAAATCGGTTTGTAAAACATTTATTCAATTCTTCAATACTAAATGATAGATTAACATAATGGCTAATTTTTGCATTACCTTTCCAGAAAATATTTAATAAAAGATTATTTAATTTCCAACTAAACTCTCGTTAACTTTAAAGAAATATTATCTGAAAATTACAGGCTCTTTTCAAACATATGATCAACGGATATTAAAATTTGAGGTTATGTTTACTGTTTACTTTTTATTTACACTGTTACATGTTTCTATTTTCATTATGCTATATGTTTTTTAGTACTACAAGCTATTAATTTTTTGGAAAAGGTGGCACACTAATCTTGAATGTTTCATTCAAAAACTAACTAAAGGATATTAAATTGCTAATACTTAAAAAACCGAACTACTTCTGTTAATCCTACATATGAACTACTATTTTAATAATTTTTGATTCTCGTAAACTCATTGTAAATAAGACCTAAAATCAATTTATATGTTATATTATTATCGCTAATAAATAGTATGAATAAAAAGACTTCTTAACGCTAAAAACATACTGAATAAAACGTAAACATTCAAATAAAATCATACGCAATACCAATCTAAATAACATTTTGAAATAGTAGTTAAATTAAATTAAAATAAAATAACAACACAAAAAAATGAAACTTTGACAAAGTTGCAAATTTCGTAAAATGTGATAGTAATAATTATTAATCTAAAATTAAAATATTTAATTGACCGAAAATGGGATATTAAATAACTAATAGTTTAATTTTCTATTAGCAGTTAATAATTGTTTTAGAAAATTAAATTGATGATTTAAATAAACATTAATTATAATGATGGATTAAATAATTTAATAATTGTTCTAAGAACCGGCTGTTAATGTTTGTTATTATATTTCAGAAGCAAGTGTTGTTTTTATTTAGTTTTAAAAAAAAATATCCAACAATAAGGATTTACGAACATCACAAGGATTAGCTCAATAACCCGGTTCAAGGCAGATATTCTGTAATGCATGTGATCTTGGAAAGGGAAGTATTAAGTAAATTAATAAATATTTCTTTTATTTGTTTATTATTTAAAATATTAAAATAAATTCAGTTTGAATACATAAGTGTAAAAACATGCAATAAGAGAGGAATTGTTGAAGCGTATCAAACAACCTTCCACACAAAAAATATACAATATATGCGCTGTTCTAAAAACATCATTACGCTGCTGTCATTGTAACACAGTGGATTTAGTAATATATAAAATATGTAATAACTTAATTCATATTAACATTATATATAAATTTAACAATCATATTTAAAAATTACGCAAATCTGCTTTATTTTTAAAATAAAAACACGTATAATATTGTTACAGATCAGGACAATTGTCGAACGAAACTTTATGCATTTCTTTAACTGGTTTCGACAGAACGTCTTTGAAGCAACCTTGAACTGTTGCATTATTGAATATTTCGTCAAATTTAGAGATATCTCTCAGGAACAAAAATGAATACTCTGTAAGCAAATGAAATAATGCATAAATATTGAATCAAATTTCCCAGAATTTGCTACTTAACTCAAAAACTTGTTTTATCTACAAAAAAAACTCCGATACTAAGTTTAACTGATTTTCCATAGAATGTAGTCGCAAATAAAAACACTAGTCTATTTATAAGATTTTTAAAAATATGTTTTGAAGGCAAAGTAAAAAAATGAACTTCGAAGGAGGTAAAGGAGAATTGGATGAACGGAATTCGCTTTGTAATGAACCACTTTTCAAAGATATTACCAAAAATATTTTTTACCAGTTTGGTTCAATCAACTGCTTACTGAGAGTTTTTTTAATTCAGTAATAACTAACACTGCAGTTCTAAAGCATACTTAAATGAATACCATAATCCTGAATGTTGTTACAGTAATAACTTGATCACGTCAGTTTAACAATGGTAACAGTTTTGTTCATCATTGCAACATAGCCACCGGACCATATTAATGATTAGAATTATGATCTGTTTCCGTCTAGTGGTCTATTTACTCACCTCGTAAAGGCTACCGCGGTTTCGAAACCTTGCTGTTTCATCTTCAGAGAATACAAAATACAAATCCCTCTGTCAAGGTGGTCACAATGTTAAGCAAAACACTGAAAACACACGTCACAAATACTAAACACAATTAAAATACATACGATAGAATTTGGCTTGGCCAAACTATACGTGCAACTCGTTTGTCGTTACATTACGGACTGCGGAGTCTTCATCATTTAGGGTGCGTCTGTTGTTTTATATTTTTTATTTAAATCATTTATCCTTAGAGCCATGTCATATATTAAATTTGATTTAAATGAGCGTTTATCGTTTAGGATGTTATACGGGTCTAATTTTTTGTTCTTATAAATCTCAAACTCTTCAATCGCATCCATGTAACTGCTTTTATTACATAAATGTAATATTTCCATGTTGGTATGGATGACTTCGAATTCATGGTTTTTGTCCATAAGATGTTCTGCGAAAGCCGAGTTTGTAGATAATTTACTTCTAACAGAAACCAGTAACATAAACCAACAGACGAACCATAACCGATAACACTGACGGGCGCGTTACTACAGATGAAGACTGGCGCAGTCCGGAATGTAACGACATACGAGTTGCACGTATCGTTTGGCCAAACCAAATTCGATCACGTATATTTTAATCGTGTAATACGATGTGTTTAGTGCTCGGGACGTGCATTTGCAATGTTTTGTTTAACTTTGTGACGACCTCGGCAGAGGGATTTTATATTTTGTATTACGGACTGAAAATGAACAGTAAAGTTTTGAACCACGGTAGCCTTTACGAGGTGAGTAAATAGACCACTAGATGGACAAATAGTCCTTAATCCTAATTCTTTTTTAATTTTTAGATAAGTTTGTTTCTCAAAGTAAGAAATTCTTAGTGAAGAAATTGAAGCCTATTCAAAAAGAAGGTGGACTTTTCATTTTGTAATTTTATCAGCAAACTGTTATTTGTCTTGCACCGCAAGGGAAAATAAGCGAGACAAGAAAATCGTAGCAAACCGATGTGATATACTTCGCCCTTCCTATGCCACCACATTACGTATGTAGACAACGAGAAGGGAACAGCTTTGTGGCACGATTTTCTTTTTATATTTACTTTGTTCAATAGACATTGGCCTTGAATGTCTTACCTGAAGTATAGTCCGGTGAGACATCAGCACAAGCATATGAGACGTAATATGTAGTGTAGTCTGTGCAGAGAACAGTTTCGTCATACGTGAAGTTCCCTGCTGTATCTGAACATATAAATGAACAAATGAACTAGAACAAATAGAAAACGACGAGTTTATTTTTGAACATTTTTAGTTGTTCTAAACAAATCAAAACATCTAAAGGAGGAATATTACAACTTATTTTAAATATAAGTTTAACAGTAAACTTATTTGAGCGCACTATGCATACTTGGTTGATGAATAATTTTCATTCGTATTTTACGTTCATAAGTGAATCGCTAACACGGGTATTTTCGGAAGAACTTTGGTATTGTTGAAGTGCTTTTAAGTCTACCAGTGAGCTGACTGTCCAAAGTGCATTCGTGGTTCAGTGGTATAAAACTCTGCTTATGAAACTAAAGAGCTTGAGTTCTAAGCCGGCTCCTGACTTTACTATTTTTTTAAATATTTTAATTTTCTTAAGAGTTCGAATTAAATGTTTTATTTTAAATATTTCCTAAAAACAGTGCTTATATACTTCATTACTATTTCAATATTGCTATTGATTCTTCATTGAAATTAGGCCTAAAAGTTAAAAAAAGAACCAGTTTTAATCAAAGAGACAATAAGAAACCAGAATTTTTATTAATAATTAGTTTTTATCGTCACATTGCACAACATGGTCATCCCAGTTTGCACAAGTAATAATAATAAAAATTATGATAATAATAATAAATATTTCGAAATCCAAAAATGATTTTTTTTAATATGATCCTTTTATATCTGTAAAGTAATTATCTCACTAACACTTCCTCATAATAGGCCTATACAAAATTCCAAATTAGTTAAAAATTGTAATAGTCTATACGTAAAATACAAACACACACATAAGCACACTGCAAAACACTCTTTTAGAAACCTCATTTTTTAATCAAGAGGTCAGACGGACAAAATTTAAAATCGGTTTGTTCTTCGCCCGCAATACTTTTAGAATAGAAAATAGGGTATTCTGTTCAGTGATAATTTGTATTAATTGCTTTACAGAAAAAGATATTTCTTTACTCTAAATAAAAATATTGAAAGAATGAATACTTTTGTAATTTAGTGGTAATGATTTGTATTAGAAATAATATTTTGTTGTTCATTTTTTTAAAGATAATATCAGAAACAAAAAAACAGAACTCTTGTTCTTATCATTCCTAAACATTATTTATCATCAAAATGTAAAAAGGGTATTATTTTGTATTAGGGCTCGGATAGAAGAAATGGAATATGAACATATAGATACGTCTCAGGTTAGAACTTCTGATATAATGAACATGAGCACATAAAAACGTTCTTGACATATCTTTTCTTATATCTACACCTGTTCACTACAGATATGAGTGTACATATACAGTTTATATCTATATTTATAGCCTACAGTATTTGTTTTGAAATGATGATTTTTTTAAGGTCACATATATTTGTTTCCTACATGTGGATTATCCGTGAATATCAGTTGTCCGCGGATAACCAAGAGTTGCCTGTAATTTATTAACATTAACATTATTCTTTTCTTTTAATATTTAAGAGATAAATTCTAGGAAATGATGAAAACACGTTTTTAACAGGGTTTAAAGAATTTATTTTAAGGAAAATCCGATAATAAAAAATGTATTTTAATGAAAATACAAGCCCCTCTCTCCACTTTTAAGGGATGAATGCTGTAAAATGTTGAAATAAGTGGTTTATTATTTGTGTTTTAGATATGTATGCTATGATTTAAAAAAATCCTACAATTTTTTCCAATGGAAACTACTAAACCGATAAATTTATTATTCTTTTTTCTTATTTTATATTTTTTGCTGAATTTTTAAAATTAAAATCTGACAAAAAATATGTAGGCTACTAAGGATGTGAATGTTTAGGAAAAATGGTTTCCTTTAAGTAAAATTGTATACCTACCCATTTATATTGTATTTAAATTATATATATATATATAAATTATATAAATTATATATATATATATATATATATATATTTATATTGATTTATTTATATATATATTTATTATTATTATTATTATTATTATTATTATTATTATATTATTATTATTATTATTATTATTATTATTATTATTATTATTATTATTATTATTATTATATTATATTATATTATATTATATTATATTATATTATATTATATTATATTATATTATATTATATTATTATATAATATATATTTATTTTATATATATTATATATATTTTTGTATTTATCTTTTTGTAACCTCTTTAGGGGATGAATTATGATAGTTGTTAGAAATAATATTTTTTGTTCATTTTTTTAAGATAATATCATAAACAAAAACTGAACTCTTGTTCTTATCATTCCTAAACTGCTGAATGTTCTTATCATTCCTAAACTGCTGAATGTTCTTATCATTCCTAAACATGCTGAAGTAAGTTTTTTCATAATTTGTACTTTAAAATACTTTTGTTAAGTTTCAAAATAAATCCAATAACAATATGTTTCTCCTATGCAAACGTTTGTAACCCTTTATACATTTTTATGTTTCTATGAGATGAACTTAAGAAAATGCTTAAATACGTGTGTCATTATTTTTGTTTCAGAGTATACATCACGGAAATCCGACCAAAAGAATATTTTTTCAGCTAGAAATTGTATACCCCCTTTTTATATTTTCTGCCTCTTTTTAATCCCTTTAGTTAGTGAATTTCGGAAAATGCTGAAAACTTATTTCTTAATTTGTGTTTTAGATTATTTATTTTACGTTTTAAGAAGTTCCGACCAAAAACAATTGTTTTCAATAAAACTTTTTGTACTTCCTTCTAATCCTTTTAGGGGTTGAATATTGGAAAATCGTTTCTTACTATACCCTACATGGTAGTACAAAGGTACTTTGAAAAATTTAAGTCTCTGGCTATCATATTTTTGGCTGTATATTGATTATAATTCAGTCAGCCAGGACTTATTATATTATATATTGAAAGTCAAAAAAGGTTTGATTATTAAATTTTTATATAAAAATATTTTAAAAGTACTTACAGAACAGTTTCAATAAACCTTTTTTAACGTCTGGTAAGTAGTATGTTCCATCCAATACATCTTTCCCATTGCTTAAACAAACGTTGAATAAATTTAGTATATTTAAAAAAATATTTTATAATATAAATCTATTTTAAATTTTATAAATTTCTTTCCTTTAATTTAAACTATTTGAACACAAATAGCGTTCCATGTGACAAAATAACCATTCTGTTGTAAATACAACTCACAGTAAATATACAAATAAATTGAAAATATTAATTCAAACTTAAAGTTATGTCCAGTCTTTTAGTAATGACGTCATAATTTTTGCTGCTTACAGGTCGTGTATTCAGCTTTTATAAAAAAAGTACTTCAGAGATTAAACTACAATATACAATTCTTATAACAATATAAATTGTTATAAAAATACAGTAAAATAATAAAACAAAGAAGCAAACATTAACAACTTATGAGCAAAGCTTTTTTTTACTAGTGTAATAAATATAATCGTGTCATGCAACTACCTCGCTGACGTGATACAAGCGAATTTCTAAAAGTATTTTTCTTTATCTTACCTCTTTTGAAACTCTGATTTCACTATCGTAATCAGCATCAATTATCATTTGAAACTTTCAAATTGCATTGAAAATATAAAAACGAACCCTGACCGCCTATAAAATTAAATGTCTTAGTTTCGCCAGATTTTAAAAATTAAAAATGCTGATACACGCGGTCTTAACGTTGACTATAATGGTGAAATCAGATTTTTTAAAGATATGATGAAAAGTTATGATTTTCATTAATGGCCGCCATTTTGAAACTGTTTAACGAACTTTGGTGGTTAATGAACTTGTCCAAGCTATTTCCGTAATCGATTTTTGTACCAATTGAATCAAATCGGACCATGTAATGGATGGTCATTATTAATATATATATTAAAGAGTTGACAATTAGGCCAATTTGAGATTCGTTTTAAAAAATAAACATTAAAACTGAGCGGAAACCAACGTTACACTCATTAATATTTTCAATTTAGTCTCCGTTTTTGGACAAATTGTTTGGTCAATGTTATCTAGTTATATTGCAAGTATATTTGATTTTATAGTACAGAATGTATTTTGAAAAATAATGTAACCTAAAACCATTAATTTTGCTTAAATTCTATTACAAATATAAATTAAATTATTTTCTGTTCTGTATTTTTATTATTGCAATTTCCGTATAATGATGATATAGTTTTAATAACGTCGTTTTTTAAACCGTTTTTTGTTATAGTTTCTTTTTTCAGTGTCTCATTTTTATATAGGCAAAATTTTCAAAAAAAAAATTCCGAGCACAAAACAAAAGGATTTTTAAAACGAAAACTTTTTCCTCTTTTTTCCTTACTACTTTTGCAACGAGGAAAATAACATTTGGCACCACGATTTCTGTTGTAAAGCTCTCCTATATGTTACATCTTACTAGCTAGGTATATTAATAACTTTAATAATAGGTTTTTTCAGGTATATTGAGCATAATATGCCCAACAAATAAAACAGACATTTTTAGTGTCCGTAATTTTGTTTTAAATAGGACTATAGATTCGATGTTAAAAACCTTGTAACAGTTACGTATAACAACAAAAAACAATTCACTGAAGTACTTTCAAATTCGGACAAATAGTGTGTTCTCGTTCTATAAAGATGCTATTTTAAATAACTTGAAAGATGTTTTTCTAACACCACAAGGGAAGCCGCCAGGCAAAATTACAATTCTGTAGGCCTTGCCTTTGTAGTTATGCAATGATTAATCAGTCAGTGACTCAACATATAATTACTTTTTTACTAATTAATAAGTCACTTAATTAGACAAATACAAATAAAATCTCTACTCACTTTAGTTAATGTTTTCACTTTAGCTTACCTTCTCGCGCCATTTTTTTTTAATTGTCCGTTTAAACATTGTAATTGTACAGACCAAAAACTCTAGCTATAAGATATTAGTATTACATGTGTAAAAACTATATATATATATATATATATATATATATATATATATATATATGTGTGTGTGTGTGTGTGTGTGTGTGTGTAAATTTAAATTACAAAAGCACAAACCCAAGATCCATGATAAATCCCCATTGGTTCTGTTTTTGTTCCCCGTTGTCTAAGAGAAATTGTTTAACTCCACACGTGAAACCCAGGTATCTCTCAATATCTTTGGGGTCTTGCATATCATATGCTGAGTTAAGCCATTTTCCTGAAAGCTAATCAAAAAGAAAACATTAATAAAACATTAGCTAAAAACACTGAAGTCCCAACTTTCATGTGCAATATTTATTGAACTATATATATATATATATATATATATATATATATATATATATATATATATATATATATATATATATATATATATATATATATATATATATATAAAAAAAAAACAAAAACACAAGAAGCATAAGACTAAATTCCAATTTGTTCTGTTTTTGTTCCCCGTTGTCAAGAGTAATTGTTTAACTCCACAAGTGATACTCTGGTATCTCTCAATATTTTCAGGGTCTTACAGATCAAATGCTCTGTCAAGCCATTAAGGTCTTTTCTATCATACGACCACAAGGCTTAAATGTTATCACATTGACAGTAGCATGTCTTGGATTGGAAAAGCATGACTGGACGATTTTTATGCTTTTCTTATCACAAACCTTGCTACTGCCTCATCGGGCGCACACAGGTAGTTAGTTGACGATCAAGTTCATGATTCAAGTTGACATGGTTCAATGCGAACAAAAGTATTTTTTGTACGCTGTACCGAACCGATCAGCGGAAATGCTTGAAAGTGCAATCAAAGAAAGTGTTAAACCGGGAACTACAATAATGTCAGATATGTGGTAAACATACAAAGGCATCACACAAATTCCGAAAATGCAGTATTCTCATTACACTGTTAACCACTCGGAATCTATTACTGGAGCACACACACACACACACACACACACACACACACACACACACGTCTTGAGTCAATGTGGGCGTCTGCTAATCGACGAAACCGCAAGGAGTGCGGTACCAGTTGAAACATGCCGGACTCCTACTTGTGTGAATCTACGTGGAGGAAGAGACGTGAGGGTAGGAACTTGTACCAGCAAATATTGGAGGACATAAAGAAATTATAGGCGTGAATATAATGTCTGGAGCAAAAACATTAAAAATATTTGAACCAAACAAGTGATACTTTGTTTACAGCTGGTAAATAAAATTACTTTAAACTAGTGTAAGAATTATTCAAATGCGCAACACAAAGTCGCACAACAATCTGTTGCCAATCATTTTTTAATGAATGCATCTCTCACAAGGGATTATACGAGAAACAAGAATAAGCCAAGGCCGTATTTCCCATTAATCTAAATGGAATCGGAACTAGAAGCGGCAAAAAATTCAAAAACGAGTTAAATTTAAAAAACGTTGTGGAAAAAATTATCAGAAATAGTAAAAACAATTGTATTTAACAATGGCAAGAAAAGACGTTAAGTATCATTGCTTCCATTTTAAGTAAAAGCATTTAAATAACACAGATCATACAATGCGTCTCATCAACGCTTCCGTCTGCTACTTCAACCCTAAACCGAGAGAAAAACTTACCCTCAGGGATTTTATGGGTAGTGTAAAGTTAATGCTGTAGCCATAGTGGCAATTGAAAATGACATGATCATTGTACTGCAAAGGTATTATTTCAAAATTTTCAAAAACTAAAGACAGACGAAAATTGTAAAATTATAAGTTGTAAGTAATTTTCAATACTGTACTGTTTTATTGTAAAGTCAATTAAATACTGCCTAGAATGAAGTGATATTTAGTATTTCAACTAACAGAGTCTAGGTTCACATTATTAATTTCACAATGTTTTCTTTTACATTACATTCTCAATTTGTGATCTTTTTAAACAACTTTATGCTTGTATTGGCTATAGGAATGTATACAGACATAAAACAAATTCTTAATGTTCCAAATAAAAGAGGGTACGATATGCGAGGGCACCGATTGTCATATACAGGCGCCAAACATTTAATTGCAGCTCTGGAATAGGCTATCTTTTTTCTGCAACGAATCATAACGATGGACAAATACTGAAAGTTGGTTGACTCGCCCGAAAGTTTCCGTAATCGATTGATTCTCCGAAATATGAGAGCAAACCACTCTTTACTCGGTAAAACTTTAAACAAAGATGGTAGCAATAACTTTCAAGATATTCTCTGGAGTACGGACTGGGTCACCGTTACAGCTAAGTTACCTTCCTATAAACCGAGTATTTATTATAAACAACTTGCATAATTTAGGAATCAGTTATGCACGTATTACAGCATTCGTATGAAATAAAATTTGTTAGAGGAACCATTCTGTTTTGTATAACTACAACTTCAAATTAAATTAACATATTATACCGTAGCCTAATGTAAGCAAATGCTTTTAAGGCATAAGCACGAAATTGGTTTAACGTAGATGTGCAGTGTACACATACGAATGGTTACTCACTGACCTAGTGTAACAAAGTTTCAAAATCACTAATTAGAGGACAAAATTTATCCACTGTTATACTGATTATACTGCTACTGGCCAATGGGCAGACAGTAGAAACGTATAAATACTGGAGCTGTTCTCACCAGTTACGTCAATTGTTGTTGATTAATTAAGAGTATTTTGGTCAATGTAAGTATTGTTCTATACGTTAGCGTAACCTAGATTTAAATCACTCGTAAAATTAAATTAAATTACTTGAATTACGAAGTAGGAAATTTTGAACGCCTATTCTCTCAGAAACTACATTATAAATCCAAACATTTATATTATTTTTTAAGTTGTTTTTTTTGTAAAATTTATTATACCAACCTTCTTTAGAGAGAAGTTGTCCATTGGTTGAGGGTGTTTGCATTTCCTTGCGCAAACTGCACAGGATACGCTAAGGACCAACAGGACGTATAAAACCCTCATCTGCAAACACAATATTATAATAACATTTCTAATATCTCGTCTATATTTTTATCAGATTTAACAACTTATAAAGCAGTCATATTCCAACAATTATTTGACTCACTGTGTAGACGCTGCTGGTTGTTTATTGAGACACTGTCCCTCAAACAAAATTATAGGGAGATACAGTAAAGATTTTCATAAAATAAATAGTTAAGATTAAAGATAAATACTCCACCATGCTTTTATTATAACATAGCCGCCTCGGTGGCCTGGTTGATAGCGTACTGGGCTTTCACCCCGAGGACCCGAGTTCGATTCCCGGCCAGGGCTTGGAATTTTCATACGGTATATATCATCCCATCGTCTGCATTAGCCCAAGTGTGCACAATAATCGGATGTTAAACACCAAAAAAAAATTATTATAACATGTTAAAGTGATAATAGTCAAAGTTAATATAATAGTTTCCATACATACATGTTTTACAGAGTGTAGATGATCGAGTTTTTAAAGAAAATAACTCCTTTGTGTATATTTTACAAACGATATTTAATGAGCAAAAAGTTTAAATGAATTATTAAAAACAAAACTACAGAATTTACTTTTTATTCCAATAAAAAAACTTTTAAATTAAAAATGGCTGACGTTTTAACGGTTAAAAAGAAGGGTTACTATAAACAATTAATACAGAATCTATAAGAAGGACACTTCTTGCCTGAAAAAGTCAGCCCATTTTATTCGGCCGACAACGCTACTTGGAGCACCCACCAGTAGGCAGCGCTGCATGTTCCTTTCTGAACTTGTAACTCAGAGAGAGACAGATATAGGGGTTATGGCATTCTCTGTCTCTGTCGCTGTCTGTCTTTCTCTCTCCATCTACAAATTCTACCCTAACGCTTGACCTACGTTTGGGAAATTATGACTACAGAGTCAACTTGTAAGTCAGTAACGAAGCTCTTTAATTCTCTACCTACCTTTTGTTTATTATATTTGATAAGGGCCGTACTACTTAAAATATTTCAGCAATTAAAATTATATATGTTATGAAATAAACAATGTAATAATTGATCCAAACTAGGTTATTTTATATATATTTTTAAGTTTTAATAATTTTAAATGTTTACAATAAATGTGCATTAATTAAAGTTTCATTAAATATTACTGTTAAATTTATCAAATAGTACGCAATAAAATATATAGTTCAACATTCAGAAAATGATGTTGCTGTGGAACTGGTGGTCAAGGAAAGGAAGAGAGCGATGTCTTGCATTAAGTAAGCAGGTACAATTTTTGTTTCAAACTATCAGCTGTTGGCAGGAAGAGAAAGAGTGAGAGAGAATGTCACGATCCCTATATTTCTCTCTCTCTCTCTCTCTCATTCTCTGTGCTACAAGTTCAAGAAAAGAAAAAATATAGCGCTTCCAATCGGCTGGTGCTCCAACTAGTGTTCTTGGCCGAAAGTAGCTGTGCTCAGTTTTTCAGACAAGAAGTGTCCTTATAGATTCTGTTTTCATTACTATATAAAATTGTTGTAGGAAATTAAAAGCGAGAGGAAGGTCACTCTAATCAGCTAGGTCCTTTCCACCCATCTTGGTTTTCGGTTATCAGTATTTTGTTGATTACTCTATTTGCTAGCTAAATTCTGTAGTTTTCATACTTCGTTGGTGACTTGTGGATCTCTGATCAAATATAAACCTTTTTATGCTTTATCTTTCAGGGAATCAGCGTTGATTGTGCTTAGTTTTAGTTATGTACTTTAACATAAGCCTAAGTATATATTTTTGTTGTTGTTTATTTTTTAAGTTTGGTACTTGAGAAAAATATAGACGATGCACAATATACTTTTTCATTGCGTTGTGGAAAGGTCGGAAGGAAATTAAGAAGATATATAGTCTTATTGCCTTTAAAAATGATTCATATGTTAGAAAGCAAAGATAAAATAGAAGATAACAGAAAACCTTATCAGAGAAATTATGAAGGTAAAAGAAAATCTATTAGGAAATTTAAATACTTTGTAAATAATATTTTTGTACTAATGATTACTTTTAAGGATTTTTTCGTCAAAAGTCTCTGTCAAGCCAAGAAAAGATACTGGCGTGTGATTCCTGAATGTAGTTTCTAGTGGGTCGGTTGCTATCCACATAACCCTGAAGTAACGATCCTTTGTAAGAATCAGTTTGCAGATTTGTCCTACTTTCCGTAAAAAAGTTACTTGATAACGGTAATTGCAAAACGTATATATTATTTTTAAACACATAAACGATGGAAAATGGTCGAATAAACAATAATAATAATGATTAGGATTATGACCTATTCTTCCAGTTAGTGGTCTGTCAACTCACCTCATAAAGGCTACTGCGGTTTCGAAACTGTATAGTTTCATCTTCAGGCCGTTATACAAAATGTTAAATCCCTCTGTCGGGGTCGTCACAAAGTCAAACAAAACATTAATTTTTTTAACACTAAGACATCAAAGAAGAAATCATATAACTTATGGTGTCGTTTGCTTGAAACTTTGTGTGTACGGATCAATAACAGTGTGCCACCAGTGATGCACTACGGCTATTACAGCAATGGTTTAGAAATAGGCATCGTGTGCCACCAATGACGCAAGGGCACAACCTCTAAAATACATAGAATGCAGTTTTTTTCCCGGTTGAATATCACCTAAAATATTATGTTATATTCTAACAATTTTAATTTCATTATTGTAACATAGCCACCGGACCACATATTCAAATGATTAGGACCATTTACCAATTCTTTCAGTCAGTGGTCTATCAACTCACCTCATAAAGGCTACCGCGGTTTCGAAACATTATAGTTTCATCTTCAGGCCATACAAAATGTTAAATCCCTCTGTCGAGGTCGTCACAAAGTCAAACAAAACATTAAAAACATACGTCACAAACAATAAGCACAATTACACATTTAAAATATTAGTCATGAAATTCGGCTTGGCCAAGCTACACACGCGACTCGTACGTCGTTACATTCCGGACTGCGGAGTCGCCATCATTAGTAGCGCGCCCGTCATTGTTATCAGTTACGGTGCGTCTGTTGGTTTTTGTTACTTACTAAAATCACTTATCCTTAGAGCCATGTCATATATTAAGTTTGATTTAAATGAAAGTTTTCATTGAGGATGTTCTGGGGGTCTGATTTTTTGCTCTTGTAAATCTCAAACTCTTCAATCGCATCCATATAACTACTTTTATGACACAAATGAAATATTTCCATTTTGTTATGGATGTCTTCGAATTTATGGTTTTTGTCCTTAAGATGTTCTGCGAAAGCCGAGTTTGTCGATAATGCACTTCTGAGTATGTGCTCTTTAAATCTTAAAGAACATCATTAAGTACATAGCTGTTTCTAATGGATATAAAAGCTCAATTGTTGATAAGCTTACTGCCAAACACAAAAACAAAAATTAAAAAAATCGTTCCTGATAAAAAAACATACATCTCCCCGGAATATGGTTCAACATTAAGCCGCACCCTAAAAAAAGAATTAGCCAAAGAAAATATAAATGTCTCTTTCTGAACAAGTAATAAGTTAATCAACATTATTAAAGAAGCCAGTTGCAGTTGCAAAGTGGAGATAATTTTGAAAAAACTGGCATATACAAAATGAAATGTAGTGATTGCCTAAGCTTCTATATCGGTCATACATCTCGCTCTTTTAAGATTTAAAGATCACATACCCAGAAGATGTTACAATAATTAAAATAATAATAACACAAATATTCCGTTATAAAGCGATAATTTAAAGATGAAACGAACGCCGTAGATTTGTTTAAAATAAAACATTATTGAAGGAAAACTGTTTATGTCTGAAGAACCATATCTTTAGAAGAGGTTTCTGTTTATAATGATTTAACTCAAAAGCTAAATCATTATAAATGTATAATGATTAAATAATCTTGGACCATTTTGTACTTACGTCATGTTCGGTTTAAACGATATACGGATTAGCAGAGTTCGAATAATCGAGTTTTTAAAGAAAATATACTAGTTTATATAATTTTATATCAACATACGTGCCAAACCAAAACTATAAGTATATGAAAACTAAACACTACTTGAATAAAATAAAAGTCCAGAATTAACTTGAATTAAATTTACTTCTCTTATATTCAGTTAAACGAGTTTATTTTTCTACTTTAGAACTAAAAATGTTAAAATCTGTATTATAAACTATCTTACTTATAAACAATAAAATCGAGAATGAATGTCATTTTATAAAAAAAATATTTCCTTATAAGCACTAATAATATGCAATATTAATTAATGTGACAAATAAGAAGATTGAAAATATTTACACTTTTGTACATTAGTTATAAAATGGTTTAAATTAATGTTAAAAAATGTTGTATGTTTCAGAAGCAAATGCTGACTTTGGTTTCCCTTTAACAATTTGCTTTTGAGTATTTCATATAAAACGAGCAAATGTGCGATGTTTACTAAAGTAATAAATGTACAAGAAAACCAGTTTCAGTTTCATTAGCAACAATATTAACATTTTCCCACGCCTTGAAACAACACAATTAGTATCTGAATGCATAAATAATTATTATATATTGCTTTGTTCAATGGTGTTTTTAATTATTTAATAAAATCCTTGTATAAATCTTTTATATTTTTTAAATAAATATGTAATAATTAACACTGATAAAATAGTCACTGGCAGATACAAAAAGCATAGAACAGTCATAGAGAACCTGTTGGAGCTATTGGACCTTAAAACAGTAAGTTCTGTTATAGTTGCGTTCTAGGGAAAAAGAAGTTATTCTAACTTTTACAATAACACATAACTGCACTTAATTGTAACCTGTCTACTAGTCTAGTCCTGCACTATACTGTATATTCCCTAACACTAGACCGTCTGATAAAACGAAGTACGAATCGAGATGGCTCAGATAACAGAAGTTGTTTTGACTTTTGACAGCCTATCATATAAGAAACTGCAGTTTTACTTTTGACTCTAGCATTAGTACAGTCCCTAAACTATTAATAGTATACTAATAGAATCCTATTAGTATAGTCCCACGCTATTCTGCATATTCATTTACACGGAAAGTTTGGATAAAACAAAGTACAAAATCAACAAGGATCGGTACAAAATACAAAGTACAAAATCAACAAAATAAACAACGAGGTTGTTCTAACTTTTGAATATTATGCAGTTTTCCTTTTGATTGTAGTGAATAAGTCTAATTCTGCACTATACTGAATATTAACTAGCACCAGACGGTCGGATAAAACGAAGTACGAATCAACATGGATCGGATAACTGAGATTGTTTTAATTTTTGACAGTCTATCATGTTCAGAAGACGCAGTTTTGCTTTTGACTGCACTGTACTGCATATTCATTAGCACTAAACGATCGGATTAAACGAAATACAAATCTACAAAGAACGGATAACCGAAGTTTACAGCTGTGATTTTGCTATATTTTTACACATAAAAGTTAGAAAAACTTTCATGAAAATCAACCTTAAAGACTGCTAACGATTTTTTCTAAATAATAGCCTACATAAAAAAATGTATGAATAATAAAAAAAAGAAATTTGAAATTAATGATAAAAATAATTCCACTAAAATCGGTTGTTCAGATATCACAAAAGTAACTGAAGTTAACGTACTAAATATTAAAATTAAATAAATTTAATTCTGGTTAAATTAGATACAATTATAATCATAGCAAACAGCTGTGCGTTGACGAGGTTTCCAAAAAGTAACAATATCACAATATTTTTTTTAACTTAAGATTTATAATTTTTTAATTAGTGCTAAAATCTTCAAACTTATTTGAATATTTTTGAATTTGTTTTAGGACAAATTGCACAACATAATACTCGTGAAAAACTATCTTGAAATTTCCATTTGATACAAGTTTTCAATTAGAAAATTTCAAAAGTAACACATCCTATGATTTATAAATTTAATAATTTTAATCTTACATTTTTTCATTCCTGATTTTTTCCAAAAACTGACTTCACTTTTGCAATTCCATTAAATATACATCAATTAGGGATGCATTTTCGCATTTCATTGTAACTTTAGAATTTTAAATGCTTATTTTTGTAGATTGTTACGCTAATTACGGTGGTAAAAAATTACCAAAATATTATTACTGTTACTTTTTTGTAATTCGCTTCCATCACATCAACGAGACGGACGTGATTACTGCCTTTATTGTTGTAATCAGATGGTGCATGAAACACGATCCGCATATTGAACGATAAAAGAATAATACACCTATACACCTAGTCCCTATACACCTTATTCACCCTATAGTCCCTATAGTTAGATCTATACACGGACTAATAATACGTTAGTTTCCATTACAGTACAAAAATAAGTTTCTAATATTATATTAATATAAAATGCAATTTATGATTGAGTGATCAGAGCACAATCAAAATACACTGTACTACAATGGCTAAAGATTTGAATTTCTGTTTCCTTTTGCTGTTGAGTGAAAACAAAGTTATAAACACTTAAGTTATAGTATTGGTTTCTATGGTAACAAAAGTATGATTTTCATAATAGTTGTTGAATAAAAATAAAATAATAAAACAATTAAGTTATAATATTGGTTTCTACGGTAAGAGTTTAAATTAAAATTAACAGATATTTTTGGGGTTTGCCCAATGAGTTGGCAGGAAATTTTCCTAGTTATAGTAACTGAATACTTACTTTTGAACTATTGTTGCAGCTGTTACCACAAATAACAATTAAACCAGCTGGCAACAGTTAGGGGTTATATTATATCCAACAACAGGGAAAAAACTAGTTAATATTCCATTTATAAGAATTATCATTCAATTCAAATTGAAATGTTATTAATTACCCTTGTTAAGTTAATTAATAAATACCAACGTAAGTGGTATTATTTATAATAATTGAAATAATAGTGTTGGCAATAGATTTTCGTGGGTGTTAAAAAAATATATTTTTTAAAGACGTAAGTATAAAAAGTTAGTTTGACTAAAAGTGGTTAAATTATACAGGTTTTAAAGTTTACTTTACCAATAATGTTGTTGGTTGTGTTATATATATATATATATATATATATATATATATATATATATATATATATATATATATATATATATTATTTATTATACCCCCTACATTTGCGCGCAATCTGGTGTGCGTGCGTGCGTGTGTGTATGTTCGTGCGTGCGTGCGCCTGTGTGTGTGTGTGTGTGTGTGTGTGTGTGTGTGTGTGTGTGTGTGTGTGTGTGTGTGTGTGTGTGTGCGTGCGTGTGCACGTGTGCATGTGTGTGTGCGTGCGCGTGTGTGTGTGTGCGTGTGCGTATGGGTGTGTGTTTGTGTGAGTGTACGAGGTTTGTCCAATAAATACGCGAACTGGTCGAATATGGTGGCCATTACGGGGAGTTAAGCCACGCCCACTGGCCTCACGTGTTGTCTGGGACCCAATGAGCCGTCAGTGCTTGGCAGAACGTTACGCTGTGCGGATCTTGCGAGTAGAGTTATTTTTAGTTTTGCATTATTTTTTTGTTCGTCGATATGGAAATTGACCAATTCACTGAACAACGAATTAACATCAAGTTTTTGGTAAAGCTTGGTAAAAATTACCAAGAAATTGCTGAAATGTTGAGAGTTGTTTATGGTGATAATGCTATGAATAAAACAGCCATTTTCAAGTGGATTAAGCGCTTTAAAGAAGGTCGAGAAGACGCCACGGATGATGCAAGAATTGGACGACCTTCAACCTATTGTGTGCATGAAAACATTGATCGTGTGCGGCGTCTTGTCCTTACTGATCGCCGAAAAACTGTCCGAATGATAGCTGAAGAACTAAATTTAGGAAAATCAACAGTGCACACAATCTTAACCGAGCATTTGGGCTTAAGAAAGGTTTGTGCGAAAATCGTGCCAAAACTGCTGACTCCACATCAAAAGTTGAGAAGAGTCGAATGTGTTACTGACTGGAAAAATTCCATGGAAAATGATGTTGGATTCTTAAATAGGGTTATCACTGGTGATGAATCGTGGTTTTTCGAATATGACCCCGAATCGAAATCGCAAAGCATGGAGTGGAAAGCAACAGGTGAAGCTCGAACAAAAAAATCAAGGAAAAGCTGATCAAAAATCAAAGTCATGCTCCTGGTTTTCTTTGATATCAAAGGTGTTGTTCATCATGAATTCCTTCCTGAGGAAAAACGGTAAATTCTGAGTTCTACCTTAACGTTCTCAAGCGTTTGAGAGATCGAGTGCGTCGTGTGCGACCACATTTGACTCAAAACGATGGATGGATTCTTCATCAAGACAATGCACCCGCACATTCGGCTTTGATTGTTCGCCAGTTTCTGGCTAAAAATTCAGTCACTATCCTTGATCATCCCCCTTATTCACCGGACCTCGCCCCTGCGACTTTTTTCTATTCCCTAAATGCAAAAATGTGATGAGGGGACAGCATTGGGAAGATGTGGACACAATAAAACAAGAAACGACGAGGAGACTGAAAAGCCTGACTTTCGAGGACTTCCAAGGGTGCTTTGAAGAGTGGAAAAGAAGATGGGATAAGTGCATAGCAGTGAATGGAGAGTATTTTGAAGGGGACAAAATCAATGTAGATGAAATTTTGTAAAATAAAGTTTTTATGACCTTAGTTCGCGTATTTATTGGACAAACCTCGTATGTGTGTGTGTGTGTGTGTGTGTGTGTGTGTGTGTGTGTGCGCGCGCGCGCGCGTGCGTGCGGGTGTTTTGTGTGTTTGTATGTGTGTGTTTGTGTGCGCGCGCGTGTATGTGTGCTTGCGTGCGTGTGTGTGTGTGTGTGTGTGTGTGTGTGTGTGTGTGTGTGTGTGTGTGTGTGTGTGTGTGTGTGTGTGTGTTAGCACGTTTACGCTCACAATTTTGGTCCGATTTTATTCAAACTTGACATAAAAGTCGATGTTTGTAATAGTTTGAACAATTTCGTTAACCAGCAAAATTCGATCGTTTCAAAAGGGCGGCCTTTCAAATTTCTAAAAACTCATAACCTTTTCTTCTTAAATAATTTCACTATCATAATCAGCTTTAAAAAGAGCATACATTTGCATTTTGAATTTTCAAAACCCTTTGGAATTAAATTATTAAATTTGACGACGGTTAGGGATCTTTTCCGTTTTTTCAATGCAATTTGAAAGTTTAGAATGCTAATATCTGCAGATTTTAATGCAAGTTATGATAGTGAAAGGAGAATTTTAAAAATAGGTAAAATAAGGAGAACTACATTTGAAAATTTGCTTCAATCACGTTAGTGACACAACTGCGTCAGATTATTTAGAAATCTGATTTCACCATCATAGTCAACAAATTTTAAAGTTGTATCTGACCATTAAGTTTACTTTCGTATTTTCGATGTAATTGGAAAATGTAAAAGGCTTATTCAAGCAGATTTTAAAGCTTGGTTTACGATGGTTGGTCAGATTTTCAAAAACTTGTAAATGTATTTTATGAAAAACAGTTGCCCTTGATAACAATCGACCACCAGTCCTCAGTGATCAGCTGCTTCGCGCCACGTGTTTTCATTTGTGTGTGAAGGATTATTAAAGTTCTGCAAGGCACAAGTGCACAGATATATTGCAGTTCATAGTATGCAATAAGACCTTTATTTAAATAAACAATTACAATCTAATATTATTTTAATTAATTCAACTAAAACAAAACTACCAAAGAAATTTAAAAAAAAACAGTTACGATATTAATTTTAACCTTTATATAAGTTATAATTAAACACATAAATTATTAATATTTCAGTATTACCAATTAAAATAAAATAATTACTTATTTGTTATTTAAACTAAGTAAACAATGTTTATCAAATCTAATGAGTTATTCTTGAAGTGGCTCGTGTGAACTAAAACATTTAGTATAATGAAACAACGATAGTTACGGTAAATAATCAATTACATTAATTTTGGATTGGTTTTAAAAAAATATTTTAGCTAGTTACAGGAGGGCAATTAATGACACGTTTATATAACACATTAAAAATTTCAATCAAAAACATACATATAAGAGTATATGTTTGATACTCTCCCCCCCCACTCCAACGTGTCTCCAAAATCCTTATAAATGTGGTGATCAACGATGTTATCCAATGGAATGCAGCTAGCTGTACAGTAAATTTAACACAATTGCACAAAGTTTTTTTATAAATTTCACTTATTTTAGACTTTGATTGATGCGCAGTATCATTGATTCACTATATTCACGGTGTGTACATAATTAGTGAATTAGAATTCCTGATATAACCCGGCGGTTTTGTGTACGTAGTTTTAGAAGTTTTGGCAAGCTGTAATCTCACTGGCAAGTACTATAAGTTGTAGTTGTTATAGTACGAGTACAAGCAAGTTAGAGACGATACTCTGTTAGTACCAGAAATATTTAAGCAGGGTTTACTGGCTGTGAGATATCGTACTTAGAAGAGAGGGATAAAGTTTACCGGAACAAGATATTTGATCACTTTGCGCCTCATTGTAGGAGAGCGTGATGTCCGAAGGTTTCGAATAACACGCTGTGATTTAGCGCGAGGGCTGATTAGAAACGCTACAATATGAAGACGTGTTGCCTTGTGAGGGATTGAGGATGAAACGTCGGTTAGGGACGCTTCTAAGTTTGACCTTGATCGTCGCTGGTTACAATCCCCCAAGCGTGGGTTTTGGTAAAATTCCGTTTTTTTTCTTTCAACCGTGCATTCCTATAGATTATTACGATTGGCACTAAAAGTTTATGTTACTTAAAAACGAAACTTTTTCTCTCTTAAGCATCTCGTGTTACTTTCCCCAGTGGCCTGATGTTTAAGCAGAGCTCCGATTGATAAGATGATATAGTGTCAGCAAACTCTCACTGTTCAAATGTTCTTTTAAGTGAATTGTGGAGTTACTTTACGCAACAATGTAAACAAACATAACCTCGAACGAAATTATTTATGTTAAAAACACGACGTCAATAGCCTGGTTGTAATATTATAATCACTGTAAAACGAAATTAACTGTTTAGGTGAACATCATTTCTAAACCTACCCCTCTGCATTACCACAGTGTAAAAAACTTACGTTGCATACTATATTATTTATTTTTATATTTATAAAATAGTTTCAAGATAACAAATCTAAGAATATTTTTTCTTTTGATCTAAAATGACATTTATTTTTTTGTCCTTTCTATAACAAAACTAGTTAAATAACTACATAAATAAAAATATCAATGCAATCAGGATCTACAGCAATTAAAAAAACTATAAAACATATTCACCGCACACGAGAAGATCTCAGCTGATTTTGTTCTTATATTTTAGATTTTAAGTTTTTAAATTTTAGATTAGGAACTTGAGAAGGCGAGTTGGTTTACACTCTCAAAACGTCATTTATATTCTATTTACAAAAATGGCAAAAGTAAGAATAAAACGTAATAACAATACAAACACACTATCAATAAGTCATGACGGAACAGAATTTAATTAAAGTTTTATTTTACAAGAGAACAAAATATTAAAGGTTAGTTTTTTTTAGTGAATAAATATTTATAGGTTATAAACACACCGTAGATCTATTGCGCCCCCCTTTTCTATATCCCTGAGACTCTCATTTACAACATAATCTTCAGTTCTAGCCTTTTCATGAAGTCTAGAATTTGGAGAGGATTCAAGGTAACTTCCTCAGGTAATTCAGGTGAATTCCTCAGGGATTCAGGAAGTCCCTCAGGTAACTTCCTAAAACACTGCTTCTAATAGTAATCGTCTTACAGTCTAGCAGCAGGTGATAGGGTATTTTTTACGTTCAATAATAATAGTTAATTCATAAAAAAAGTCCTAACCTCTTTTCATGTTCGTTCATGTACCAACAAAGAAAGTTACGATTTCCACAAATTTCACAGGTCACTTCGAACATTGTTTACAAAGTGGTGCTATAACACTGTCCAACTTCTTGCTGTACATTGTTGTTTATTATTCGTTTCTTTTTCCCAATGATCGTACTACTGTCTTTTATTCTGAGTGACTTGAGTGCTTTCAATGAAATTGTCTGCAACATATTTTGCTAAAATTTCAGCAAAACCTAATGAACCGATTTTGAGAAATTAGGCCGATTTTCCTATCTTTCTCGTTAGCTTCAGAACCAGAGGTTTGGAGGCAATAATTAAAATGAGAAAGTTTGTGTTACTTTTTCCCACACTATATTTGTTTTAAATATTCTCTGATAACTGTTTTTTTAACCAAACATAAATACACAAATATAGATTGACGGCATGATAAAAACCACTGTACGATCTCCATGGAACTGAAAATGTTGCCTGTAAAAGTTTCAAAACATTTCCTATACAAAGGTACTTCGTATAGTGTCAGCGTAATAAAACCCGATTCAGAAAATCGCCACAAACATAATGGATATATTTAAATCGCCCAGGACCGACAGGTGCACATTGTGTTAGTTCGGGCCTAATGGTGCGTGAACAAAACAATAAATTGCTTCTAGAAAGCTTGGCAGTTAAAGTCGAATTCGTAAATCCGGTTACAAGACTGAAGGTAATTTTATTCTGTAGACCATTCCAACAAGCGATTGTAGTTAATAACTCGTTTTTAAGCGGACGATTGAAAAGATCTTCAAAATATTTTGTCAAATTTTAATAAATGTCGAATGAAAAATTGTAAGGAATTGTAGTCAAATAGTCGTACTAATTAGGAAACTACTTACTATCTTTTGATTCCTAATCAAGCTATTTTAATATTTTCAACGAATTCCCATTTGAAAATGAGGTATTGAAGCTGCCAATATAGTAAAGTCCCAAACCGCTGTGACCAGAAATGTACATCAGTCCTGATCTTTGGAACACGTTTAGAGAGTCGTTAAATTTATACGCACGCACGCGCGCGCGCATACACTACACACACACACACACACACACACACACACACACACACACACACACACACACACACATATATTATATATATATATATATATATATATATATATATATATATATATATATATATATATATATATATATATATATGTGTGTGTGTGAGAGAGAGAGAGAGAGAGAGAGCACATTACTGCAAACTAAATTAATTTACCGAAATAATTTTCTTGATATTTAATTACATATTTCAGGAACATTATTTAATTTTGCATAAAAGTGTTTTTAAAACAGAAATTTTAAAAAATTAGGTCATTTTTAAAATTTTGTTTACAAACTTTTTAGAAACTGTACTTTTTTATAACTGATTCTGTAATTTTTCATAAAAACAAAATGAATTTCTAATCATATTTTGCTCAAATGTAGTCTATAAATACCTACACCTTATAGAAAAAAGCTAAGGAGCTATTTAAAAAACGTAAAACCGGCCTAATTTTTCATAATCAATTGTATTTGACTCGGATTTTGGCCATCTATGAAATATAGGCCTATAACTTACGTTAATGTAGAAAATTGGAAAAAATATAAATTATAAAAAAGAAAACTAAATTTAGGCCTTCATCGGTTATTAAACTTTCAAAGAGTAAATATTTTTTTGAAGCGAAGCTTTTAATGTTAGCTTTTGGCGAAAGAAGTGTAAAACAAAAGAATCTAACAGATATATGTAACGAACGAGCAAACGAATTTCGTCTCTCTATTTCTATCTCTTTCTTTTTCTTCCTCCTTTACTATAACAGTACTCACGTATTATATGAAAACATTGTGTTGCTTTGGTTTCGTTATGTTACCTTAGTTGAAGAACATGTGCACGTTGTAACCGTTTATAATATATTTGAAATTAATACAAACGTTTTTAATAATTGTTGCTAATATTGCTAGTTTTTAACAACATAACCTGAAACTTTATAACCTATCAGCTGTTTAATGAAATCAGCTGATCGTTACGAATTAATATAAAACAACTGATCTTTTACTAAAACTAGTAACTACAGTAAATAATATCTAAACTAAGTTCACGTATTTATTTATTTAAACAAAACAAGATTTTTGTAAACATATCTTCAAACTAATTATATAGTCATCAAAGATATCGTTAACAAAAGCTTCGCTTCTGTCAGCAACGCCCCGAGTTCTACACGTGTAGTTTTTATTTCAAATTTATCAAACTGATTGAAGTTGTGATTCTTCATACATGAATAAATATTTAGGAAAATCTGAGAAATAGGTTTTTATAAATTAGGCCAATCTTTCACTTTTATGTGGTTAACCTACGAACTGAAATTTTCGAGAAATGATTTGTAAGAAAATTTGAAATATTTTTGTTCCGTTTATTTATTGTACCCCAGTTGTTTAACCTAAGGTTATTAACGTATTGTCTCGTATTGTCTGAGTAGTGAATGGGGCACATGTTCAGTTTCTGGGAGTAAACACTGACAATAGCAAGAACTGGATTTCTTCGAGAGCTAACTTAAAGATAAAAATCGACCAAATAAAATGAAGAAATAGATTTCCTATTTATTAAGATGCCATTCTTTGCTTTCTCGCGCTTTAATAAAACTCGAATAAAGAGATCTAATTTAAATAAGCGCTCCTTCCTCGCTTCCTCAGGTCTAAAAGCTTTTCCACGTATTGGAATGGTTCTGATGAAACTTTGCAAAGATGAGAAGTTTGTGTGTTTGGATAGCCCGCCTGATCCTTATTTTAACAATATAATCGCAGCAAACAACTCACTGGTGTAGTGGAAGAATATTTCCAAAACACGTAACATAATTTAATGATGATAATAAAGTAAACATCTCCAGTTTCTTGGAAACCTAATTTCCCAATCATAAACAGAGTCTAAATATGCATTTTAAATTTTCAAGTTACATTAAAATAAATGTCAGATTAACTCACTATAGAAATAAAATTATAACGTTAAAGAGGCATAGCCTATACATACCGGCAAGATTGTTAGTTACGCCTAAATAATTCACCAAAAACCGGCCGCCAGGATTTAGTCGGCCTGTTAGATTTGTCTGAACAGGAAGCTGAAGATCGGTGGAAAAAGCTTCCGTCCGTCTGGCTGACCTATAGAGAGCTCAGTTGGGTGGGGCGCCTTGCTGGTGGTCGACTGATCAGTTTATATTTTATTTTGGTAAGTCATGTTTGTTAAGATTGCTTCGCCACATAAAAATGTCACGTGAAAAATCTTATGTTTGGAAAATTATTGAAAATTCAGGTCTTCAGTAATTCTCCTTCTGTTCAGTAGCTAGGAACCTCAATGTAGGCCGTGATTCGTTAATAAGAGAAGATTGCATTTCCATCTTTCGTTATTGATAATGTGGTGACTGAAGTTGTAGGTACGTAGAAGTTTTCATCCATTCTTAGTCTTTTGGGTCCACCTTCAGTTCGTTGACAAACACCTTATGTTCGGAACAAAGTCTTCGATGGTACCTCTGCCTGGAATACTGTGGCGTACTGTCCTAGGATACACCCCTGGTCTCAAAAAAAAAAAAAACACCCCACCAGTTCCCACCTTTGTTTTGGAGCCATCTGTATAGTAGGTCTCCAGAGTTTCACCCAGACGATCTTCCTCCCCAAATGCCATCTTGACATTAAAGATTCTAGATACCAGTTTGATCATCCGATCAAACTCCACCATTAGAATAAGGTTCGTGAACCTTTCTGCGGTTCTTGCAGCTCCAAAGTTGAGGTTAGCCAGAATCCAGCTATTATTTTCGTTTCACGTTTGAGTTAAATCGAATCACGTACACGTATTTTATTTAACCACTGAAAGCGTGTTCTAAAGGTAAGGATATGCACTCATTCTAGGTCTCGAGTCAGGTTCTTACCTTGATGGTTGTATGATTTAGCATTGTCCAATAAAGTCTTACAACTTTTTAATAAATATAAAGCAATTAGCGATTAATTATTAGTACCTTAATATACAGAAATTATAGTAGCCTGGCCGCCTCGGTGGTCTAGTGGATAGCGTACTAGACTTTCACCCCGAGGACCCGGGTTCGATTCCCGGCGAGGGCTTGGCATTTTCATACGCTATAAATCATCCTCACCGTCTGCAATAGCCCAAGTGTGCACAATAGTCGGACGTTAAACTCCAAAAAAAAAAAAAAAAAAAAAAATATAGTAGCCTATCAAGCGCTTTGGATCAAAGCTAAATTTTCGATCTTCCAAATCAAATCTGTTTTCGATTAAAGTCATGCATTAACTTTACTACAGCGCAGGCCTCATAGTCTCACAAAACAAACCTTACATTACAAAACAGGCGTTTGTCCTCACAAAACAAACCTTAGATTATATGTGGCGAGGGTAAGCCGAGTCGAATGTTAGTTACAAAGTTAATTGGCCGAGCGAAGTGACGTCACTGTTTCAATTCGACCGTTCGGCATCTGGATTGTGTTTGTTACACAGTTCTGGCCAAACGCATTGACCGATTGTTTTGAAATTTTGTACGAAGATACATTATATTAAGCTTAAACGACGTATGTATAAGATTTTTTCATTTTCACTTCTATTTCAAGATGGCGGCCTCTGATTCACGATGAAGAGTGTAGCAGCTTTGACCAAACTTTTGAAATTTGGTACGCAAGTACCTTATGTAAAACCTGAAAGACGTGGGCGTAAGCTTTTTCCTGTTCACTTTCGTTTCAAGATGGTGGCTTCTGGTTTAACGATGACGGTGTAGTTGCTGGCTGTTTTCTATAATACTGGCTGAACAGCAAGACCTGTCATAATTTTATCCTTTTTATGGAAAAAAGCATAACATTTCCAATAAAGTTGGTCCAGTAACATTTCTTTGTTAATATTTCGGTTACCTGTTAAATTGGTGAAAAGTTACGAGCGCATCAGAGAACTGTCGTCAGAAATTAAGAATATACTACAAGGTCTACTGTTCTTTGAACTAATATACTCCACGTTCCAGTAAATGCAAAATGCCTGTGTTAATTTTTGAAAACGCAACCCCATTCCGTCCACTAAGCGTTGCGAGCTACGACCCCCAGTATTATGTTGACACGGGATAATAAAACAACCTAAAATGCGGGTGATTTACTAACCTAACTTATTGAAAATAAAACAGAGTACACAAAACAAAACTTAATTTCCGTTTAAGGCCCAATAATATATTACACGCATTTTGTTATTGTGCCATCTTTTGTTGACAGAATCAATGTAGAGGTGCAAAAAAATGTTATGCATCTCACATTCAATTATTACCTTAAACATTTTGGTGCAAAGCTTATTGACAAAATAAACTACATATTTGTCAAGATAATTATTAAAAATTTTAATTTAACATAATTAATTAGAAATTATTTATAATTTTTAACATGACATAATTAATTAGGTGAAAAGTCAAACTAGTTTCTCAAAATTGATGAAACGGTTTTGATAAATTAGGCCGATTTAATTTTTTTTTGCTCGAAGAGTCGGAGCTATGTAACGGTTCAGGGATACAGAGAGCCATTGAATTATACTTAAGTTATAGAATCAACAATTTTTCATTTGTGAAAACATTTATTGAGCTGAATTTCAAAAATGTGGTTTTCAAGATTTCAAATGATAAAAAAATTCAAGAAAACATTTAAAATTGGCCCGATTTATAGACAAAGTAAACCTTGTCATATTTCATAAAAAATTTGTCGATTAGTTTATAATTCAGATATTTGCACAATCACATAGACGAAAAAAACATTAAGTTAAAACCAAAATCTCAAATTCGATTTTTTCCACGATCGCAATACTTTCTGTTTACTTAGTACAATGAGAAATAAAAAAGCATACACGCATCCACCTATGTAGTGTAGTGAAAAAGTCTAAAAACCAATTAACATAATCATGGAATACCTAACGTGCATATTTTTGTTGATATGCACATACATAATAAGATTACTTAATACTGTGTGAATCAACCAAACATTCAAGAAACTTTCACGACAATATATCTAATCTAATCTAATTCATATTATATTTCTGAATATAATGAATATAATGAGTGTGTTTGTTTGTTTGTTTGTTTGTTATTCAATCACGCTTTGACCACTGAACCAATTGAGATGAAATTTGGTACGAATATGGTTTAAGTATCAGAGATACACATAGGCCTATTCCCGTTTTACAAAACGTCATTATACTTCTTACCCAGCCCAAAATAATTATTAGTTTTTAGTTTTGTGGCATGTGTTAACTGTAGTTATTTACTGGACATGAGATTTAGGTACCTGAGATGAACATAGATTCAATCCTATTTTAAGAATCTTAATCTGTGTTTTATTTATTGCAAAATTATTGCTTTTAATTTAACATTTTCAATTATTTTAGTTGACATTTTTTCAAAACTGACTTTAATTTGTTATTTGTGTTAAATTTTCAATATTAAATGTAAAAAAATCCCTACGCAGAGTGCCAATTGTAAGGTAGTATATATATTTGTGTAATTACATTATATGAAAAAATGGTAAATATGCAGTGTAGCATATCGTGGATTTTTCGATATTTTTGTTACTAAAATGCTTTATTATGTGCCCAAAAGCAAGAATCCAAAATTTGAAAGCACGAGAAGTACGATAAAAATCGAAAATAAAAGTGACCAACATAACCTCAAAATTACTACCCGGTGAAAATCAGTAACGTGTTGTAAATCGGTAAAACAATAAAAATACATCTAACACGGGTTTTGGGTGATAAGAAACCCATTTTTTAAAAGAATACTGCATAACCAAACTGACACGGTTGTTAGGACTAACAAGGTAATGCGTGAAAAAACCTTTATATTTTTTTTTTTTTTTAAATAGCCTACTATATATCCTGATATGGTTGTTGGGCCTATCACGGTGATACGTAAAAAAACGTTTATATTTTTTTAAAGTATACTACATATCCTAACTGACACGGTTGTTAGGCCTAATACGGTGATTCGTGAAAAAACCTTTATATTTTTTTAAAGACTATTACGTATCCCAACTGACACGGTAGTAGCATGATCCGGAGGATGGTCCGACGGTCAAAGGTCACTTGATAAGGAATGTAAACAAGACTGGCGCCAGTCTATCAATAGAAACAAAGGTCACTTGGTAAGGAATGTAAACAAAAGGTAGGTGCCAACCGAAAAAGGTAAACGAAGGTATGCGTTAAATCTATCAATGTAAACAAAGATAAGGGCTAAATATATTATAATTAAACAAAGGTATGATATAATTGAATATATAATGCGCACCTGCGGTGCGTGCGCGTGCGTGGATGCCGGAGTTGGGGACATTTCGGACCCTGACCCGAGATAAGAGGATGCTGTCACCGATGCGCGCCTGCGGTGCGTGGATGTCGGAGTTGGGGACATTTCGGACCCTGACCCGAGATAAGAGGATGCTGTCACCGATGCGCGCCTGCGGTGCGTGGATGTCGGAGTTGGGGACATTTCGGACCCTGACCCGAGATAAGAGGATGCTGTCACCGATGCGCGCCTGCGGTGCGTGGATGTCGGAGTTGGGGACATTTCGGACCCTGACCCGAGATAAGAGGATGCTGTCACCGATGCGCGCCTGCGGTGCGTGGATGTCGGAGTTGGGGACATTTCGGACCCTGATCCGAGATAAGAGGATGCTGTCACCGATGCGCGCCTGCGGTGCGTGGATGTCGGAGTTGGGGACATTTCGGACCCTGATCCGAGATAAGAGGATGCTGTCACCGATGCGCGCCTGCGGTGCGTGGATGTCGGAGTTGGGGACATTTCGGACCCTGATCCGAGATAAGAGGATGCTGTCACCGATGCGCGCCTGCGGTGCGTGGATGCCGGAGTTGGGGACATTTCGGACCCTGATCCGAGATAAGAGGATGCTGTCACCGATGCGCGCCTGCGGTGCGTGGATGTCGGAGTTGGGGACATTTCGGACCCTGATCCGAGATAAGAGGATGCTGTCACCGATGCGCGCCTGCGGTGCGTGCGCGTGCGTGGATGCCGGAGTTGGGGACATTTCGGACCCTGACCCGAGATAAGAGGATGCTGTCACCGATGCGCGCCTGCGGTGCGTGGATGTCGGAGTTGGGGACATTTCGGACCCTGACCCGTCGTTAGATAAGAAGATGCTGTGACCGATGCGCGCCTGCGGTGTGTGCGCGTGCGTGGATGCCGGAGTTGGGGACATTTCGGACCCTGACCCGTCGTTAGATAAGAAGATGCTGTGACCGATGCGCGCCTGCGGTGTGTGCGCGTGCGTGGATGCCGGAGTTGGGGACATTTCGGACCCTGACCCGAGATAAGAGGATGCTGTCACCGATGCGCGCCTGCGGTGCGTGCGCGTGCGTGGATGCCGGAGTTTGGGACATTTCGGACCCTGATCCGAGATAAGAGGATGCTGTCACCGATGCGCGCCTGCGGTGCGTGCGCGTGCGTGGATGCCGGAGTTGGGGACATTTCGGACCCTGATCCGAGATAAGAGGATGCTGTCACCGATGCGCGCCTGCGGTGCGTGGATGCCGGAGTTGGGGACATTTCGGACCCTGATCCGAGATAAGAGGATGCTGTCATCGATGCGCGCCTGCAGTGCGTGCGCGTGCGTGGATGCCGGAGTTGGGGACATTTCGGACCCTGACCCGAGATAAGAGGATGCTGTCACCGATGCGCGCCTGCGGTGCGTGGATGTCGGAGTTGGGGACATTTCGGACCCTGACCCGAGATAAGAGGATGCTGTCACCGATGCGCGCCTGCGGTGCTTGGATGTCGGAGTTGGGGACATTTCGGACCCTGACCCGAGATAAGAGGATGCTGTCACCGATGCGCGCCTGCGGTGCGTGCGCGTGCGTGGATGCCGGAGTTGGGGACATTTCGGACCCTGACCCGAGATAAGAGGATGCTGTCACCGATGCGCGCCTGCGGTGCGTGGATGTCGGAGTTGGGGACATTTCGGACCCTGACCCGAGATAAGAGGATGCTGTCACCGATGCGCGCCTGCGGTGCGTGCGCGTGCGTGGATGCCGGAGTTGGGGACATTTCGGACCCTGATCCGAGATAAGAGGATGCTGTCACCGATGCGCGCCTGCGGTGCGTGCGCGTGCGTGGATGCCGGAGTTGGGGACATTTCGGACCCTGACCCGAGATAAGAGGATGCTGTCACCGATGCGCTCCTGCGGTGCGTGCGCGTGCGTGGATGCCGTAGTTGGGGACATTTCAGACCCTGACCCGTCGTTAGATAAGAGGATGATGTCGCCGATTATATAATGAACGGCTTACCGTTTATACGTTATAGGTGTGAACCGTAAACGAAAACGAACCAGCTATTTATTAAGAAATAACTTAAAATTTGTGTTAAATTATATACGGTCGAGTGTGATAGAATTTGTCATTTGAAATAATGGAACCTTTGTTTAAACATCAATTTACCTGTGTTGTAGCATGACCTTCCGGATGCGGGAAATCGCGGTTTGTAATAAAGTTTTTAAATAACATGTCGGCCTTATGCAATGTAGAATTTAAAAATATTTATTGGCATTACGCGGTATGGCAGCCGTCATTAAATATCAGTAATATCCCGATAATATTCCAAGAAGGCCTACCCGACATGAATTCCGTTGATCCTTCGTCACCGAATCTTATAATAATAGACGATTTAATGCGATAATCCAACGCCAGTGTTGTCGATATATTTACTAAAGGAAGTCACCATCGAAACATTAGCGTGTTTTTTATTACACAAAACTTATTTCATCAAGGTAAAGGTCAGAGAGACATTTCCCTCAACGCTCATTATATTGTTTATTTCAAAAACCCGCGAGATAAGAGTCAAATTAGACACCTGGCCCACAAGTTCATCCAGAAAACCCAAAATTTGTACAAGAAGCGTACATTGACGCGACGCGAGAGCCTCACGGATATCTGTTGTTTGATATGAAACAGTCAACATCGGAAGACCTGAGAATTAGAACTTGTATATTTCCGACGGATAAATATAATTATGTGTACATTGCTAAAAATAAATAAATAAAAGTTTAAGACGTATTGTTTGCGATATCATTTGCCGACATGTCCCGCTCAGTAAAAGACGATGCGCTGTTACTACGCGCTCTACTGAAAATGAAACAGGCTAGAAGGAAACATTTCTTGAAATCAGCCGACGTCAATTTAATTCAAACTATATGCGAGTGTGCATATAATGTGTTAAAAGAAAACGTCCTGATATCGAGACCTCAGAAGTGTAAATTGTCTCGGTATAAGAAACACAGTCATCCTTAGAAAACTAGTGAAGAAAGGCAACAATTGGAAGAAAAAGAAGCATATAATTATTCAAAAAGGAGGAAGTTTATTTCCGTTATTAATTAGTCCTGTGTTGAGCACTGGATTACAGCATTTGCTCAATTAAATGGAGCACGCTAAGAAAATGGTGATATTACCTCAAGACTTTGTACAGAGACTACAGGAAAACGAAAATGCGGGTATAGTGGGCAATCTTGATAACGAAATGAAAGAAATATTATACAATTCAAATCTAAACGATCGTGAAAAATGGTTAAAGTACCAACAAGTGTTACAACGCTATCTTCATTTTACCGAGGAGCGGAGAAAACCTATAGAACTCACTGTAAATGAGAAAAGTAATCAAGATTTTGGAATAACCGACCAAACTGAAATTTTGGAATCAATTCCGAAAACGTTTAGGAAAAATGCTGAAAATCTTTTAAAACGTATTTCACAAGACGGTTCAATAAAATGGGACACACTAGGCGTTGTTAGCGTAGACGGTATCGAGATTCCTGGGTCAAATATAGTGGATATATTTAACGATGTATTAAGACCTAGAAAAACTATGAATCCTCCAAGCTGGAATCAGTTTATAAATGCTTTAAAAAGAAATAATGTCCCCAGAAGTTATATAGGGAACCCGGAAGTTCGTGATTTGTTGGATCAAAAAGATATAAAATTAACAGGTGCAAAAAGTCGAGACCCAATGTATTATAGACCGCAGTACAGACAACCCGAAACTCCGCCGTCCACACCCAGAATTAAAAAACCGTTGTCACCTCGTTCAAAGGCACCACTAAAGTGGGATTTGTTTTCCCCATAACATGGAAAAAGCCCTTCACAAGATATACTACAATCCGTTTCATCCTGCCGGTTTTTCTGGAGCCCGAGGTGTGATACAATTTTTGAAACACAAGTACAAGCCTAATAAAATCAAAGAATGGTTACAATCACAAGATACGTATACCCTTCATAACCAAGTTAGAAAAAAATCCTCAGAAATAAATATATCGTAAACAACATTGCTCGGCTGTGGCAAGCAGACCTGAATGATATGCGCGGGATAGCAAAATATAACGACGGAATTAATTATATACTAACAGTTATCGATCTATTCAGTAAATACGCATTTGCAGAACCGTTAAAAAATAAAACCGGTACTTCGGTGAGGGAAGCGTTTGAGAATATTTTTAAAACTTCTAAAAGGAAACCGCAATGTATACAAACAGATAAAGGAACAGAATTTACTTCGAAAATTGTTCAAAAATACTTTCACGAGAATGGCATAACTTACTCGACAACACGGAACCCCGACGTGAAAGCGGCAGTGGTTGAACGGTTTACGACAGTCCGCCTTACGAGTTTTCTAATTTAACGAAAAATAGAAATAAGGAATGTAGTTGGTTGACTTACAATTATCACGGTATAAAATGGGACGACGGTTCAATAAGTTACGGATCGTTTATAAAAGACTTGAAATTAATATGCGGAGAAATTACTAACGTCTACGCAAAGGGTAAAGAAAAGTGTTTGTTCCTAGAGAACTTGTTACGTATAAGAATTATAAATTTAGAAGAATTAGAATGCCCATCACTTAAAATGTTGAATTCAAAGGCAGATGTCACACGTTGTTTTTATCATAATAAGTGTAAGAGATTTGCATGCGCGTTGAGTAATGTTAACGTGCTGAATAATTGGCTTCACGAAGATGAATGCGGATCAGATCCACAATTGCCGATGAATGTTGGGACGCCTAGTTGTATCGTTATAAACACAGACCCTCACACCAAGCCTGGACGCCATTGGGTGGCCGTTTATATTAGCAGCAACAGAGAGTTGGAATATTTTGATAGTTACGGAAATCTACCGACAAGACTGTCACATTTTTCCTTCATAAAAAGAAATTCACTCACAAGTAAATTTAATTCAACGCAATTACAAGGATTGACGTCTACAGTGTGCGGCCAGTATTGCGTTATGTTTTTATATTTTAAATCCTTTGGTGTGCCGCTTGAAGATTTTTTATCCCTGTTTTCATACAGTACATACTATAACGATTTAAAAATTTGCTGTTTATTTAATAATACTTTTGGAAAATACAACATGTGGTCAAATATGACTCAGCATTGTTGCAGTCAAAGATAAGAGTTCACGCATGCGCGTTGTCATTATTTTACCGGTATATAAAACACAGGTTCTATAGACCCTCATTCTCAGTTTCGAATACAATGGAGACCAAATCGCATAAAAGACGTACACCGTACGAAAGAAGCAAGAAAAGTAAGTGTAATAAAAATTTACTTGCGGAAGAAGTGGAAAAAGTAGAAACTACTAATACCGTCGAAAAGAAAAGGACCAATAGATGTTTGTCACCTCTACTTTTAAATACTTGGTATTCTTTGAATAAGAGTCAAACTAAATCAACAATTGGATTAGATATTGACAACATGTGTGAACCGAGATTGCAAATACGAAAATCGGACTCAAACAGCGGGATATCTCTAAATATTAACGAATGGAACGTTTTACTACAAAAATACGAATATATTTCCAACTTTTTTGAAGGAAGAAAACAGAATTTCGAAAATTTCGATTTAGATAAACACCAAGTTGTTTTCCAAATGATTTACGGCAAGAGATCTATTGTAATCCGTGAACTACTTTGTATTCAGCCTCACCTTTACCTACCAGACACGTTGGTTATACAGAAGCCGACATGGAAGGGGATACTACAGATGTCGAGCTGTATCTCCAGTTATTTTCACTTGTATTCTCTGAGATCGTTGCCAGCCTATAACTACTTTCAAGATATCAAGAATAAAGTTGTGTGTTATTTATTAGCAAACGTACCAAGTGACTCAACGAAAGACGATTCCGTAATAAAAAACTATTTAGTAAAATATTTAGAAGGAATGGATGTGAGTGATTTAAAAATTGAATCTAATCAAATACAGCAAGACTTGATTTTATCAGAAATTAAAATTTTGTGCATCAATATCTTTTTGAATTACTTTAAGATACATCTGTTTTATAAAGAAATTAATGAATAAATTTTAAATAACCTTAATGTAAAAAAAAAAGATTATTAATTATTGCAAATATATCTGTGTTCTGAATTTCGTTGTTATTATTATTATTTAAAATCCTTTAAAATCGAATATTAGAATGATGGATAATGAAAAAAAAAAGAATTATTCATAACATAAGGTTTATTTTACTTGTATTACACATTTTTAAACCGTTTTCTTGGTGGTGGGCCGTCGTCGTCTTCCTCTTCGTCGTCACCTTCTACTCTAATATTGTACCCACTCACCAAGGCAACAAAAATGTTCCTACATACGTCATACAATTCCCTTGTTATGACTAACGTATTTTCCTCCCGATTCCCCCTCTCCTCCTCATCCAGCAAATCCTCTTCGTCGCTGGATATAATTATATCATCATCATCTTCTTTTTCTTCCTCCTCCTCCTCCTCTTCTTCCTCGTCATCTGATATGACAATAACATCCTCATCTGTGGACGACGACGAGAAAGACATCAAGCGTTGCTTCCTCTCGTCATGCAAGTACTCCTCTTCCTGGAATAGTAAACATGGTTAATCGATAATATGACATTTAACATTAAGCAACATACGTCGACTAATACCGTTGTGGTAAACTTACGCATTCTGTTTCTTCGTCCCCGTCTACGTTTGTGGGGACTTCTACTGACAGATTTTCAAAAAAACTCGTGGTCTTCCTCCCACCAATTATCGACTGCAGACGCAAGATTTTCAAAAATTATCGACTGCAGACGCGAGTAAACTTTAAGTTCAAAACCGTGTCAATATCGTCTTCCCACCAATCGGCCATCCTAAGAAAACGATAGTCTTCACATTGTTTTATGTACAATTAGTAACGAGCAACAGTAAACTTTTATTCACAACAAGTACACAGTTCAAATAAAATATTGTCGTCCAGATATCACAACGTTTCTCTCGCCTCGGTTTCAAACCAGAATACGAACTCTGAAAGAATACGCACTCTGAAAGTAAAGTAAACACACGATAAGCTAGCGGTCGCTATGTAACACCGACATTTAACTCAGTCCGATTTTAAGTTTATAAGGGAGCAGTTAAAACGATGCAACAACACGTCTTCACATTGTTTTATGTACAATCATCGGTCACAGAGCATACCTAGATAGTAAAACGACATCAGTGGTGTTGAATGTTCACACGGGGTTTAGAAAGCCGATTATTCACAACAAGTACACAGATTTATCTGGTGGACCTTAACCAAGTTAAAATATTGTCTTGATGTGTAAATGTGTTTGGGAAGTGTTGGCCACTAACGTTTGCTTAAATTATTTATTTTTTTAGATAGCTGTAATGTGTTTAACATTCTCATCGGCAATGCTTTAAGTCTCTAGATTATTTCTGTAGAAACTATATTACAGTTTTTGTGATCGTTCTCACAATTTTATTACTTACAATCGGATTATTACAAATCGGATTTATAAGGTAATTACTTTTAAATTTATTAATTAATATACTTTTCGGTGTAATATAACCATTATTTAACTTGTTGTTATATGTTTTTAGGTCTTAAAATATGTGTTAAAACTAGAAGAAATAACATTGTATTTCTGTTATCGAACGCAGCTAGGTCATCTCTATAGTGTATAATTTATAAATTATAAATTACAGACATACCAAATGTATTAGCCGTAAATTATTACAGATAAATTATTACTTACATTTTGTAGAATGTAGATGGAACGTCCGGAGCAGTTGTACAGTTAGTGAAATTAATTCTTATACAATGAGATCACACTATAAGTATTTTAAATTTCACATTGCGTATTACTGAAATGTCGCGGTTCACACCTATAGCGTATAAACGGTAAGCCGTTCATTATATATTGCCAACGCCATATTTTAAATGACAAATTCTATTACTCTCATCAGTATTTAATTTAACGCACATTTATATTAATTCTTAATAAATAGTTGATTCACTACTCGCTTATGGTTCACACTCTAGCGTATAAACGGTAAGCCGTTCATTATATGTCGCCGTTGCCGATTTAAAAATGACAAATTCACTTTAACTCTACATTATTTAACTTAACGCACATTTATATTAATTCTTAATAAATAGTTGATTCGCTACTCGCTTACGGTTCACACTCTAACGTATAAACGGTAAGCCGTTCATTATATATCGCCATTGCCATATTTCAAATGACAAATTCTATTACTCTCATCAGTATTTAATTTAACGCACATTTATATTAATTCTTAATAAATAGTTGATTCGCTTTCGTTTACGGTTCACACCTCTAGCGTATAAACGGTAAGCCGTTCATTATATATCGCCATCGCCATATTTCAAATGACAAATTCTATTACTCTCATCAGTATTTAATTTAACGCACATTTATATTAATTCTTAATAAATAGTTGATTCGCTTTCGTTTACGGTTCACACTCTAGCGTATAAACGGTAAGTCGTGCATTATATATCGCCATCGCCAAATTTCAAATGACAAATTCTATTACTCTCATCAGTATTTAATTTAACGCACATTTATATTAATTCTTAATAAATAGTTGATTCGCTTTCGTTTACGGTTCACACTCTAGCGTATAAACGGTAAGTCGTGCATTATATATCGCCATCGCCAAATTTCAAATGACAAATTCTATTACTCTCATCAGTATTTAATTTAACGCACATTTATATTAATTCTTAATAAATAGTTGATTCGCTTTCGTTTACGGTTCACACTCTAGCGTATAAACGGTAAGTCGTGCATTATATATCGCCATCGTCATATTTCAAATGACAAATTCTATTACTCTCATCAGTATTTAATTTAACGCACATTTATATTAATTCTTAATAAATAGTTGATTCGCTTTCGTTTACGGTTCACACTCTAGCGTATAAACGGTAAGTCGTGCATTATATATCGCCATCGCCAAATTTCAAATGACAAATTCTATTACTCTCATCAGTATTTAATTTAACGCACATTTATATTAATTCTTAATAAATAGTTGATTCGCTTTCGTTTACGGTTCACACTCTAGCGTATAAACGGTAAGTCGTGCATTATATATCGCCATCGCCAAATTTCAAATGACAAATTCTATTACTCTCATCAGTATTTAATTTAACGCACATTTATATTAATTCTTAATAAATAGTTGATTCGCTTTCGTTTACGGTTCACACTCTAGCGTATAAACGGTAAGTCGTGCATTATATATCGCCATCGCCAAATTTCAAATGACAAATTCTATTACTCTCATCAGTATTTAATTTAACGCACATTTATATTAATTCTTAATAAATAGTTGATTCGCTTTCGTTTACGGTTCACACTCTAGCGTATAAACGGTAAGTCGTGCATTATATATCGCCATCGCCAAATTTCAAATGACAAATTCTATTACTCTCATCAGTATTTAATTTAACGCACATTTATATTAATTCTTAATAAATAGTTGATTCGCTTTCGTTTACGGTTCACACTCTAGCGTATAAACGGTAAGTCGTGCATTATATATCGCCATCGCCAAATTTCAAATGACAAATTCTATTACTCTCATCAGTATTTAATTTAACGCACATTTATATTAATTCTTAATAAATAGTTGATTCGCTTTCGTTTACGGTTCACACTCTAGCGTATAAACGGTAAGTCGTGCATTATATATCGCCATCGCCAAATTTCAAATGACAAATTCTATTACTCTCATCAGTATTTAATTTAACGCACATTTATATTAATTCTTAATAAATAGTTGGTTCGCTACTCGCTTACGGTTCACACTCTAGCGTATAAACGGTAAGTCGTGCATTATATATCGCCATCGCCAAATTTCAAATGACAAATTCTATTACTCTCATCAGTATTTAATTTAACGCACATTTATATTAATTCTTAATAAATAGTTGGTTCGCTACTCGCTTACGGTTCACACTCTAGCGTATAAACGGTAAGTCGTGCATTATATATCGCCATCGCCAAATTTCAAATGACAAATTCTATTACTCTCATCAGTATTTAATTTACCTCACCTTTTTATTACTTCTTTATAAATAGTTGGTTCGCTTTCGTTTACGGTTCACACCTCTAGCGTATAAACGGTACGCCGTTAATTATATATTGCCATCGCCATTTTGCAAATGACTAATTCTATCACACTCGACCGTATATAATTTAACACAAATTTTAAGTTATTTCTTAATAAATAGCTGGTTCGCTTTCGTTTACGGTTCGCACCTATAACGTATAAACGGTAAGCCGTTAATTATATAATCGGCGACAGCATCCTCTCATCTAACGACAGGTCAGGGTCCGAAATGTCCCCAACTCCGACATCCACGCACGCGCACACACCGCAGGCGCGCATCGGTGACAGCATCCTCTTATCTCGGATCAGGGTCCGAAATGTCCCCAACTCCGGCATCCACGCACGCACACTCACCACAGGCGCGCATCGGTGACAGCATCCTCTTATCTCGGATCAGGGTCCGAAATGCCCCCAACTCCGGCATCCACGCACGCGCACACGCCGCAGGCGCGCATTATATATTCAATTATATCATACCTTTGTTTAATTATAATACATTTAGCCCTTATCTTTGTTTACATTGTTAGATTTAACGCATACCTTCGTTTACCTTTTTAGGTTGGCACCTACCTTTTGTTTACATTCCTTACTAAGTGACCTTTGTTTCTATTGATAGACTGGCGCCAGTCTTGTTTACATTCCTTATCAAGTGACCTTTGACCGTCGGACCATCCTCCGGATCATGCTACTCACGGTTGTTGGGCCTATCATGGTGATGTGTGAAAAACACCTTTATTTTTTTTTTAGAATAATACATAACCTAATTGACACGGTTGTTAGGCCTAACACGGTGATGCGTGAAAAATCTTTATATTTTTTTAAAGAATACTACATATCCTAACTGACATGGTTGTTAGGCCTAACACGGTGATGCGTGAAAAAACCTGTACATTGTTTTAAAGAATACTACATAACCTAATTGAGACGGTTGTTAGGTCTAACACGGTGATGCGTGAAATATCTTTATATTTTTTTTAAAGAATACTACATATCCTAAATGACATGGTTGTTAGGCCTAACACGGGGATGCGTGAAAAAACCTGTACATTGTTTTAAAGAATACTACATAACATAACTGACACGGAACATAACTGATCACGGTGATGTGTGAAAAAAACCTTTATTTTTTTAAAGAATACTACATAACCTAATTAACACGGTTGTTAGACCTAACACGGTGATGCATGAAAAACCTTTATATTTTTTTAAAGAATAATACAATCCTAACTGACACGGTTGTTGGGCCTATCACGGTAATGTGTGAAAAAAACCTTTATTTTTTTTAAAGCGTACTGAAAACCTTAACTGACACGGTTGTTAGGTCTAACATGGTGATGCGTGAAAAACTTTATATTTTTTTTAAAGAATACTCCATAAGCTAACTAACATGGTTGTTAGGCCTAACACGGTGATCCATTAAAAAAACCTTTATTAACTTTTTTTTAAAGAGTACTTATAACCTGACACGGTTTTGGGGCCTAATACGGTGATGCATGAAAAAAACCTTTATATTTCTTTTTAAAGAGTACTCCATAACTTAACTAACACGTTGTTAGGCCTAACACAGTGATGCGTGAAAACAACTATATTTTTTTAAAGAATACTACATATCCCGACAACGTTGTTGGGCCTATCACGATGATGCGTGAAAAAACCTTTATATTTTTTTAAAGAATACTAGCCTACATATCCTAACTGACACGGTTGTTAGGCCTAACACGGTGATGCGTGATCTTTAATGTATATTACGATTGCGGGCAAAGCCGTGACGGGTAGCAGCTAATCATATTATATTTCAAAGTTTGTTTTTGTTTATTTGTTTGTTATTCAATCACACTAACTACTGGACCAATTGAGAATAAATTTGGTGTGAACACGCTTTAGGTACCTGAGATAAACACAATACTATTCCAGTTTAATTGTATAATAGTGACTTTTTAATAATACTGTATTTTATTAAAATATGACAGGACCCTGTTTTAGAGTATCAACTAACAAAAATGTATATTTCTTGGCAGAAAACCATAAATCGTATAATATTGTAAATAGAAATATATTAAAATGAAATGACCTATTCTGATTTTTAAAATCGACTATAAATTTTATTGCTTACATTATAATTGCAGGCAAAGCCGCAACGGGTAACAGCTAATTATGATCATATAGTAACAGGATGACTGGGAATGTAGCATGCAGAGCACTCTCTCGGACAAATATAGAATTTGCATTTTATTTTCGTTTTCTCCGACAGACTGCAGCACGTGATCCATTATCAAGATTGTAAAATTTGGTTTATTGTTTATGAACAAATCGAAAATGTAAAATATTACACAAACTTTTTCACATTTGTTTACTTTCCAAAAATACCTGAAAAATTGGCTTAATTTCTTGAAGGTGTTTATATTGTGTGCAGAAGAAGTTTTTTTTTATTATTTTTTTATCATTGAAAATAAATGCAGACAAATTGGAGAAACTTTCGCGCATTTAGTTATTTGTCAAAAAATCGAAGTAACCGAAATAGTACTTTGAATTTTCAAAATCTGTTAAAATTAATAAATTGAATTTGAAGGCGGTCGGGGTTCATTTTCGTAATTTGATATAACTAAACTGCTAATGTATGCGGATTTTAATGCTGATTATGATGGTGAAATCATAATTTCAAACAAAAATGAGATAAAAAATTATTTTTGGAAATTCGTTTCCGTGAAGGCAGAGAAACAGCTGCATGCCGCGATCTAATAATAAATATATTCATAAAAAATCACAAAAATGATTATTTTTTACGTCTTATAGCTATGAAGTAAAATCTTTAGTTAGATAATTTGAAAACAATCGCGGTGTAATACAGAAAAAGGGTAACTCTTAAAAAATGGACATTTCGGGAAAAATGATTTTTTTCAGAAGTTATACCTATGTTTTATACAAGGTATAGCCTACTATAGTATTAAAAATGTATTATGTATAGGCCTACGAGTAAATCAAAATAATTATAATAATAAATGATAATAATAGCGTAAAGATTACTTTAAAAATTTTCCCTCACCAAACTGGTGGCTACGAACATGATTTACTTATTTATTACTTTATTAATTACTAAAGTTGCAATGAAAAATAATCATTGCACAGCTGTCTATGAAACGATTAATTGTTGTCTATGCACAGCTGTTAATTGTTGGAAACGAATTTCCAAAAAATTAAAAATATTGAATAGTTTTATTCATGGCAACATGGCAAACATTTTGGTAAACGAATCCGGCCTACTTTGAAAAATGCGAAAATAAATTCTAAGAACTCATAGGTTTATTTTTCAATACAATACACAATACTTTCATACTGAGATTTTAACTCCAAAGATGATGAACTTCGATTATTAAAAAGTTTAAAATTTACATTTTCTAGTTTTACAACAACTGTCATTTTGAAATGTTTGGTAACTGACTAGTTTAAAAAATTGTCGAAATCAATTTTTAAGTTGAGTTTTTAATCAAACCAAACCAAAATTGTTGCCAATAGGTGCTACTAAATATTTAATGACCCTGCGAAACGTGTGCTGGAAAGGTCTTATCGTGATCACATTTCAGTTACGTTAATCGTCACGAATAATTTATAAAAGTAAAAACCACTATTTTTTAATGAAGATACCAGAAAAGTTATATAATAAAGTACTTTTTGATATAAAACTACTTTTATATATATCAGTTTTTTGCGACGTATAAGATATATAATTTTATTGGCGTAAGTCGTCGTCAAGATCACCTTTCGATTATCATCATACTTTCTATTTAACGAGGAACTATTTTACAGAAAATCTTTACAAAATATGGTTTGAGAGTAAAAAATGTCTGTTATTAAACCAAAAATAAAAATCATGTATCACGTTTTCTCTTCCTTTTTGATTTTAATTGCGATAATTTGTTCAAAAACACGACAAATTAACATAGCTAACAACAATAACCATTATTAACAACATAACCTGAAACTTATTACAGCCTATCAGCTGTTCAATGAAATCAGCTGATCGTTACGTATTAATATAAACGACAAATTAACATAGCTAGTTTTAACAACATAACCTATTCAATAGAATCAGCTGATCTTTACGAATCAATACAAAAACTATTCTTTTAATATAAATACCAAAATTACGTAACGTTTCATTTCATATACTTAAATCGGTCACTCTTCTCGAAGTTTCCGTAGTGTAATAGTTATCACGCGCTCCTCACACGCAATTTATAATTATAGTTAATATGAGCTTTGCAACACGCAAAATATTTTTTATATAAACATGTACCTCGCATCAAGCTTCCCGTAAAATCCAGCATAACAACCAGCCCAAAGCATATTACATGTTAAAACAGTTGTATGTGCTGCAATCTGATGTGAACCTAATGAACTATCTCAGTTAATGAACATATGTTTAAGTAATCATCTGATCAATCAAAATCTTCTCCGTAAGATTAACACAGTAACTGTGGAAGCAAATGCGACGAATACCTAAGGTGAAAACGATAGTCTTAATGCGTGTTACATATCTAGGCATAAATACTTATCATTTACAAAAGAAATTTGTCTTATAGAACAGCCGAATCGTCTTGTATTAGATTTCACCAATTTTTGTCTTTATAGATTCTCGTAATGTGAAAGTAAAACCGAAACAATAGCACATTTCAAAAGGAAAGACACAAACCGGTTTCCGACCAGTTTAGGCCAATGGTTATGTCATATTTAATCCCGCAACATGCACGAGATTTTTTTATTGCATAATTCCTGACTGAAAATCACCATCACTTCCAATCTGAAATGAGAGTTGTACGATGAAGCAAGAAAATATTTTGGATAGAGAGGAAAGTATACAGATTATATAAAATATTTCACTTACCAATTTTAAAAAATCTTCATATTGACTCTTACTTTGATACCCGTCTTAGCTCTTACAACAAAAACTTCTTTATTTTCTCATTAGGCTTAAGCATTTCTTCAACTTTCTCCGAGGGTTTTTGGAATTACGAGAAGGTGGCATAAAAATAATATTGACTTAAAATAAAAATAATATTCGAGATTAAAGATAGATATATACATAGACAAAAGTCTTCATTGTAACTAAATTTACACAGTATAATAATACGAATATATTTTTCAATGTAAAAAGACACACCCATAGCCTATAGTTATACCTATAGTTATAGTTATAATTATAGTATAGTTATAGGCTATGGGTGTGTTTTTTAGGTAATTCTCCTTTAAAAACAATTCATTACACTGGAAAAAAACATTTTTTCCTTTTTTTTAGACAAAAATACTAAAAATATTCTTTTTATATTCTTCTTCTTTTCTGCTAGGATTATTGTCACTATGTTGAGTATAATGATCTGCCATCCCTAGCTTCGTCAATTCTACTTTTGTTGACGCGTTTCGGAGAACCTCCATTTTCAAAAACTATAACTATATCTATTGAGTATAGGGAAGGCAGATTTATCTACGAAGCTATGTATATTCAACATAGTAAAAATACTAAATTTTAGCGATAAAAATGTTAAAAATTTAACAAATATTAATTTTTTCTTTTTATAAAGTTTAAAACCTCAAACATTATGAACAATAATCTCTTCTGCAAAATTTCATTGTTTTTAAATTAAACAATAATTCCATTCTTTCACTGCACCAGATCTGTATTGCCACGCATGTCTGCAGTAGTTAACGAGTGAAGTCCAGTCTCTCCCATTCAAGAAGTCAGTAACTTCACTCCAATTCCAGCAAGTCTGACTTAACCATCTTCTCAACTCGGTTAAACGTAACTCACCGCAAGGAAATGGAACAGATCTTCTTTGTCCGAGTTACACAGGAAGCAGTTAAATCAGTACTTTTAAAAAACCTAAATAAGTCACATCTTAGTTTCAATAACCACCTGCATTTCTCCAACATTTTCGCATAATTTTAGATAATTTTAGTCAATGATCTAATGTTAATTCACTGTATAGTTCAGTTCCTGACGAGTTCTCGATGCTGTCATGAAAGATTTCTTTCAGAAGCTGCTCAACTCAACACGCAGTTTCACAAAAACGTGCTCCAAAATATCGACGTCACAGTAGTATCCTCTATGATGGTTATCCCCCAAACTGAATTCATTAATTAAATTCTTTACTTCTTTCAGTCAGTATATTCTTTCCTGAATGCAGTAAGTTGAATTTTTTTCGGCATTCTCTTATCTGACATCGTAAGATTTTTAATTATATAATTTAAGTACAGATTCAACGTATGCAAGAAAACTGGTTGTACACTAGTGTCTATCATTAAGTACGGCAACGTAAAAAGTCACTTGAGGAAATCTATAAATAGTTTCTATATTTCTTCGTACTTTCTGCTATCCCAGCACAAGAGTGATCTGCTAACAGCATTAAATAGACCTCCTTGACCGAAAAATATATTATTTTCCAGAACCTGGTTCCTTGAAACCTACTTTGGCCTATTCGCAGGTTTCTTTCAGATTTTTATTAAATGATACCTTCAGAGTTCGTTTAGTCCCTAGATACTTAGCCTATAAGCTTTGACTACATTTACTGTGTGATTCTTGTAAAGCCATTTCCAAACACCATAATTTGCCGTTGACGAGATTAAAATGAATGTCCAAAAAGTAACAATACCACAGCACATAATATTTTCATCTTACACTTTTTAGGAAATCCTTATTTTACCGTCAAAATCAGCCTTAAAATCTGCATAAAATAGCATTGCAGTTATATGGAAATTACGACCATTTTGTAATTGTGTAATTGTGTGGCAAAAAGTGTAAAAAAAGTTATGTATTTTCAAGATTTGGAATGGCCATGATTTTGAAACAATTGAACGGATTTTGATGGTTAACGAACTTGTACAATCTAGTTTATTACCAAAATCAATTTTTCTGCCAAATTCGTATCAATTCGGGCCAAATTTGAAAACGCTTAGTGCACAAGAACACACGTGAATTACAAGCGCGCTCGCGCTCACACACACACACACACACACACACACACACACACACACACACACACACACACACACACACACACACACACACACACACACACAATGTGAAGTCATGACCAAAGTTAAAGTTTGCCTACATTAGTATTTTAAAATTTGTAAATATCTTTTACTAACTAATGTGTGTAAATTTTAAAAAATAGCCACTCACAATACATGATTTACTACACGTCACATTGCTGCTAATTTCATTGTTCCAAGTCTAGGTCTTACCATGATGTGTTTGTTCCCCTAGCGGAAATTTGTTATTAAAAAAATCCAAAAAGTACATAAGTTTTTTTTTTTATATTTGTAACGATTTTGATCAAAATTGTTTTTAATTACCAAAAATTTTCTTTTCTGAAGTTAGGGAACTCGGTGATCGATGTGGATAAATCACCGGTCTGTTGAATTTCTGACCTTAAGGTTCTAGGCCGCAGTTACTCCCACTGCTTCCCTTACCTTTAACGATGATCGCTGGTTAACCTAATTGGCATAAAGTATGGACGTTAAAAAAACAAAAACAAAAATTTTCTGAAGTTAAAAAATCAAATGTAATGAAGAGGCAATATTTTAGTTAAATTTAATTAAAGTTTCATTGTAATTTTTGCGAAAAAACCAAAAAATCGTTTCGAAACCTTTAAGCAAATAGCAAGTTCTGCATATTAGCTTTCTGTCATAGAGTGATGCAAATTTCTATTGTACCGACCCATACCTGGCACTTGAAATAAGCGTTGATCCTGATTACTTTTTGATAGGCCTTTAGATATGTGTGCGGAAGGTTTTATTAACAAAACAACTTTAAAATTTAATTGCTAATTTATGCAGATTTTACCGCTAATCGCGATGGTATAATGAGATTTTCAAAAACCTGTTTATAAATTCGCTTCCATCACGTAAGCCAGACAGCTCTGTACGGCGCGATTGTCTTGTCTTTCCGGATGAGGACTGTTTGTACCCGAGAGTACATTCGGTGCGCACACCGGTGACAACCCAGTAAACGGGGCTGCTTTTTGATTCATGAGGGGCTCAAGGTATTTTGCACGTCACGGTAGAGACCCGCCTCAAAGCTTAGTTGCCCGCGGCGGGGTATCGCCTTCACCTATTTGACGGGACAATGACTCGGCCTGATTAGCCTAAGAAAGTACAGTATCCGCTGCCACTCTCTGTCGCACATTACGGTAACCTGCAGTCGTTCTTTAAACACAGAAAATGCCGACTTCATACGATGTATATCAGTAAGTACTGCGCCACTGCTTTAGTAATAGTTTTATAGTGCAAGAACATTAACTTATGCAAACTTGATGCGATTATTTCTCAAAAACAAAAATTTCATTTGGACGCTACAAAAAACGGCAAAACGGCTAAATTTATCAAAATCAATTCATAAGATTTTACACAAGTTTGGTTCGATTTTATAACTGACCTCCGCTTAGTTCGATTATAAATTTTGTGTTGTTATTGCCCCTTTTGTGTGGATTTTTTAACGCTATTTACTTTTGTCCGAGCGAAGCTAGTTCTCTGTTTTAACTTGACCGTTCGGCATTTGATTTGTGTGTGTGTGTGTGTGTGTGTGTGTTGTTACGTTGTTTTGACCAGACACATTGACCGATTATTTTGAAATTTCGTACTCGCCGTACGAAAATTCTGTGTATAAAGCTCGAACGACGCATGTGGTAAGATTTTTCCTATTCATATCCGTTTCAAAATGGCGGGCTCTGATTCAACGTCGGGAGTGTAATTACTGGTTATTTCTTGTAATACTGGCTGCACGGCAAAACCTATCATAATTTTAACCGCTTCATGAAAAAGAGCGTAAAATTTGCAATAAAATTGATACAGTAATATTTTTCGTAAATATTACGGTTACCGGTTAAAGTGGCTGAAAAAGTTACGAGCACTGTCGTGCAGAGCTCTCTATACTAATTAGGAATTAACTAGGTCTACTGTTCTTTGAACTACTGGTATTAGTAAGTTTTAGATGGCTTGTACGTTTTACTACTCTAGTTTGGAACTTTTGTCATATTTGATTCAAACTTGGTATAAAATCGATTCTGATGATTGCTCAGTTCGTTAAGCAACATAATCAGACAGCTACGTGTTGACGATTAATGGTACTTTTGAAAATTAGATGTCCCGAAATGCGAAAGGCGTCAAATGACGGATGTACAGCAATATGTTTTACTTTATTAATCAGTGAATTGACTATTAAATAAACTGGTTTGTACCGGTAGTAAGCACGGTGAAAGTGGATAAATAACAATAAATATGCTATATTTTAATACGTAACCTGCAATATTCGCATACTTTAAGTCAGTTGAGGATAAAGTTAGTAAATAGATAGGTTATGTTTTGTTCACTTTCACACAAATGAAATGAAATAATGCATGCAATGTAATAGAGAATTCTAAAGATATGCTTATTTTCATGGGATTGAAACACTTTCAGCAGGCCTTCAACATTTCACTGTACAGTTAAATGAATAATGGATTATTTCTTGTAAACAACAAACTTTTTACTACCGGCGCAAGATAGCGGTGGAACTTCGCGTCCGATTGTTTTGAAATTTGGTAGGGAGGTACAAAACCTCCTTGTATAAATCCCGAACAAAGTATATGTAAGATTTTCCCATTTACTTCCGTTTCAAGATGGCTGCCTCTGATTTGCAATGTTATGTACACAGTTTTAACAAAAACTCATTGCACTATTGTTTTGAAATTTGGTACGAATGTATCTCAAATAAAGCTTAAATGTCTTATGTATAACATTTGTGCCTATTTACGTCCGTTTCAAGATGGCGAACTCTGATTTAACGATGACGAGTTTACGCAATTTTAATTATGCGCATTCGCCAATTGCTTTAAAATTTGATAAAAAGGTACCTTGTATAAAGCCCAAAAAACGTATGTGTAAGATTTTTTCCCATTCACTTCAGTTTCAAGATGGCGGGCTCTGATTTTACGTTGAGAGTGTAATTACTGGTTATTTCCTGTAATACTGACTGAACGGCAAAACCTATCGTAATTTTGATCGCTTCATGAAGAAAGAAAATAGAATTTGCAACACAGATTGTCCAGAATATTTTTCGTAAATATTACAGTTTTCGGTTAAAATTGGTGGGAAAAAGCACTGTCGTGGAGCGCTCTGTATATTAATTACGTATACGAGGTCTACAGTTTTTTTTAATTACTTGTCCAATGGTAATTTCACTACTTTTGTAAAACAGAAGTATTTTGTTTACTATTCACTTACTGTTTTGACGCAAGCGGCGTTACTAACAGGCAGACGAAGTGTGTCACGAGAAAATATGTTTTAACTTGCACGCGCTAAAAATAAAACTGGTGTATTAGACATGAGCCAAATTAAAAGATTCAACTAAGCGGGTGTCTTAAAACAATACATAACCTAAAAAAACTGTCTTGAAAGTTCTTTTAAATTAATTATTCATTATTGAAGGTTTCAGTGGTATTTATGTTGTGTTTCCTTTAGTGAATCAAGGTAAGAAACATTGTGCTGCACTTGTATTTTATTAATATGTAACTGATCAAAAAGTAACTAACCTTTAATATGAATATATAAATAGTAGGCTACATGAACATTGTTAAAACTTTCTCACAATAATTTTTTTTAAATAAATTTATTCAAATAAAGTATGTGACTAAAAATTTCTATTCAAGAGCTATGGACAGAAAACAGGAAAATCTTATTGACGTAGGCTGTTGTAGGTTATAACCGTTTGGAATTAGATTCGTGTGTTTGTTTGTTAAGTAGTTAGGCCCAAACGCATTTACCAATTGTTCTGAAATATGGTACGGAAGTACCGTGTACCGTATAAAACCGAACTACGTATGTGTAATATGTTACCCATTCATTTCCTTTTAAAGATGGCGCCCTCTAATTTACAATAATGAGTGCACGCAGTGTTAGCCAAATACAATGATCGATTGTTTTGATATTTGGTACGAAGGTACTTTATTTAAGCCAAAAAGACGTATTTGTAAGATTTTTCCCGTTTGTTTCCTTTTCAAGACGAATGGCTCTGATTTAACGTTGATAGTGTAATAACTGATTACTTCCTGTAATATTGGCTGAACGGCAAAATCATAACTTTGACCGATTCATGGAGAAAGAGTATAAAATTTGATTAATAATTTTTCTTTTCGTAAATATTACGGTTACCGGTTAAGTTACGAGCACTGTCGTAGTGGAGCGCTCCGTATATTAATATACTGCGAGGTCTAATGTTCTTTGAACTATTAGTTAAAATCAGTTATCGCATATATTGTAATCACATGAAAGTCTTTAAAGCAGTGTATCAATGTTAAATAAAAGAAATTTACAGCTTGAGATTATAGCTAAAACAAACTGACCATTATGAGAGTTTATTTTAAATTTTTCCTTTATGGTAGGTAGGCCTACACTAATTTGAGTTACGAGTCTTCTTATGTGATCAAATTTGAGTAAAAACTCATGAGCCAGTTTTTCTGTATTTTTGTTAACAACTCCGAAACCGGATTGTTTTAGTGTATAATATAGCGACTCATACTTTTTGCTTGAGCACTAAAAGGTACTTCAGGTAAAATCAGTCAAAAGTTTTGATTTTTTTAAACGCAATTTTTTAATTTTCAAATATTGTTTTGGCGAAAACCGGACACAAAATAAACTTTTAAAATTTTTGTATTCGTTACACTAAAATGTTTCAATTGTTGCGTCAGATACACTAAATATTACAATTATGGTATCATTTATACAACTGTACAGAAAGTCTTTTACAGCAATTAATTGTTATACTGACAATTATACTAAACTTTTACAATTGTTGTCCCACTTAAACAATACTGTTTCAATTAATAATTAATAATTAATTATCAAATTATACAAAATTTCCGCAATAGCTGTACGAGTTACACAAACTGTTGTTATTCCTGTATCAATGACATCAAACTGTTACAAGTAGTGACTGTCACAATTGTTGTAGCAGTTACATCAAATTATTGAAAATGTGGTATCCATTACACTAAACTGGTATCAGTTACATTTGCAAATTTTTGAATCAAAGTAAACTGTCGAAATTGATGTATAAGTTACATCAAACCCTTAAAATTGTTGTATTAATTATAGCCTACTAATATGTCACAATGTTTGTTGCAGTTACACTTAACTGTCGCAATTGCTGTAGCAGTTACATCAAACTATTAAAAGTGTGGTATCATTTATATTAAACTTGTATCATTTACATTTGCATTTGTTGTATCAGGTACGCTAAACTGACGCTATTGATGTATCAGTTATATCAAACCGTTAAAATTTTTGTATTAATTATACTAATCTGTCACAATGTTTGTAGAAGTTACACTAAACGGTCGCAATTGTGGTAGCAATTAAACAAACTGTTAAAAGTGTGGTATCAGATATACTAAACTGGTATCATTTACATTTTCAAATTTTTGTATCAGCTACGCTAAACTGTCGTAATTGTGGTAGCAGTCAAACAAACTGTTAAAAGTGTGGTATCAGTTATACTAAACTGGTATCATTTACGTTTGCAAATTTTTGTATCAGCTACGCTAAACTGTCGCAATTGTGGTAGCAGTCAAACAAACTGTTAAAAGTGTGGTATCAGTTATACTAAACTGGTATCATTTAAATTTTCAAATTTTTGTATCAGCTACGCTAAACTGTCGCAATTGTGGTAGCAGTCAAACAAACTGCTAAAATTGTGGTATCAGTTATACTAAACTGGTATCATTTACATTTTCAAATTTTTGTATCAGCTACGCTAAACTGTCGTAATTGTGGTAGCAGTCAAACAAACTGCTAAAATTGTGGTATCAGTTATACTAAACTGGTATCATTTACGTTTGCAAATTTTTGTATCAGCTACGCTAAACTGTCGCAATTGTGGTAGCAGTCAAACAAACTGTTAAAAGTGTGGTATCAGTTATACTAAACTGGTATCATTTACATTTGCAAATTTTTGTATCAGCTACGCTAAACTGTCGCAATTGTGGTAGCAGTCAAACAAACTGTTAAAAGTGTGGTATCAGTTATACTAAACTGGTATCATTTACATTTGCAAATTTTTGTATCAGCTACGCTAAACTGTCGCAATTGTGGTAGCAGTCAAACAAACTGCTAAAATTGTGGTATCAGTTATACTAAACTGGTATCATTTACATTTTCAAATTTTTGTATCAGCTACGCTAAACTGTCGCAATTGTGGTAGCAGTCAAACAAACTGCTAAAATTGTGGTATCAGATATACTAAACTGGTATCATTTACATTTTCAAATTTTTGTATCAGCTACGCTAAACTGTCGCAATTGTGGTAGCAGTCAAACAAACTGCTAAAATTGTGGTATCAGATATACTAAACTGGTATCATTTACATTTTCAAATTTTTGTATCAGCTACGCTAAACTGTCGCAATTGTGGTAGCAGTCAAACAAACTGTTAAAAGTGTGGTATCAGTTATACTAAACTGGTATCATTTACACTCGCATTTTTGTATCAGTTTAGCTGTCGGTATTGATGTATCAGTTACATCAAACCGTTAAAATTGTTGTATCAATTACACTAATCTGTCACAATGTTTGTAACAATTACAATAAACTGACGCAATTGTTTCAGTTACTGTAACTTTCAACTGGGGGGAAGAGGTCAGTTACCCTAAACTGAGTCAATTGCATCAGTTACGTTACAGCGTCATAAATTATAGCACTTTTAATTAGTTAAACCGTAAATTGGCGTAGATTAACCATTGTGTTTTCAGTTACAGCCAAGAGAGTATGTTCCCTTACGAGATCACGCCGTTGGAACCTACGCTCAATAAACAGCTGATGAAGCACTTCCACGGCGAGAGGAGTGGGTTCTGTCAGGTGGGGCCAGACAGAGTGGTGCTACCGGCTCGCTACGCTCAGCAAGCTGAAGGTTATTATAACCTACCCCTACGTAAGGACGACATATTCATAGCTACGTTTCCGCGTTCAGGTAGAACATTATGTTTTTTAAAAACAATAGGTTTTCTAAAATTTGTCAGCAGTTTCTATTCAACATATCTCAAAAATTATTTGTTAAAAATAGTTTTAGAAACGTTCTATCAGAATCAACCAGCTTTACTTTCTCATTACGCAAGAAAGTATGGTTATAATGAAAAATTATTGTTGATATTTTGTAATGGATATTTTCGTTTTATGGTCTTTTAAGTTTAAGAAACTTTTCTGAAAATCCATAACTACTAAAATCATCATATCATTGTAAACATTATTATAACAACGAATTCTACTTATTCCTAATACACATTCCAACCTATCATAACATTACAAATTAATCTATTTTATTAACAGATATTATATTTCAAATTACAACGTATAATTTATTAGTGTATTTTTTTAAAGACACGCTTAAGAAATTTTGTTACTATATTGGCTCATCCATTTCAGCCAGCTGGCAAAATTAATTTTCCATACCATTCATTTAAATGAAAATTCAAAATTTTCGACGAATTTCTATTTACGAACATTGTTGGGAACGGTAAATCCGTAGATTAACATCATAGAATCTATTAAAATTCTTCAGCTTGCTAGAGAATTTTCACTTTAAAAATGAACTATTGCGTATCGATAAGCCCCAGATCCGAGACGTTAAAAGAGCGCCAATTCAAACCCTTAGATCATGTTTTGAGAAGTGTCGTTAAAATTTGTGTGTGTGTGTGTGTGTGTGTGTGTGTGTGTGTGTGTGTGTGTGTGTGTGTGTGTGTGTGTGTGTGTGTGTGTGTGTTTGTTTGTTTGTTTTTTTGTTTTACACTCTAGCGCTGCAATTTTTGTCCGATTTGGTTCAAGCTTGGCACAAAAATCTATTTAGATTTGACACTTTCGTGACCCAGAAAAATAAGTTCAACCTTTTCTAATATCACCTGTTCCGAAACTTTCAAAATTATAATATTTTTTTAAATATTATTTCACAAACGTAATCAGCCATAAAATCTGCATGAATTAGCATGTTTAATTTTAATGTAATTTGAACGTTTAGAAAGCTAATTTATGCAAATTGTATTCCGATTGTGTGGTGTGTGGTGCAATCTGGCATTCAAAAAAGTAAAAGATAAAAAATAAGGTAAAAAATTATTTGAATATTGCTTTATTAAACGGAAATTCGCTTCCATCACGTCAGCAAGATTCGAGGTAGAAAAAGTTTTGGGATCATAAAAACCAGTAAAATTATCGTAAACCGGCAATTAACTAAGCAAAGTGGTAATCAATCTCCCAACATTGGCGGTCTTCCATCAGCCAAACAGGGGCAAACAATCAAACGTAATTGATTAACTCTCATGCAACACCTGGTCAGTGATTACCCACTAAACACAAACTATTTCTTACTTTCGTACATGTTATACAGTAAACACTCCAGTAAACTAAATATCAGTGTCATTTTTTACGAACCCGTTTTTGAAAAAATATCAAAGAATTAATGAATGTAATATGAAATGAAAGTTCTTGTATTTTTTTAAAAAAGAATTATTTTTTATGTGTTCGTTTTGGTTTTTTGCGCTCATATAAATTTGATGACGGTGTATTTTTGTACTGCTTCAGGTACTACCTGGTGCCAAGAGATGGTGTGGTTAATAAACAACGGTTTCGATTACAAGAAATCTGCAGAAATACCTTTAAACACAAGGTTTCCTTTCCTAGAGTAAGTTAAATATGTATTGTTTTTATTCTTAATTTTTCATCTTTTTCAATGTTTTTTGAACATTCACTAAGTATCTTTTTTCTGTTTTGATTCTTCATTATATTTTTTTACCTCACCCTGGAATCTGTTAACATTTTATTCAATCATTTCTCTTTCCACTATGTTTCTTTCTATGTTTATTTTCTTTCAGTCCTTTTAACACCATATACATATTTATTACCTGTTTTCTATATCGACTAAAAAATATGTTCTTGTATTTGCGTATTCTTCCCTTGTTTGCTTATTATTTTTAAACGAAATCTGTTTATCACTGCAAATTTTTTGAAGACAGTATTATTGAATTTATGTTCGCATGTGTTCATCAAAGTTTTCCATAAAGTATTACACATTTATCTCATAGTCGTATATATTAAAATTCAAGCCGAACAGATAAAAATTTAAAAAAAATTGTTTTGTAGTAAAAAAAATCCACGTGATATATTTTGTGTTATTAGCGAATTTTCATTGGAATAATGAGCTATAATGTAAGACCCAGACACTGGATCTGGAAATGAGCTCCTATCCTGACCTCTTCATCAATTTTTGAAGGGTAGTTAAAATTTATATATAATAATAGGGTCTATATATATAAATATGTCTGTATGTCTTAGCACTCTCACGATGACAAATTTAGTCCCATTTGATTTAAACGTGGCACAAAAACCGGTTGTGCAATAACTTGGACTAGTTCGTTAATCGACAAAATTTGTTCAACAGTTTCAAAATGGCGGCCATGTGAGAATTCATAACGTTTTTGTCCTAAATGTTTTAGAAAATCAAACTTTATCATCATAATCAGAGTTAAAAATTGCATAAATTAGCATTTTGAATTTTCAAAATTCTTTGAAATTAAGAAATTGTTTACGGCGGTCAGATTTCATTTTTGCATTTTAAATATAATTTAGAAATTTAAAACGCTATGCAAATTGTAATGCTGATTACGACAGTGAAATATTAGTTTCAAAAAGGGTATATAAGTAAAATAATTTCGAAAATATGCTTCTATCACGTCAGTGAGACAGCTGCATACCGTGATTATTCTTATGTGATTTCGTTCTCCACTAATCGGTTATTGTAAAGATTAAATCTGTTTACTTTGTTATAGTAACATTTTGAATTTATTTTGAATTTAATTTAAAAGGTATTACATTTGTAATTTTTTCGTGCTTATTTGCGTGTATTTTTAATTTACTGACTACTTTTTGTAGATGAAAACTTGTTCGTTTCGTTTGTATAGATATAGACAATATTAATTAATGTAAAAAATTTTAAAATAGTTGATTTTAAAAATGTAAAAAAATTTTAAAAAAGTTTTATCGCGTGTTGTGGCTAAAGGCTTGAAATCTTAAATTGTAAAAAAAGAACAGACTAGAAAACTTTTGTATTCATTAACATTTCGAAAAACATGTAAAACACAATTTGCCCTACACACTTTGTAACCCGTAGTGCAAAAGTGAAGTAATATTTGTTAACTAAAAATAACTTGATAGGATATGAAGATGTTTAAGAAAACCACGAACCAAATTACGTTGCTGCCATAATTATAAGATTCGCACTGAACAGCTGATAGGCTACTAGCTGCCAAGTTAATGTATTGTCGAATCAATTAATTCTAAATCAACCGAAACTGTTTTGTAGTTCTTCTAAACACATCTGTGGTTTATCAGGTTCGGCATGCTCCACCACCCCAAGTTACACGAAGAGGTCCTCGAACTGAACGACCACGACCCCGAAGTGGATCGCGTGCTGACTGCACTAAGGACGCCGGGCTACGAATGGGCTGAGGACCTACCTTCACCACGGCACATGAAGACGCATCTCCCCTTCACTCTGCTACCTCCGCAGTTGTTGAACACTTCCAAGGTAATTTATTTAGCACGCAACCCGCTCGACGTCGTCGTGTCCTACTACCACCACAACAGATTCCTCAAGGCCCACGACTACAACGGTGACTTCGAGACTTACTGGAATTATTTCCAGGACGGACACGGTGAGTCTACAATTTACACAAACAGTGGAAATTTAAGCAACCCTCTCTTGTAGCCAATTAAATTACTAAAATTAATCAGAACACTAAAACTCAGACTCGTGAAAGTACACGAGCTCGGTAAATTCTTTAGTTTATCTTTGTAAACAATCTACTTAACAATTATTTCTTCTTACATCTACTTAAACTGATAAGGTTACCCAGGACAGGCTCCCACAGTGAAAGTACGCGTCACTTCACTAACAGCACCACAAGGGTAGGCTGTAATACATTGTGTAATTAGGCAGGGCGGTCACCATGAAGCTGAGCGCAGTGAAGATGAACAACCGGAAGCGGAGTTCAGTTTAAAAAACGCTTTTGTATCTTTTAAACCTAATATTTAGGCCTACTGTAACGGATGCTAGGACTACTATATTTAAAAACCTTAACCTAGACAACGGTAACCTAGGTAACTACAAATAATAAGTTCGGAGGCGTGGTCAGCGTGGTGGGGGAAGCGGAGTCAGTTTTAAAACGGAACTAGACAGAGTCGAAGCTGCACGAAACCAAGCCTAACGACGCCGCTTGATTCCGCTCTGCACTGTTACGCTTTCAACACGTTGCACATTTACATAAAAAACAATGTGTTTGGTTTTGAATGCATAGTGTCCGCTCCGCATTTGGTAGCCACCTGGACTTATTCTTTATTACAATAGAATTACCTAGTATTACTGAATGAGCTTTTGCGCTGTCAAAGCTCTTCACTCCAAATCCGCATTAGATAATGTAAGAGCAGATTTTTTTTCATTTATTTATTACAATCTTAATTTTACAGATTAAATGAGTAATACATATAATTGATCTATAATATGTATTGGACTTAGCGAACTAAATCATGCGGCTTATGACGCTTAAGTGGTCTGTTGTCCAATTCCACATCTAAGAGTTGGATGGCTTCGACGTTCGAATGTAGTCTCTTCTCGTGCCGAGAGGCGCAGTCTTGTATTATCTCCTTTCTGTCTAGGTCTGCATGAAGGTCATCATTTGTCATTGCACGAATAATTAGATTTTCTACTCGCTGGATAATCTGTTGGTTTGAGGGTTTTGTACACCCCTAAAGTTCAGCACCATATGTCCAAATAGGCCTAATTACTGATATGTACAATAATCTCTTGTGGTACAAGGCCAACTGAGATTTTCGTCCCATCAGCCAATACAAATCACGCAGTTTTTGTTTGCTTTGCTCTGCTTTCTTACATACATGATGCTTCCACGTAAGGCGTTCATCAAGATGCATTCCAAGATATTTAGCAGATTTACACTGTGGAATTCGTTTATTATTAAGACTTTATTATTCGTTCGTTGACTTTAATTTTTCATTCTTCTGTCCACTGTGTTATATGATTTAATGCTGACTGAAGATTTCCTGTCGCTTCAGCTTGGGATTTACTTACAGCCATTATCACAGTAAGAGCAGATGACTTGAAAGACATAAAAAGGGTAGATAAAAAACCCGTTGACTAAGCACGAAAGACGTTACAATTCTTCAACAGCCCCAAAAGTATCAGCAGAAATTGTCGGAACAGAGATTACCTGGCGAGATCAAACAAAACAACGTTTTGCTGAAACACACCGATCGTACGACGCAGTTCAATATCCAGTTCTGATTCCGCGAGAAGAAGGTGGATACCATGTAGAATTGTATCAAACCCATCCCGTCACAAGTGCTGCAACAGTGAAAAGATTTAGTTGTATGAATTTTTACGCATATTGATCATGATTCGAGACCAACAAGCTAACCACATCCTGAAGTGTCATCAACGTTTCCAACAATTAATCATTGACATGTATGCTAAAGTTGAAAGCGAAAGAGTCAATAACATTTGTTACAATCAATCGAAGCTTCGGATCGAAAAGTAAATTCACTTGCGAGATGCAATTACCAGTGGTGGTACAGCTGCATTGGACAAATGGTTATATTTCCGGCTTCGTATAATGGAAGTCCAATATACAACACATACTCACTTAGTCATAATTTCTTTTCTTGTCCTAAGAAATAATAAACAACTCGATAAAATTCCCCACTACGCGAGCTAAATCTGAAACTAAAAAGAAAGTTTACCGCAGTAAAAATATGAAAGATTTGCTTAAAGAAAAATTAAAAAAAAACCCTGATGGCATAAACATTGCATGTTGAATGAATGAGTGACTTTCTAGGGTAGCTACTGCACTTCTGGTTTATTGGTTTACTTTTTCTTTCTATTCCTGAGATGCTCAGTTACAGCGCTTTCCAGTACTGGTCTTTTCATAAAGTCTAAGATTTGGAGAGGATTCAAGGCAGGTAACTCCAACTCTACTTAGTGACTTCCCAATTCAATATTAAAATACTTTCTGATGCTTACTCTGCTAATTGTCTTTCAGTTTCTCTCCCCTCAATCTTGACCCTTATCAAGGAGGTTGTGCTCCATTTGACCAGCAGTGAGTTTCCGCTCATTATATTTACATTCTTACTCCTGGTAACATGAGTAGCTAGGGAAATTACGTCCACCCACACAGAGCTCCGTATGCATGGGTAAGGCTAAGGTACACTGGGAGATTCCAGGGCTCCGTTTGATTAGACCGGTGTCAGCACTGGTCGTTTTACACTTTAGAGTTAGCCAGGATATATACAATAGTGAATGTGTGTTGTGTGTGTGTGTGTGTGTGTGTGTGTTTGTGTCCAGTAGATGAATGAGGGCAGAATGAGCTAGAGGTACGGTGTGATTGCTAAACACATTAGTTGCTCATTTCAGCTGCCTCCGCCGGCAAGACTGTATGTTAAGGTATTTAAATTGTTATATATATCCTTAAATTTTGGTGTGTTTGTGAGAAAGGTGTGTTTTCAATGACTGTTACTTTATTATATTATGGTTTGTTTATGTTGGTTTTATGTTCCCAGTGGTCTACGGCCCATACTGGTCACATGTTTGTCAAGCTTGGAACTTAAGGAAGCATCCTAACATGCTTTTCCTCTTCTACGAAGACTTACTTCAGGTGAGTGAAAAAACGTATCCTAGTGTGTAAGTTTTTTTTAAAAAACGATCGAAATTAAACCAAATAAAAAAATATAGAGAAAGTGACGTAAAAGCATTGGAATACATATCTCTGCCGAAAAGGGTCCTCCAAAAAATCCAGAAACAAGAATCGATAAAAATCAGAATAAAATTTCCCGAATTTTTTATTGTTCATGAGATTGTGGTCAAAACGCTTAGACGCTTAAGCTGTTTTGAATGCTCGCAACAAACAAAATGGTCAATTTACAAATAATCTCTATGTTACTTTTTTCACTTACAGAATTTACCAAAGAACATTAAACGGATCTGTGACTTCCTGAATAAGACTATCTCAGATGAGCAGATGAACAAACTGGTAAACCATCTACACATCGACAACTTCCGCGTTGCAGTGACGCTTTTGGACAAAGTCAACATCGTTGGAATCGTCAACGAACGGGAACAAGGGTTTATTAGGAAAGGAGGTAATATTATTGGTTTTATTTATACTAATAGAAATAATGTTACTAAATTATGTTAGAAATAATGGCTGTACACAGCTGGCGTGATGGAAGCGTTGTCTAAAAAACTATTCCAACATTTTTGAATGTTGACTGGATGCTAACGCAACACTAATATATGGTTGGTAATGCCTTAATAATTGTAGAAACGTGCTTGTATGACATATGGACACGTAAAGCAATTGCCAGTGAATCTCTCAGTAGTTTTCAGGTTCCGTAGAGACGACAAGAGTGATTGTTACACTTTTACGACGAATTAACACTTCACTTATTCAGCTTTACTTACTGAATTAATTACTCCGATTATTTAAAAAAATAAAATCACACAAGCAAATTTGTACCTTAGCCAAATAATCGATCTTTTATTTATTTATTTATTTTGTGTTTAACGTCCGACTATTGTGCACACTTGGGCTAATGCAGACGATGGGATGATTTATAGCGTATGAAAATGCCAAGTCCTGGCCGGGAATCGAACCCGGGTCCTCGGGGTGAAAACCCAGTACACTATCAACTAGGCCACCGAGGCGGCCGCCACATAATCGATGAATGCATTGTGTGCAATTTCACTAACACTTATACAACTCTCGGTTATACTTTGTTATTAAACGACAACAAAAACTAAAGTTCACTGTAAAAATGTATTATACAGTACACTTACAGCATCAATTAAGATATTACTTGCTCAGTTATAATAGCTATAAACCAACTACACTAACATAAAACAACTTGTCGTGAACTTTGGAGTGTAAAAAAAAACTATAAAGAACCCTTCCCTCCAAAAACAGCCCTAGTTTACTGTTTGTTTACCCCAACCCTTCTACTGTACTCAAATTTGCTTAACCAATGACGAAAAGCTTCAACTAGACTCTGGCCCACTAAGATTTAAACATGTCCGAGAATTTTAAAGTGTGTTCAGTTGAGCTAACGGAAGGTTATTTTTTATGATATGCGTACGTGATCAAAGTACGATTTTCGAAGCCTCTAACATAGAAACAATAGATTGTAAAACCTATATTGTTTTTTCTTAAAAGTAACGGCATTTTGCAGTTAAATGTTATTTTACGTAGAGTATAACCTCCTTTCTTTATTTTTAACTGACACATTATTTACTATTTCAAACTTTCTAACTGCTAAACTATTTTGCTACATTTTAGTCATTATATATATATATATATATATATATATATATATAATTATTACCTGGGTATAGACCCTGCTGGATCACGCAAAGCACTCCGACTCATGTCTTGTTCCTTCTAATCCTCCACACCTCCCTCATCCTGTCTCCATGGATCCTCCTCCGCTCCTCCGTCCATTTTACCTCTCTATGGGATTTCATTCTCTGGGATTTTCCACCCGAGTATCTTTCTCCTGTATGTGTTCCTGTCTTCAATGTCTGTTGAGTCTATTTCTGCGTCATGTAGGTCTATTCTGACTTGTGTGATCCACGACGTTGTTGATTTGACTCTTTGTATATACTTAAGGAGTCTGTTGACAAGTCTCGTTGCTGGGAGTCTACTGATGTGTCCATAGAATTTAAGCCTACCTGTACTCGTCTTCTGTTAATCTTGGGCCCATGCCGCCTCGGTGGCCTAGTGGATAGCGTACTAGGCTTTCACCCCGAGGACCCGGGTTCGATTCCCGGCGAGGGCTTGGCATTTTCATACGCTATAAATCATCCCATCGTCTGCATTAGCCCAAGTGTGCACAATAGTCGGACGTTAAACAAAAAAAAAAAAAAAAAAATCTTGAGCCAAGGATCTTCCTTCAAAATGTCTTCCATGGTACCTTTTGTGTGGAGTGCTAGCGTCTCGCTTGCGTTTAATGCCTCCGGTTTTATGACTGTGTTGTAGTGTCTGATTTTTGTGTGCATCGAGATACATTTCTTATTGTATATATATATATATATATATATATATATATATATATATATATATATATATATATATATATATATATATAAATTTATAATATAAATAAATATAAATATATATAAATATATATAAATAAATATATATATATATATATATATATATATATATCCTTATCTATATAGCTGTACCCCGCAAGGGGTGCAGACTAGCTGCAGATATTGAGAGGATTTAGACGTCCCTCACGGTACCCGAGTCTAACACACAACTTTAACACTTTACACTCACACTTATATTTAGGGAGGCGATAATAGCCTCAATGTGCTTTTCGCCTTAAAATAAAAAAAACTATATAACTGTAAGTTTTCACGTACCAGGTTTGTAGAATTAACTTGGTCACTCACACACTGTCATAACAAAATACACTGGCCTCAACCAAAAATCTTTCAAGTATAAAGTTTAACACATGTAGAGACTATGTTTAACACATGTTTAAAATGTTTAACACATGTTAACACACTAACAGTAGAGGTCAGTAAAAAATTTCAAAAATTGTGTTTCTTCATTTCCAACGTTTAAGCAAAAAATTTCAAGGATTAAACTTAAACCTTTAAAGGGAAAATTTCATAAGTTTTTAATTTGAATTTAACAAAATGAAGCTATATTCTTATATTGTATAGACCTATAGTATAAGTAGTCAAAATCTGAAAAAAAACTAAAAAAATATCTACTCATATAATGTTAATAAATTTTGTCTTGTCTAACTGTATTTCTATTTATTTTTTTATTGAATTGAATTTTTAAGGAAACACGCACTGCTCAATCATATGGTAGTCTAGGAATTCAGTGCTAACTGTATATGTACGGTATATGGTTAGACATTTTAAAATTAACATTTTTTAGTAATTGTTTTTATATAACTGAAGTTCTGCAAACAACTAGGAAAGATTCCATATTTACAGTTTTCACACTTTCTGTAATAGTTCATTTAAAAGAAAATCACTTAATAAAATAATAACAAACTTAAGGTGTTTCAAAAGATTATAACAATTTTAATTTTAAAAATATGCTCCTTCCTACCTCGAAAACGTTGAATGATAACATAAGCAAAATATTATTTTTACCTTGGCTGTACAGATACTTATACAAAAAAACCAAAATTAACCACGGGTTTTTATATGTTTAAACTGCACTTATCTCAAAAATTTGTATAACCAAATTAGAACAATTCAGTCTTTTTCCAGGTTTTCCGCCTACAGAATTCGAAATTCTTATAACCAATATTAGCATATAACTTCAGCCTAATATTAGGAAATAGCCTCCGATGTTATTCTAAAATTTGATTAAAATAACTTAAAAAATAAATTTTAACTTTTTAGGTAGAGGAAAATACGAAGAATTTTCAGAAGAGTTGAGAGCACGGGCAGAGAAATGGATCTCAGAAAATCTGTCAAAAACAGACCTTCGCTTTCCAACTAAAACTGAATGAATTTTTTTCAAACAACCCACCACGTCCTGTGAAGTGTTCTCTACACCGATAAACATTAGTAGTTTCGGCGAGTTAGTTTCCATCTTCAGGAACTTTATGTTAACAGCATTGTGATTATGAAATCTGTCCGAAACGCATTACGTCATATTCTGGATATAATTATTCACATTTAGGTCTAAGTAACGTTTTAATGTTTGTAAGTTTGTTACCTTAATATTTGTTAAAATCATTATTATTAAACGATTAATATGTTTTTGTTGTTCTTTGCAACCATTGTCCTTGTTTTTTTCTGTGAGATAAATTAATCAAGAATATGGTAAACCAGGGGGTCCGTGCGAAATATCGCATTATGAAAGTTTTAAGTAAACACTGCCTTTTGAATAAGTATTTCATTTCTTTAATGGATACAAACGTGTTAGTTGATTTACTTACGTTTGAAAAGGCTGCATACAATCCGTGAGTAAAGACGGCAATGTTTGTCCCTGCTACTTGTTTATAGTGATATCAAACGCAATTTTAATATGTAGGCCTGTCTTTTACTCAATTGAAAAACATGCTTGATAACCTTTAACTGTATTTTGACATTTTTATTGTACTTCGTATTTTATGATGTCAGATACAACAACAAATAAATACACGATGGAAGAAGAAATTACAAATATATTTGTGTAAGAACAATGTCCAAAACATGTGTTTGGTATTCGAAATGCTTGTCCCGGCTTGTACTACGACTGTCAGTAGGGTCACATAACTTATAAGTTTAATGACTTTTAAGTAAAGATTGAAATTGTTCTAAGTATGTTATGCAAAAAGAGGCATTTTTAATGCGACTGTCTATTCGTGATTAATAAGTTAGCTTGGTAAAATCTACAAAATGTTGTTTGTTTGTGTTGCCGCGCATGCGCATCCATGATGCCGTTTTGCCTATGACAGTTAAAAGTGTCTTTTATGTTAAAATTTTCCACAAACAGTAAGTTTTAGCGCAAAATCGTTTTGCAATGTCAAAAACCGGTTAACAAATTGTTCTAAAGATACCTCATTTATGCATGTACGAATAGTATGTGCTGAGAAAAAGGGATGTTGACTCGAGAAATAATATAGCCTATATGATTTTCATTTAACACACTAACTGATAACGTCAGCCTTCGGGCGTTGTTCACTGCACTGGTGAACAGAAACGGAAACTTTCCTTTGCGACATGGTTTGTTTAGACATTTACTTCCGTTACGTTAGCGAGAAGCTTCATGCTGATTTTACTAACTATAATTATAGCGCCATTAAAACAAGACACCCGACCTCGGGACCTCGGCAGTGGGTCCTGCGATGGCCTAGTTGAAAGCTTACTGCGAAGTTTGGTTACACTTTCACGATGATTAAGTCCTGCCTCGGCAATGCTTTCACCAAGGCACTGACAAATTAGCGAGGAAGCTGGCAGCATCTCTTTGACTTCCAGGTGAGTGTTGATCTCATGAATATATTGACAGCGTGTTTCAATAGAAATCTGCTTTTTTCACGAGCACATTCTTTGCATCTAAACAATTACCTAGGTCCGGAAACGCTTTCTTTGTAAGTTACGATTTCTCCAATTTTCGGAGGTGAATAAAAAACTTGCTGAAATTTTTAGAGCTTAAAATTAATAAAATTTAGCTTTTTTATATGGTTTTAACCTAGAAAAGTAATTAAACAGGTTCCGGAATTGTATTTCCAACAAATACTGGAAACGAAAAGCATATTTGTTTGACGTTTTGCCTTAAATTGCAGTTTGCAAAAATATTTAAGACCAAATTTATAGTAAATTTAATTCAGAGAAAATTAATGTAAATTTGATATGCAGCTGGTAGTGCTAATCTATATAATATTTACAGACTGTTTTACGTAATAGAGTTCAATTTTCTCACAATGAAATTCTCAATAAATTTTGTCACAAAAGTTTTTATTTAAATCTATTGACGAAATTATTACAGATACAAACGTAAAAAAATGTGCTTTCCAACCTTAATCTTTTGTGTTTTATTTTACGTTTCGTAAATACTACAGATAAAATACTATAATTTATTTAACCTGTTTTATTCAATTTTCAGGTTAAAAACTACATAAAAACCACTAAATTTTTTCCATTAATTCCACAAATTTCAGTACGTCTAAATGCACAATTCGAAGCATAAATCACGTGTAAAATTTAAAATTTAATGTTAAATTGCAGTAATTAAATTACGGTTAAGAATTGCAAAAAAGCGTTTTTCGGACTTCGTATGGCAGATTCTTCCTGAAACACGTGACGTCTACAGGTTTTTCGGACAGGATATCTATGAAATAATTACCACACATTTTAATACATAATATAAAGTAGCTCGGTGAGTACGAAATAGAATTTAAGAAAATACCTAGTTATGTATTCATTTTCAGATTAAAGAAATACCCAATAACATGTTTTTATTAAAAAATACTGCTTAGTTTTTCACATGTCCGGTATTTTCGTTTTTTTTTACTAAATAACTTACATCTAGGTAACAATTTGACAGAGGAAAGTTTTATTAGATGAAATGCAATTTAAAAAAGCAGCTTGATCGAATGATCTGTTTCAAAATAGCTGAAATGAACATTACTAAGAAACTGTAGGCCTACATTAAAATAATGCTTTGTCGCTGGACGGGAGACAGAAGTATCTTGAACTAATGAGGGAAGATTTTTAATGTATACATGCTTAATTAAGGTACTTTAATTCATTAAAAAAATTATTTTTATGTATAACCTACAAAATTTGTAACGCCAAAAATGATTTAGAGTTCAGTATCAGCGCTCCAATAGTTAATTTTCAACGGAAATTCGCTTATTAATATTTTCGTAACGTACAGACGACAGATGACCTTTACGTGTCAGGAGCAATTAATTGTACGATAAGATTTAACAATGCAGCTACCATTACTGTTATGTGCAACCTGTCACTGCATCTTGTTACATCGATAGGTGCACACTTGTGTTTTAGATTCAAATACTTTCGATATTCGGATTTTTCTGATTCAGGTAAAAAAATTTTTCACCGAGTTCCAAATATATTTACAAATTTTTCTTTTTTTTATCAAACTTTATGTTATACGTTCAAAATTGGTATATGTTGGTATTTGTTTTTACTTTTTTACTCTACTATAATAGAGATACGCCCTATGTTTTAGAATTATGGTAAGCGTGAAAAAATATTATTATGGATACATCCGAGTTCAAGCATCTATTTCCTTAGTATCAAAATGTTATTTTTATTTGATGAAATTTGGCATGTACGTGTCATACAGGTATCCATGTTTGAAAATTTACTTTTTCTTAATTTTCGTTTTTAAAGCCTAAAGATTAACCAAAAACTCAACGAAATAGTAAATAAATGATGCAGAAACTTTACAAAAAAAACGATTTACTCCAAAAAAAATCCACTTAATAATGTAAACAAAATAAAAACCCGTAAAAATGGACCAATTTCACAAAATCGGTTTATAAGATATTCCTTAAACGTTGACTATATTTTGTAATTATAATTGTAGACGATGTATAAAATTAGAAATTTAAAAAATTTCTAGAGGTCAGTGTTTTTGATTTACTTGCGATGTGAAAATGCCTTTTGTTTTAAGTTTGCTATATACTGACATGAGTTATACATGTAACCAAATTTTGATCAAAATCTGACGAACTGATTACAAGAACATAAGGGCTGATCTTTTTTTAGCTGTAGCAACCCACCGTTTTGTTTCGGTACTTACGAACTGCGAGCAAAATTTAATCAAAATGTTAGAGCCGATTGTTAACAGTTTTTTCAGTAAAGAAAGAGAATAAACAATGTTTGATAAAATGAAAAAATGCTCCAGACAAAAAACATGAGCAATCTAGACCATCATCCTAAACTTTATTAAAATCTGTTAAATTACTTTAAAACCCTAAGTCGGTTAGATTTTTTAAAAGTTTTTTTTATTTACTTCCAAAAATATTACTTGAATTATTAGGCTAAATATATAATCAAATTTGATCATAATCTATTGAAGCGATTTGAGAAACAATGCTAACTTTTCAGTTTTTTCAGTAGTTCTTGAACCGGACTTTTCACGGCTATAGCTTCCACGAGTTTTGTTTAGAGCAACCCGTAAGTTTTGTGTGTACGTTTACGGACTATACTTCAACGAAATTTTATCAAAATCGTAAAAACAGATTTTGATAAAATCCAATTTGATTTTTTTTTAAAATTAATATGTCCTGCTAAAAATATTTAGGAATTTTTTAAAATGACCCTGAGAAATGGGAAATCGAGACTTACATACTAAATGTCACCAAAATCGTTCAACTGGTTTAATCTCCAACGATGTGCACATATACAAAGATGGACATACGTCCAAATAAAAACTACTTTTTTGGGGTCAATCCTGAAAACTTAAAGATCTATCAAAAATCGATCGATTTTTTAACTACCAAACTACCTTTAAGAGTCCTATAAAGGCAAAGTAAAACCGTTTAAGAATTTTATTACATTATGTTCATATAAGGTAATTAAGTTGTCAAAAGAAAGAATTATGATGTATAAAGAATTTATTAAAATTACTATTCTGAATATATTTAGAATAAATAGAACTTTAACGAATACCATTTCAAAACGGCAATTCAAAACTTTTTTATTTTCAAAATTTCCGGAGTTCTCATTTTTGGGAAAACACAAAATGCCTAACTAACAAAAAGGCGAAAACTAACTAATCATTTCAGACTTGTAACTTAAGTATTACAGCTCTTGCCCTTAGAAATTTACAGGCTGATGCAAAAGTTTACTACCATGTCTGTAGGCAATAACAAAAAAGGTGATTGTCTTGACTTTTTTGTATAAACACGTAGCAACTTCTTACTGATTCGATATCTTCAAAAGTTTTTCATTGTAGATTCGATGTAGGCATTCTTAAGTGGCAATACCGGGACTAATTAATTGTCGTCCGTTATCGAATAGCAGAATTCCGCCTCCAGTACACATAACAGAACATTGTAATCATAAGTTTTGCAAATTATAATGTATAGATAACTCGATTATAATTAAAAACTTATAAGTCATTTTAAATCTTCCACAGCAGTGAAAAATAAAAAAACTTACGAACTTAAAAATCTTATTCTTTGGCAAGAATTTAAAATTCTTTCAGCTCATTAAGTACACATCAGCTTATTACAGTACTTATTACAGGAAGATGGCAGACCAGATACCTCTGGAAATTCGTAGCGTAGACGAGGAGCTGAACCGACAGCTACTGGAAGACTTCACTGGCGAGAGGACGGGCTTCGTCCAGGTCGGTCCAGAGAGGTATTTCTTGCCCAGCAAGTATGCAGAGGAAGCGCACAACTTTTACAATTTTAAAGCTCGTCCTGATGACACATGGGTCGTTACTTTTCCTAGATCAGGTACCACACTTAACTACATCAGGTTACTGCTTACATCAGGTGACACATTATCTAGATCAGGTACCACACTTAACTACATTAGGTAACATACTGCTTACATCAGGTGACACATTATCTAGATCAGGTACCACACTAACTACATCAGGTAACATACTGCTTACATCAGGCGACACATTACCTAGATCAGGTACCACACTAACAACATCAGGTGACACATTACCTAGATCAGGTACCAAACTAACTACATCATGTGACACATTACCTAGATCAGGTACTACACTTAACTACATCAGGTAATTTACTTCTTACATCAGGTGACACATTACCTAGATCAGGTACCACACTAACTACATGAGATAACATACTGCTTACATCAGGTGATACATTACCTAGATCAGATACCACAATAACTACATCAGGTGACACATTACCTAGATCAGGTACCACACTAACTACATCAGGTGACACACTAACATCAGGTAACACACGAACTACATCAGGTGACACACTAACTACATCAGGTACAAAACTAATTACATCAGATAACATACTGCTTACATCAGGTGACACATTACCTAGATCAGGTACCACACTAACTACGTGAGATAACATACTGCTTACATCAGGTGACACATTACCCAGATCAGGTACCACACTAACTACATCAGGTGACACATTACCCAGATCAGGTACCACACTAACTACATCAAGTGACACATTACCTAGATCAGATACCACACTAACTACATCAGGTGACACATTACCCAGATCAGGTACCACACTAACTACATCAAGTGACACATTACCTAGATCAGGTACCACACTAACTACATCAGGTGACACATTACCCAGATCAGGTACCACACTAACTACATCAGGTGACACATTACCTAGATCAGGTACCACACTAACTACATCAGGTGACACATTACCCAGATCAGGTACCACACTAACTACATCAAGTGACACATTACCTAGATCAGGTACCACACTAACTTTATCAGGTGACACATTACCCAGATCAGATACCACACTAACTACATCAGGTGACACATTACCCAGATCAGGTACCACACTAACTACATCATGTGACACATTACCCAGATCAGGTACCACACTAACTACATCAAGTGACACATTACCTAGATCAGGTACCACACTAACTACATCAGGTGACATATTACCTAGATCAGGTACCACATTAACTACATCAGGTGACACACTAACTACAACAAGTGACACACTAACTTCATGAGGTGACTTATTATGTATATGAAATGACACATTATGTAGATCAGGTAACACACTACATCAGGTGACAAATTATGTGTATGAGATGACACATTACCTACATCAGGTAACACATTATACATATGAAATAACACATTACCTACATCAGGTGACACATTACCTAGATCAGGTAACACACTAACATCAGGTGACACATTACCTAGATCAGGTAACACACTAACATCAGGTGACACACTACCTAGATCAGGTAACACACTAACTATATTAGGTGACACATTATGTATATGGATAACATTTTAAATACATCAGGTGACACACTAGCTACACCTCAGGTAACACATTACTCAGATCAGGTAACACACTAACAACATCAGGTGACACACTACATAGATCAGGTAACACACTAACTATATTAGGTGACACATTATGTATATGAGATAACATATTAAATACATCAGGTGACACACTAACTACACCTCAGGTAACACATTACCCAGATCAGGTAACACACTAACAACATCAGGTGACACACTATCTAGATCAGGTGACACATTACCTAGATCAGGTAACACACTATGTGATGGGACACATTACCTAGATCAGCTAACACACTGACTAGGTTAGATAACATTCTACATAGATAACACACTAATTACATCAGATGATACATATCTAGCCTACACCATGTTAACATTTTGTTTAGATCGAGTGATACACTACCAAGATTTGTTTGACATAATACCTACAAGTGTATTTAACACATTTATTAGAACAAATATATGGCAGAATGTTAGCCATTACATTAAAATAATGAAGTCAGTATGATGCTAATTTAACTTTTTTTATTGTATTTCTAGGCACCACTTGGACCCAAGAACTTGTATGGTTGATTGCTAACAAGTTTGATTTCCAAAAAGCTACTGAAGTACCTCTGACTGATAGGTTCATATTTTTAGAGTAAGTTTAAAAAGCTTGTTACTTTCACACTATTGCATTTCATAGAACTTTAGATCATTACTATTATTTTTTCTATAACTTTAAAATCAAAATTATTTGTGCTAATGTATGTCTTAAGGAACATTTTTCGCTTTATTGTTAGTCGTTTATAATAAAGCACATTACCTTTTAATTTCTGATTTTCATGTAATTTATTTTGCACCCACAGTTTATGGTGATAATTGTCCACCCAAAAGTGAACTAAACTGGTCGAAAAATAGAAAAGTACAAATCCCAAATAGCACAATTGTTTACATCCCCTGAGGAAGAAAATATAGACTACTACATTAATTGTCAGTGTAATTGTTCTTTTTGATTATTTTTTTATGATAATAAACTAGAAATGAAACCCAGAAGGATTATAGAAATGAATGCAAATGAATCCCTGTTACTCGCAGTTTTATTTCATTTCATATAATGTTTTGAAATATTATTTCTAGGTTTAGCTTGTTTTTCCATGATGAAACAAAGAAACAGTTCCTGGCTGAAAACTCTGATGACCCTAAGAAACAAGAGTTGGTGGAGCAACTGAGCACTCCAGGGTACAAAATCCTTGAGAACACTCCATCTCCTAGATTCATAAAGACACATTTGCCCTTCAGTCTCCTGCCTAAAAACCTACTGGATGTTGGTTGTAAGGTACAGTATAGTTTCCACTTCTCTTACTTTGTAAGTAAATAGCAGGGTTGCCCTAGAGCCCCAAAGGGTGCCTTTGGTAATACTGAGTGTTACAGGGGTCCTCCAGCATTAATTTGATGCTGTAAAACACATTTTATGCCTACCTGAATACTAAAATGTTGTTGTTGGGAAACCTCAAATTTGTAGGTAAATTTAGGCAAACAATTATAGATTTTTGTAACTCACTTTACAACTTTATAATATTTTGGATATAGATGTTTTGACAAATTAGCATTCAAAACTTTTGCATTTTACTAAAAAAAAATAAACTCCATTTTTAAAAATGTGAACATTGTTGATTTATCAATTGTTGCGATTAAACAGAAATTTTTTTAATTAATTTAAATATAATTTAAATTGTACAAAATTAAACTTTTTTAAAATAATTATTTTTTTAATCTTTAAGAATTTTCAATTGTATAAATTTTGAGAATTTCTTTGACAGAAATCTGTTTTGGGGTATTTTTTTGAAAAATATTTGTTTTTATAAAAAATTATAATACAAAAATGAAATTAACAAAAAAAAGAGTTAGCATCTTTTTAGATTTGTCTGTATTGTATAGTTAAAAATATATTAACATCTAAAGTTACTGCTTGAGCGCATACAAAAGAAAATGGAATGTTTAAAACAGAAATATCCAAAAAACTGTATGCTTCATAAAAAGATAATATGAATACAAAATAAAGCTTGAAAAAACAAAAAGAATTTATTTTTTATTTCCCTACAACAAATTGTTCCAGAGATATGATGTAAGAGATACGCAACATCACATTTTGTGTACCTAAGCACACATAATAAGCAGAGAAAGGAGCAATAGCCACCTATGTTTGAATAAGCCACAAGTAAAGTAAACCCAATTAACTGAAATGGCAATTTTTAATATACATAAGAAGCCACTATTATTTTTCGTGTATGATTAATTTCGTGACACTTGAAATTCTCATGGAAAGAAACTATTTACAAGAAAGTAAAGGATAACTGGAAAATTGAAAAGTGTTGGCCTGGTTTTCTTGAACACATGGGCTTCATTAATTTTATTTAAGCTCAAAGTGAGTTTATGTAACACTGGATTTGTTACTAGAAGAATATAACAGTCTGTAATATTGTGTTGTATGTATATATTAAAACAAAGTATATGGTAAGTGTAAGAATCAATATATTGCCCCGCAAGAGGGTGAAGACTAGCTGCACCTATTGAGAGGATTTAGACATCCCTCGTGTTACCCGAGTCTAACACACACTTACACTTACAATACTACACTTATGACTTTAACACTTTACACTAACACTTACATTTAGGGAGGCGACAATAGCCTCAATATGCTTTTCGCCTTACAATAACAAAAAAAAAGGGTCAATATATCCAAGACTGGGTAACACAAAATAGAAGTAATCCAGCAATTTAAATATCTGGGATCAATAGTAACTCAAGATAATGATTTAAGCAAGGAAGTAAGCACAGAATTATAAATGCAAATAGGTGCTATAATGGCTTGCAGAGACACATCAAAAGTCGTTTATTAACAAAAGCCTCTAAGCTACTACTGTACAAAACACTAATACACCCAATGCTTGTTTATGGTGGAGTTGTTGTTTTTTGTGTTTAACATTCGACTATTGTGCACACTTGCGCTAATGCAGACAATGGGATTATAGCGTATGAAAATGCCAAGCCCTGGTTGGAAATCGAACCTGGGTCTTTGGGGTGAAAGCCTAGTACGCTATCAACTAGGCCACCGAGAGTGGAGAAACATGAACTATTACAAAGACAATTGAAACACAACTGCTGGTGTTCATATTTTCATCTTTTATAAGTTTTGACCTCATAATCAAAATCGGCAACCTCAAAAACCTAAGTTCATGAATTTTCAGCACTTTATTCATAAAATTACAAGAATTATAACTTTTTAAGTATTTACAGGTAGTTTCTGCTCTTAATATGGTTAACTTTCAATCTTTAGGCCTCATAACAAGACTCATCAAATTAAAAAATATACATATACAGATTATTAGCAATCTATTCATAATATTAGAAAAATTATTACTTGCTTTTCTCTTAAAATGTTCACCTTTCGTACATGAAGACCTCGTAATTTGATCCAGTGACCTCAAAAACATAATTCTAAATACAGTGGTAATGTATTAGTAATATTATAAGAGTTATTAATTGTTTAGTGCTTAAGAATGGTTTCTAACCTTAAAAATAAAAAGCAGATAAAGGGACAGTATAGATTTTGATGTACATATTTTATTAAAAAAATAATAAATCCATTCTACTGATTTCAGGTTAGCAATTTTACATTATACAATAAAAGCAAAAAATTTTTAATCTGTTTTCACAGTTGTTTTTCTTTTATAAGACTGTGGAAAACATGCATTATTTGAAAACGTTTCATTTCCAGAAAGTGTGAGTTAAAAAGGTGCCAATTACAGAGAAGTTATCCTTTCTGTTACTATATAAACTCAGTTTTGATCTTTTCTCAAACAGTATCAGATAACATACAGTTATATACTTAATATTTACAATGTATACAACATATTATTGTGTTTCAGATTATATACGTTGCCAGGAACCCAAAGGACGTCGCTGTGTCATTTTACCACTTGAATCGACTCATTCGTACACAAGGATATCAAGGCGACTTCTCTAAATACTGGAACTACTTTGAACGTGATCTAAGTATGTAAATGATTTTTTCTATTTTACTTTAGACCAACTTATGAACTCATGTGATACAATGGAATATTTTCTTGTCTGCATAAGTGTTGACATTTTAAGTAAAATGCCAGTTTTATAGAATTTAGCTAAAAATAATTTAACAAAAAATTATGATAATATATATTCTCAATAGTCTTTTCAAATAGTTAAACTTTAATTGCAATGAAATTATTGATAAGCATGTCAAAAAGGGAACAGAAGTACACCCCATAAAACAACAAAAGTAGTGCCTCTTTAGAAAATTATAAAACGTGAGGTATCATCAGAATTTGAACAACAAGCATTATACCAGTCCACCACAGAAAAAATGGAAGAATATTCACAAGACATGAGAAAAACAAACAAGCCCTCCTAAAGGAAGCTGTTGCTTACTTCAGTCTTGCAGCATACTTGGAGTGGGTTGATATATTTTATTCAAGAGAATGTATCATCTAAATACCAGATTCAGCCACAGATAGAACCAGCCATAGATGTTCCAGTGTTCATAATTGGATAGGGCCCAACGAAAAGAAAATAACATTGCTATACTGTAGACCTATTGAGATGCCAGAGTTTTGAGATGATCCCTCCCCATTAAATTCTGCCATAAGAACAACAATAAAAAAATAATTTTAATTGCCACCATTTTGAAACTGTAAAATGAAAAATTACAAGTTTTTGTAAAAACTAAAGTAATAGTGTAAAACATTCTGCAGAACTTTATATATATATATATATATATATATATATATATATATATATATATATATATATATATATATATATATATATACATTAGATTTTTTTTTTTGTGTTTAACGTCCAACTATTGTGCACACTTGGGCTAATGTAGATGATGGGATGATTTATAGCATATGAAAATGCCAAGCCCTGGCTGGGAATCGAACCCGGGTCCTCGGGGTGAAAGCCCAGTATGCTATCAACTAGGCCACCGAGGCGGCATATATACATTAGAGAAAAGATAGTTTTTGATGTTTGCTATATCTTTCTAAAATTTGACAGAATACTTCATTAACCCACTATATAGCATATACACTACCACAAAATTTATATATATATATATATATATATATATATATATATATATATAAATTTTAATGTTAAAATTATTTGAAATTGAAAATTTAAACTTACATGTATGCTTAAAACAATTTAAATAATTTGTGGCGTTTCAGACCCATGGACACCTTATTGGTCTCATGTTATAGAAGGCTGGAATGTCAGACAACACCCAAATGTACTCTTCTTGTTCTATGAAGAAATGAGTAAAGTAAGTTACAATAATCAAGGTTCTTTCATACCTTTTAATGGCCAATAAGTATACAAGAACCATTATATATCCATGTCTGATTATTGGAATTTTCTCTTGTAAAAGCTTGAGTGCAAATTGAAAAGTTACAAATTAGACAGTTTTGTTAGATCACTAAGCCTGTAACTAGGAAATATATAGTGATTTCAAATTCTTGAATATTTCTTTAATAATTGCAGCACACAACCATGTCGCTGAAGTGATGGAAGCGAATTTTTCAAAACTGACAGCATTGAATAACATCACATAAATGAACATTTTTATACCTACTTTGCTAATTAGCTTGGCAATTAATTTTAGTTCACTGCCCAGCAATCCGCTTTAAAATGTATAGTTACCATTTTAAATTTTAAACTTTTTTGAAGGTTTCGCTGTCATAATCATTGTTAAAATCTTTGTAAATTAGCATTATTAACTTACACAATGTGATAAAAGTTGTTTTTCATTGTTGTCAAGTTGTTTTTCATTGTTATTTTAACACTTCACGACTTACACAATAGATGTTAGAAGTTGTCTGTTTAATTATTTTGTAAATTTATTCACAATCTTACTTATCATTCCATTTTTAATTAAAATGTTTAGGTTTTAAACCAACAGTGTCTTGTTTTGTGTTTTACAAGAATAAAACTTTTACATTAAAAATGAGACTAATCCTTTCATTTCCCAAAACATATAAATTCTAACATTAGAAGTATGCATTGTCACCTTTCTAAAAGTACCTATTTAATGCAGGACATGCCCAGTACAATAAAGAAAGTGGCAGATCATCTATGCTGTAATGCAGACGAAGATCAAGCCAGCAGATTAGCCAACTATTTAGACATACGGAACTTCCGCAACAACCCTGCAGTCAACTACCAACCTCTCAAGGAAGCTGGTATTTTAAATCCTGGTGAAGAGGCTTTCATTCGGAGAGGTATAAAAATGTCTCCATACTATTAATACTTGAATGTCTCTTTGCTCAAAATCAAGCAAATATTCTATAATGTAATTATGAAATTCTTTTTTTTCTATAAAATACTTGTTAAATTTTTTCAGGCAGAAATCAACAGGCAGTTTAATAAACAGCCCTTGAGTAATTATTAGGTTTAATGAATCTAATCATGAACTAGATCTTATTTTTACTTACAACAAAACTGTAGAAATAACGTTATTCTGACTTTTCCACCAGTTTGCCAGTAGCCATTAGCAAGTGAAGTTGTATTGCTTCATGGTTTTTTTCTCTCGGGGATTTAATTTTAGTTTTTTTTTTATGGACTATGGACCATGAAGAAGATGATGCCTTAATTGCCATTTTGACTTTGATATGTATCAAAAGTACCCAAGTTTTACCATCAGTAATTACCATTAAAAGAAAATTTAGGTCATTTTTAAAATTTTTCTTCTTTATGGTCATGTAAGGTAAAAATTTTACCAGCTTGATGCATTGTTACTTTTTTCCTATTGAAAGCATAAAAAAGTTTAGTACTCACGAAAAAATCTACCTCTTTTCAGGTACCCTGTGTCCAAAAAAATAGTTTTACTTAGTGTCTGTGTATGTCTATTCACATCAATGAAGACTGAACTGATTGGCAGATTTTGATGACATTTGGTATGTAGGTTTTACTTGTCCAACATCCTTGGACCATTTTCTAATTAAAAAAAAATTCTTAAAGCCTTTCTAGGTAAAAAAAATTGTATTACAAAAATTCAGTTTTAAACGTTTGGACCATATTTTGTTTAAATATACCAATAAATACTCAAAACATATATGGATTGCTATTGCCACTAAAAATCCAATCAAATTCAAAAACTGCAGTAAAAAACAGAAAATTTATGTAATTTATCATAATCAGTTCCATCAGATTTTGGTCACATATCAATATTCATACTATAATTTTGAAATGAAAGGAATTTATGGTTTTCAAATAAATCGGAGAAAACAAAAATATACCCAATCCACTGTTTTAAATTAGGTACAATGACTTGAGTCATGATTCTTCATACACATACAAAAATTTGAACAAAATCTGATAAACCAATTTTGAGAAATTAGGTTGTGTTTCCTGTTTTATTTGTCAGTTGACTTCAAACTAGATTTATTTTGGGTGATAATTGAATTTAAGAAAGTTGAATAATGTTTTAACACCTAGTGTTCAGTTGCCATTAATTTCACTTATTTTTGAAATGAAAAAACTACTTATAAACTTATACTTCTTCCAAAGCATGTCCACAGAAGCTATATGACCATTAAAACTGTATCTTATGCTGTTTTATCTAATACTCGAAGGAAACTAAGTTTTACAGATGCATGTTCTTTCTTTAAATTATTAAAAACAAACCAACAAACTAAAACAATTAATTCACTGACAGCTGCTGGCAAACTGACACAAGGTTACAGTAACACGGTCCTAACAATGGAAGCCAAAATGGGTCTCTATAACCGTGCATACAATCAGTTTAGAATGGAGCACACAGTGGAGTAGAATTAAGACTATGTTTCTGAATTATTTACAGGTAAACCTGGAGGTTGGGTAGAAGAATTTACTCCCGAACTCAATCAACAAGCTGACAAATGGATAAATGAAAACTTACGCAAGACAGATCTACGATTCCCAGGCATGTACGATACCTAGGTAGAAGTAATAATGGTGTCATACAATATATTGAATTTATATTTTTTTTAATGTAGAAATAAAAAAAATGCATACAAATATCAAGAAGTAAAAGTTATAAACAAGCCACAGTTTTAATACATGTAACAAAAATTTAGAAAAGTAAAAAAAATATGTTCAAATAAATTTTATTGAAAAATTTATTGAATTTTATTGCAGCAAGCTACATCAATTTTATTCTAAACTGTACTGTACTGATTGTGTCCAGCAGAAAAGTTTTAATTATTTAGGCTGAGAATTAATATTTTGCAGTCTGAGTTTATACCTACTTTAAACTATTCTCTCAGGTTGGGCTGACTATGACACTTCTGCATGAGCCACATTGATTATCTTGTTTTGTTAGATCAGAACTGTTTTCAGAAACAGCTGATGTTTTTTTATCAAAGTTTAATTTTAATTCTTGAAGAGCAAGTCTAGTTCACGTTAGTTCTCATGAATGAACTAAACAGCTATATCAGTTCGGCAGATTTTGCATGAATATTTTAACAAGAAAATATTTATTCAAAAATATGCTCTAAAATCTTACATCTGAACGAAAGACTCCAGAATGAACATTTGTGTGATGTGATTTTTTACTTCTGATCCAGAATAATCAATACACTGGAAGAGCCCCCATTCACACAGACCTCCATTCCAAATCAAAATTCAAAACCACACGATTATAGTGTTTTTCATTATCCATGGGATTGTGTATGCAAATTGGGTACCTGAAGGTAAACTGTGAATAAGTTCCTTGAGGTCCTAACTACTCTCCATGAATGAGTACGAAGAAAACGACCTGAGTTGTGTAAAAATAAGTCATTGATTCTTCATCAAGACAATACTCCAGCCCATACTGCATTGGTTGTCAAGATGTTTTTTACTAAGTATGGGATCCTTATGTTGGAATACTCACCTTACTCACCAGACGTTGCTCAATGTGACTTCTTTTTGTTCTTGAAAGTGAAACAGGTTGAAAGGAACAAAATTTGAGACAGTCAAAACTGTGGAAGAAAAAGCAACGGAGACCCTGAACATGCTTTCAGAAAATGACTTAAAACATTGCTTTGACCAAAGAAAAATTCATTTGGAGCTATACAGGGATTGTGTAGGAAAGTATATTGAAGGGGATAATGTTAAAGCTGTGAAAAAATAAAAACAAAGAATGCCATACCATTAATCCGGTTATATTTTATCCACACCTTGTATATAGAAAAAAATATATTTTTTTTGAAGCTATAGTTTTTTTACTTGAAATCTGTCAGTATGCATTTTTTTTCAAACATACTGCAGAGTGCTTTTTAGGATTAATAATTTTTTGAAAATTTCTTCTGTCCTTCACAAGACTGGCCAACACTCCTATTATGTGTTATTCGAACTGCAAGTCTGTAAATCGCAGGTAATAAATAATCCTGGTCAAAAATTCTGATTGATCACCACAATAACTTGTAACGTTTAATTGAAATAATGATTAACAAAATGAAAAACTGCCAAATTAAAATAACAAATAAGAAGTTTTTTTAGAGCAAACAATATTGAAACCACTAGAAACAAATGTCCTTTGAAAAAGGTGTATGTTAACAAGTATTGAAATGTATTGCATTGTTTACATTAATTTGCTTCAAGTGTACTAAAGAATTACCATTTTAAATTTTAGGATAAGTGCATTTTCTAAGTGTATTATGTCTAACTACATTTGTAGTTTGCAATGTTGAAAATAAATATTATATGTAAATTTATGTATGACTACTGTATATAGGTGTAGGAAAAAAATTATATTTATAAACTCTTTAATTTTTTCTCCCATATTTATTATTGCTGTTTAATTTATTTTACTGTTATTATGGAGTTAAGCGTAGGCAAAAGCCTAATCCATGAAGTTAGAAGGAGAATTTAATTTATAGTGTGTTATCCTAGAACTTAGATCTGTACAGCATAACACAACCACATTGCATTTGCACGATATTTGTGTTGCTGATTAAAAGAGAGGAAATGAAGACATTTTTCTTTACATAAATATTTACTCTTTCACTTTAATTTAACTTCATGGGTGCGAGGGGGTGCAATACTGTTTATATCTAACTGTACATAGGTTCGAATCTAATTACTGCTATTAGCTTTTTCAGTGTAAGATTCTTTAGTGTAAATGGTATAAAGTAAAAACATTAAACAACAACAAAAAACATGTAATTTACTGGCAAGAAAGATAGGTATTTGTAAAAATGACAAGTGTAAAAAAGAATATATGACTTTTTTGGAGAAATGTTTTAAAAAACCTATAATAGATCGATTTAAATATGTATATATAAAATGAAAAACTTATTAATATTTTAATCTTAACCCAATATTACACTATCAAATTTCTATAAAAAAGATCTCTGATAAAATCTCTTATAAAAGGTAATGCCAACATCTTATATTTCATAAAACAAATACCATAATAGAAATGTTTTGTAAAAAATGCACCATTAAATTAATAAAGTGATAAAGTTATACACAATATCAGAGATATTGTAAAATAACTATTAGAAATCTTTTTTTTAAGTTTCTTCTCATTAACAAAATTGTTTAACACAATTAAAAAGCCATAGAGTTCCATTGTTCATCTATAGTTGGACTTATTTGATTTTATTTACTGGTATTAAGATGAAATTTTCTTCCAAAAAGTTAGTAAGAAAACAGCATTTTTCTTTGATGCAATAACAGCTTTTTCTTCATACATCGAAAAGTGATAGCTGTTATTGAAATCACATCAAAAACATCTTCAAAATCACAGACTGACTGCTGCTGAGGTTTTGTTTTGACTGTTACTCTGCAAAACCAGTGTTGATTTTGTCAGTAAATTAAGAAATAGTTTTCCTGACTAGGAAAAATAATCAGTTCTGATTAAATGCTATCACAAATCAACACAATAATACAGTTGTCAATGGCGAAAACAGCTGATGAGCTTTGAGTTGAGCTTATACTACCCTAAGCACTTCCTGCAGGAAAACTGGCAAACAATTCTGAAGCAAGCTATCCAAACTAGTTAATACAAGGTTTACTAGAGCTAGACAAACTGAAAGAGCCAATATCAGTGGGAATCAGCAGACAGACACTGACTGGCACTAACGACAAAGCTAAACTTCTACTCAACCTGGAGAACTCAGGTTAGAATAGCGAAAACTTAACACGGGCCAAATATACTAAATACCATACAAAAATTAAACCCTCCTTTTCACTTTCACTTTATCAAAAAAGACATCCTATGATAGTTGCACTCATACTTTTGTCTCTAAAGGCAGATTTATTAGATTACTGTCCCTATTAGGTAAGCATAATGTGTTATACTCAAACACACAATGACACTCTGGTATTTACAGAGTGCCTGTTGCCCCTATCAATACTCAGAGAAGGAATTCACAGAGGAACAGCTAGTTCATAATCCCCTGAATCAACTTTGTCACAAGGTTTGTTTGAGTTGAAAGTAAAAAACAAGCCTTCCCGTATTTAGGACGAATTGACATCAAGAGACCCTTACAGACGTTGGTCTAAGAACTAGGGGTGGATCTCAGTCAATTTGTTAAAGAGAGAAAAACTATTGCCTTTTTTACATAAGACGAAGACAATATAATTATGGTTTGTAGTATGGCTACCACTCATTACTCTTTATTTCTCCATCCACAAACTAGAGAGCAGTATTCAAATGTAATAAAATTGTATATATAATAAAACATAGACAGGATTAAATAGAAAAAAATGCATGTTAAACTTCTGATAATTGTATTGTTTTATTTGTATTTTATAAAAAAATCATTTCATCTTCACCAGACAACCTCAAACATTTGCATAGAATTTTTAAAAAATTATCTTTACCGTTATTTAAACAAACAAAAAAGGCAGAGAAAGACAAAGGATAACCATGTATGGATGGATGTAAGAGGAAAGTGAAGAGGCTTTCAACCAACCAGTGGTGGCTGGTACAATAGCACTGAAACTCAGCACTCTTACAGACAAATAAATTTAACATTTTATACTTTTATGTACAATAAACGACAACATGACAAGTTTTTTCAATGAGACTGTTGAAATACACACAGTTGTAACCTCAAGGAAAGCATTGTGTTCAACACAGTGCATTAATACTTGTATTCGGAGCACGTGTGGCCAGTGAAGAGACAAACCAGCACTGCAAGTTCTGCAGTGCCTTTTGTGTATTGATGTAGCCTAACTACACTTACCAATTTACTCTAGAAATGAAATTCACAACTTAACAGTTTAATTTCACTGTTACGTGCATTCAATGAAGAAAACCTTGCAGAAGTGTTTAGCAAAACCACTGATGTTATTACAATATTAGTAACAAATTCAGTAACAACAACAGAGCCAGAACTATGTTTTCTAGCTAAAAAGTGTTAAATCGTATTTAGGGAATGCAACGAACCAGGAGAAGTTAACAGGGCTGAATATATCAATCCAAAACTGTATCACAAATAACAAACTTTAATGAAAAGTTTATTGTAAATTTTTGTCGATGCAAAAATAGAATGAATTTTATTTTTCAATAACACGTTTTATAATAATAATTCATTTGCACAATAATGTAAACAGTATAATACATCGGATATTTTGGGGGATAAATTTTTACACACAATTCGACAGAATTTTTACACACAAAATTCTATACAACACCCTTTATTAAAATATTAATCTGCCACCACTGCAAGCAACCATAGATTACGGAGAATTTCTTGAGGTCCTGACACTGTTTGCCACGAAGGAAGGAAGAATAATTATACATATATATATATATATATATATATATATATATATATATATATAAATTTCAAATTAAAAATGTTTTAATTAAAAAGAACCAAACTGTAAAATTTACATAATTTAAAAATTAGTACAAATGCAGTTTCCAATCCTCTTAAAGTCTGAGTGCTTATTTTAATTTTCATATGATGAAATTCAGCAAAATTAGTTAATATTAATACAGTATTAACTGGTAGTATTAAAAAAAAAAAAAAAAACTGGTAAAACAAAAAAAACTGCACCAATTTTTCCCCAATTTAAAATGTTCATTTAACATTTATCATTCATTTAAGAGATATTTAGTTTGATTTTTTAAATTCATATATCACTCAGTGCTAGGTTTTCTTTCGATATGGTATAAATGTCAATCACATATATTTTTGTTATAAAAAATCAAAACTAATTGTGTGCACTTACTTGATGTTTTTAGGATATATGTCATCAAAAAAAAAACCACAGTTGTTAAAATTTACATTTTATTCTAAACTACAATTTTGGTCGATCTGTTTTATTGGTTACGACTACCTTTAAATTGACGTCTCTCTGGAAGGTATTTTTTAAATCCTCTATTGTCTCTTTAACCATGATACGTAATTTTCCATCCTTGCCACCTCTTATTAACTTCTCAACCCTTAATGAGGGACATGTGACTATAACAACAGCTATGATAGAACCTGTAAAGAAATTTTAAATAAATTTTTGTAAAGTTGTTTTTGACAAATTGTGTTCATAAAGTTTCTGTAAATTGATAAACAAATTTTCTATAAAATTTGCAAGGAATTTAAAAGATACCAACATAAAAAATGTAACTGATAAAGATTCTTTAGTATATTGCCTTTCGATATCCATAAAATTGTTGTAAAAGATAAAATAACCTGTTTGTGTTTATTTACTTTTTTTTCAAAAAATGAAATCATACAGGTCTAAATAAAATATTTTTATAACTGGTTAATTTCAAAAACTGGTCACTTTCTTAATATGTCAAACTATCACTTTTGTTAAAAATAACTTTTTATTTATTTATTAAAAAGCTTAAGTACAGTATTCTCTCAATCCGAAAACTATGGGTCCAGACACCCATCAGATTTAGCGAGTGTCTGGACTAAAGAGGGTCAACAGAAATATGCATTGTACGGCACAATGTTTGAAGGTTAATTAAAATAAAGGTAAAAATACAAAATATATTACATTACATACTGTACACAACCTGAACTAACCAATCCTGTGATTACACACTCACTAGGGATTCAACAGCAGTTGGCAGTGATCAACAATTTTCTTTCTAGTTCTAACACTGAACTACAAAATGTACCATAATGTATGTACAAAAACCTAATGTAAAACCACAGGTATTTAGGATAAGACCGATTCAATAAACATAAACAAGAAATTTCTTATTTCTGTATGCAATACTAAACTTAAGAAGACATGAATACTCCTGTGCTTATAATTAGCTCCTTAGAAAAATTTGTGTTGACATTTATTTCCATTTGCTCATAAACCATATGTCCCTTGACACATTCCTATGTAAACACAACCACTCCTCCCCTTTCTTTAACTGTAGGATAGTATCAAGGCCATTCCGATATGAATTCACTGAAATAACTACATACATTTAATCTGTCTTTAAAAAAATGGAGGTTTTTCAAATAATCAACAACTGCTTTTTTTCTAAGCATCATTTATTGCTTTGTCTTAAATTGTCTTTTTGTCTAACTGTACATTACACTCTACAATGACTCAACACTGAGTCACACCCATTTGAAAATTGATGTAACCCCTCGGACTATTGGAAGTGTTGGAGTGGTGTGTCCGGTGATAATCAATGAATAACCACATCATGTTGTGGTGGATGTCTGTAAGTTTCAGTAGGCACTATAGTTATTCAGGAAGACCACCTTATAAAACCAGACTTCAGCTATTTACAGATACTACAGCTCCTTGAATTCTGTTGATGATTTTTCATTTGAAGTAATGTTATACTTGTCATAATTACATGTCAAAAGCATGGAAAAGGTTAAAACATGTTTTCAAATAGAATTTTAAAGATTTTTTTTTTTGATAGCTTTTGAACCCATTTCCAACTGGAGGGGGAAGGATTTATTCTAATTCCTTTAGAGCTGATCCTTTACTTTGAGAACACTAGACCCCCTTCTCTGATTAATTATAAGAAAAATCAAATTAAGAAAACAAAACTGAAATATGAGGTGCTATCCAAAAGTTTCATGGATGGTTTGTCTTCTATCCTGATGGGTGATTTTCCTAATTCTAGCAATGTTTTCTGGAGTGATGCAGGTTTATGTCCTACTTGAACACTGTTGGTCTTTAACAGATTGCTGGCCCTCTTTAACACTATTCAGAAGTTCTTGATTTGCTTTACAGTTTTACAGCTCCATCTCCAAATGCTTGAACCAACATTTGACAGGTTTCAGTAGCGATTTTGTTCAGTTTACAACAAAATTTAATAAAAAGTCTTATTCTTCAAAAATAAGTAGTGTTCAAAATACTACTATCAACAGTCTATGCTCAGCTGTATGTATCTCCACAATGATGCCACATGGCTCAATGTTAAACTCAAAAAACCCTTCTCGACAGGACTTTGTATTTTCCAGTGTTTCATACAAATTCCTGAAACTTATTGCTAGCACCTTGTACATATTCAAGTTTTTTACAATTTCCTTTACATTACCTTCTTCATTTTGATCTAGATATTCCATTTCAATTTTCACATTGTAAGGCATTTCCTGAGGAACATAATCTAACAGTTTTGAACGTACTGCATCTTTAATAATTTTTTGTGGCTGCTGGTCAGTGTATACTTCTTCAGGAAATAACCAACGTCCTGGACGAGCCATCCTCATCAAATACTCCTGTCAAACATAATTCAGAAAATTAACTTTCTTCATCATCAAAAGAAATGCTTTCAAAAATTGTCCATAAAATGGAATAACAAAATAACTAATTTTTAAAATGGCTACTATATTTGAAATTAATTATTTCTTTATAACTAAGGGTAATGGCAGTAATTCTAGAACCACTTTATTGTGATATTAATACTTTTTAGTGGCAGTTTTATAATTCAATCGATATTAATGTTTTTTTAAACACTGAGTTGCTAGCTTCAAGCACGCATTTGGCATTGTCACCACAACTGGATGAGATGAAAGCACAGTACTTGCAATGCTGGCTAAGCTGTACAGAGCATTTGCAAAGTAGTAGCATTGAAACACTTAAATGGTATAGTTATTATCATCCTAAATATGCTACATTTTAATTAAGCTACATATTAATGCCAAGATGACAGTGTTTATACAGACTAATCCCAGAACTAAATGTTATCATCTAAGTAAATTAATAAAAGAAATATGGAATCATAAGAGAATCGATTTCTCAAAACAAATTTTTTTACAGATATCATTTTAACTGATCATAAATGAAGACTCACAACTGAAATCATTAGCATTACAAATAAAACAGAACCTGTTTCTGTGCAACAGCCGTATAGCTAAGCCACAGAACACACAACAGTGAACTTTTGTAAGCATTTCCAAATACAGTGAAATTGTGTAACTGGGTATTAGTTTAAATTATAAAGATTTATTTCAATTAATGAAAATATCTATTATTACGAGGTTAATCAGGTTTCATTGAAGATTTTCTCTGTTTCTGTTTATGGGAAAATTAATTAAAATGTTTGCTTAGAAAACTAAATTTGTAACTAAATAAAATTACGTTACAAGAAAAAGTTGATTATGAAAATATTTTATACTTTTATAGAAAAACACGGTTTTACAATAAAAGTAATTTTAAAAAACATAAATATTAACAGACTGACAATGAAGGACTATATAAGTAAATAAATATTAAAACCTTTTCATTAGTACCATACACTTTATACATACTTGCACATTTTAATTAATAACTTACTACAATATCACCAATGCCCAATCCTTCAAGAGCAGAAATCATAAAATTTCTTGAAAACCTGGCCATCCTGATTCATTTTTAATCATTTTCTCAATTTCTTCTTCAGTTATTTGTTCTCTTTCCTTGTACTTGGTATTGTTATATGGTTTCGATAACTGCTTACAAGTTAAGCTGTCGACCAAATCAAGTAACGTTCGCTTTTTTTTTAAACAATCTACCTGTAAATATCACAAAATATTCAATTAGATTATTTTTGTTTTTTTAATACAAAAAACATTATTTGATTGAGGTTCAATTCAAACACATACATACCAAAACAAAACGTATATATTTCTCCAAATTAGTTCATTAGATTTCATTCAAACTTTGGTCTTCTTTACTGGAGTCAGTGTAACAAATATTAAATAAAGGAAATTTAAGATTTGAAGGTGTAAAGTACTGAAGACCAGAAAGTTAATAATAGAGGCTAATCAATGGTATCAAATATTTATTCAATAAGTTTATTTCTAATTTAGTTCTATTCCATAAACAGTTTTGGAGACTTTTGTCAATTTTGGTAATGTTTGCACTAAAATGCTTAATTATATGGCAAATTTTAATAATCCAAAATATAAAAGTGTGGAAACGATGATAAGTTATAAAAGTAAAAATAAAAATGACAAATACAACCACAAAATGACTACCATGTGAAAGTGGGAAACATATTTTTAATGGCGAAAATGATAATTAAATGTGTTACTAATAATGAAAAGAACATATATTTTTTAAAAAAAAGAACTTGATAACCTAACTTGACACAGATGTTGTGTGTTTAACCTAATGACTCGACTGTTGGGTGGTTAACTCAGTTGTTACGTATATAAATAGTAAAGGAATATTATGTCAGCAGATATAAAGCTGCCAATGATATGTAAAAATGGTGCATTCTTTGCTATATTTGTATTGAAATTTTAAATTCAGCTTAATATCCAATAAAGTGGATTTTTAACGCCAAATTGTGGGATCATGTGTCAAACTGAACCTACATCAAAAAACCTACACTGACAAAACGAGGAAAATCACCAAGTTCACAAATAATGGTAGCCATTTTTTGAAAGATGTTTTCGCTAGAAGAACAGTCAAGATAATAAATGGTTTATTATAAACTGATACTGTGCATGAGCAGTACCTTATCTAGTGACTGTTGTAAATTTATCACGGAAAGTATACATCAACGTACACGTAAACGTACAAGTAAATCCATGGAAAGTAAGCAAACCATCAATGACGTAAGAATATAGTTTAGTAATAAATGGCTAAAATTTTAATTTATCATAATAAATTTAATCTTCTACGGGTTAATATGTCTCACCAAAATAATATAGTGCATAATAAAAGCAACAACAAAAAAATCATTAAAATCATGACTTTTGCAAAAGTTCCAAAAAGTCATAAATACCAAAAAATGGTTCACGCTGTATGAGCATCAATGTTTAAAATTGTAATCACTTTTTTCTGATGGTTTTTGCAATTTAATATTTTTTTTACTTTTGTGGAAAAAGCACATAGTGTAACACACATACTATAATCATAGTACATACTACGATGAATAAAATGAAACATTATTAATCAAAACAGGTTAAGTAATATAGGCTGTAGATGCATAAATGTTCAAATTTACTAAATTTGTTGCAGTTTTTTGCAATTTTATAAGAATAAACCAACTTAATTTTGGATTTTTTTATGCACAAGTTATATCCTGCATACAAAACAGATAACATGAATTACATCTGTTATCTGATGCCAACTAAGCCAACAATAAAAATTGGTGCAGTAGTTTAGCCTATAGATGTGTCAATATTATCCAAAAAATTTGTTTAAAGTATCATTTTCAAATCGTTCTTTCTACGCTTTGATTTCATCATTTTTTTTTATTTTTTATTCTTGCAACTTTATCATGCCCCTTAAGGAAATTCCAACTCCATAAAAATTTTCATTTTTAAATTATGTATACGTGAAACTGTTAATTGTCACTTCCCATAAATATAACACACATTACATATATACAAACGCACGCACGCATGTGTGTGCGCACACACACATACACACATTGCGGCAGCATGAATGACTTGACTGGGTTGCATTCTTTGATTAAAATTTAATACTACATTATACAATGCAACACACAACTATTAATCCCAGTTATAGAACTCATTTACAAAATAGCATCAAACAGACAATAAAATATTTTGTTTTTAACTTTTACATAATCATATATTTTTAAGAACTAACCAGGAGTTTATTCAAAAAAACAACTAAGCTTTAGATGATAGTTTGACGATAGCTGAGGATTGTAAGGGGATCCGTTAAACCAGCATTGACCTAATCGTATGTAGTCTCAAATTTAAATAGTAAAGTTGTATATGTAATATTGTTTCCATAACAGTTTTACAAAAAAACTCGATAGTACAGGTCCCAAGGACATCCCTAAATACATTCTGACAGTCCTTAATTTGTTTATAATGCATGGCATAAGTTGTGTTACTTTTCCTTGTATTATAAGTAGCCTTTACAATTGCTGCACTGTTATAATATAACCCCATAGAACAATGTTAAATTCAAGGAAGGCTACAACAATTTTCAGCATTTCAGATATTTTTTTTTATTATTATTATTATTAAATGTAACAGCAGATGATTACTTTCAAAGCTACTTAAGTCCTGTAATTAAAGCAGTGCCTGCTCTAGTTTTATAGTGTCCATACATACAGTATGTATATAAATATCCAGACTGATAATTTAATAATATAAATTATCAAGACTGAAGGACTCAAATGATTTACATCCTAAGACAGATCCTTATGAGACTCAATAGTTAACCTAACTGTTACAACAGCTGCACTGAAACATCCACATCTTAAAGTATATAAAGAGATTTGTAACTATAACAAACTGTAACTACAGTATGTGCAAAAATAGCCCAAGAAATAACCTTTTATCTGTATACAATGAAAGTTTATGAAAAAAATATTTTCTACAAACTAAACTAAACAAAGCAATAACTTTAGGCTAGTTACCTTATTTAATATAAGAATGGTATTCTTTTCTGGATAAAGATATAATAGTCGCAAGATTTTTGAATCTAACCTTGTTCTTGTATACATATTACTGACATCATGCATCACTCCAATAACATCTGCGTTCATAAAAGCATGCTCACAATCAGTCATAAAGTTTTTTCCAAGATTGTACCTAAAAAATTTGAAAAGGCATAAAAGATTTCTATTCAATTACTACCATAGAAAATTTTCATGTTAAACCATAATTGTTTTAATTTATATTTGATTCATATTTTAAAAATTTTAAATTCCAACTGGTGTAAAATATGTACATGCCAAGCATCTATTTGTGTTGCATCATATTTTGGACTACTGTGAATTTAATAAGAAAGAAATAGCAAACAAGGAACCATTTTTTGTGGCGAAAAACCATTAAGGTTATCATCGCCGCCAAAAGGTACTTGCTTCGGCAGTACATATATTAAACAAGGAACCAACTTGGCTCTATAACACCTTGGTCCATTCACTGTAACACTTTTGTCATATTATTTAGCAGATACCAAACATTAAATTTGCTATAAATTTAAAGTATTCCTGAGAGATGAGAAGGTGTATTCTAATAGCAACAAAATTTGCCTATTCATCAAGGTTCTAATTTGCTTCTGGGATACAAATATTTCAATACCAGTCACCAAAATGTTTGTGTTCATCCAGACATTTTTTTCATTTTCATAAACATCAGGGAGCTTTTTTATATCCTTAAAAACACTGGCTGCTTTAGTTTATCTACAATAAGCAGAGGGAGTCACGATCATCTGAAGAATTACTGCAAACCATAGCTTTGCTGGATTTTTATCCAGATGCTGTTTCCTTTTTTGTTTGTATATTTTTTTCTATTTAATATTTATTCACATAATAAATGTTTTCTGGTTCCAAACCATTCTTTTTGCAAAATGTTTAAAATTTCGACAGCTAGTAATTTTTGTCTTGAATGTCAAGCTCATGCCTACGTTTGAAATGTTGAACGCAAATCTAGCATAATTCGTTTGTAATGCCTTTTGCATATTATTATGTATATATAAAAATACTCAAGTATATATTGCTCATGCCAGGTCATTATTTTTCGCTGATTTCTTAGTTTTTACTTAGTTCACTGTCTACTTTTTAACCCTAGTGTTTTTATTGTTTAACTTTTTTTTAATGTCCAAACTGATGAAGGAACAACATTGTTCTGTAATGCTAAACACCCTTTTAAATACAACATGTTTAAGTACTGTAGTTCCAATATTTTTAACTTATCCACAATTGTCAAAACTATATGTTTACAATTTAGTTGACATCACAAAACTTTATAAACACAAACTACAATCTTACACTGTTTTTTTTTTTTTATCAAAAAGGCATTACCCATAAGGAATGAGCCCCTGGTCAAACTATAAAAGAAAAGTTTTATTGTCAATTTTTGAAGATACCATGAGAGCATTTAGGCACAAACATTCAGAACAGTGGGAGAAAAAGAGTGGGATCGCCACCAACCTGCATACACATCACTAGTCATTCAGAATTTTTTGGTTTCCAAAAATAAATGATTCGCCTAACATTACCGTGTGCAACTTTTTTCTGTTCCCCAAAACAAAGATAAAATTGAAAGGCTGTGTTTTGACACAATTGAAGAGATCCCGGCAGAATCACAGGACGTGTTTCAAACACTTACACTTGCAGACTTCCAGGGATGCATGGAATCACAGAAAAATGCCGGGATCAATGTATCCACTACAGGGGACTATACCTCAAAGGAGGGGGCTATTTTGAAGGGGGCTATGGAAACTAGGAGTTACGGTAAAAAATTATGGAGTTATGGAGTAAAAATTAGGAGTTATGGAAAAATTCCTTGAACTTTTGGGTAGCACTTTATATATGCTGTACAGCAGGTTACGTGATGCAGACAGAAATGGTCATGAGGCTGTGTTTTCACAGTAAACTTAATTTTTTAATTTGCCACATTCCTGGCAACCCCCACACAGGTCATATCACTTTGCACTGTGTAGCTATTTACAAACAGGACAAGAAGATGTGAATGCAGAACATTAAGAAAAAACAATATTCAAAAAAGTAAATAACAATAAATTTGTTTTTCAAAATCACAAGTTATAGTTCTGAAGTAGGTTTAGGACAGCATATGTTTAGGGTACTATAGTAGGTAATATAATTACTGTATGTGCAATCTGAATGTGTGCAAATATTAATACAGAATAGACAGTAATATTCTTGTCTGTCTCATAATACTGACAGTGAAAATTAATGTGCACAAATATAACTAGCAGTGAGGCTGATTCATGTCTAAGCATTCTTATCAACTACTTTCCTTGTACAACTTTCCACCACTAACTCAAACCATTTTATCTCCTATTCTAGAATAATTTTAATTCTTCTTCATACTTGCTTTATCACCTAAAGCAATAAATAAAGCATACATTTTCCAAAAAAACTTAGTTTACAGTTTTTTAATTAAAAAATTATTTAATTCTCTCATCGAAATTGTCTGACTATTGGCTTTAACCTAACAGTGACTTTTATCAACGGCAATGGTTGGCTACCTTAAACATCAATCTACAATGTATAAGTGTATTCTGATCTTTACCTACCTAACAGATTCTGAATGTGTCACTAAACCTGGTGTGTCTAAGAACACCAGCTGTGTATTTCCAATAACATGGACTGCTCTGGCCTTACATCGGGTTGTGTGAACTTTCTTGGATATAGCGAAAACCTGGAAAATTTAAACAGTATAGACTAGCTTACTGAATAGTTAACACGATTATATATATATATATATATATATATATATAACATATTTTAGTAAACACTCTATTTGACTTAATATTACAACAGTATAAGCTAAATAAATTTTATAAAAATTAAAATCCCCTTCTAAATAAATTGTAAAAAACACTATAAAGTTATCAATATTTATAATATAGTTCTAATGGTTTTATTTGGCAGTCACAAACAACTTCATTGCACATTTAAATATATATTTTTGCTTTTAAGTAACAGATTCACATGTTTAAAGAGTCGGATCAACAAGATAAAAAAAATAAATAATACCAGTAGACATATTAGCAGAATATTGTATTTCTTGGTCAAAGTATAGGTTATTGTTGGTAAGTTACAATTAATAGCAATGGTATCATCGCAATAGTTTTCAATGACTTTTTTAATAATTTTGATTTTATACTAACTAAATTTATCATTATTTTTTAAAAAGAAAGTTTTTTACAAATGTCTTGTACAGTCATGGTGTTTTACTAAGATCAAAAAATGTCCTGTCTTTTATAATGAAATCGATTTTTCACAGATATTTGTAATAGAAGAAAATGATTTTCAAAAACCATTACTTTAGTACGATTGGTTTAACATCATAAATATCTTTGTGAGAATTATCAGAAGACTGGAAAAAAACCTGAAATCATCTAACCAGTATTGGCCTATTATTACATTCTTACATAGTTAGCATTCACTCAAAATCATATATAATTCAGCCAGTGCTTTGAACCAGATACAATACTTCTTAGAGTGAAACTTTTCAATCGAAAATTACTTCAAATCTTAAATAAACATTCCATAATTTATATTAATTTCACCATGTAATAACTAAAAAAAATACTGTAAGTCTAAGGCCTAGTTACACGATAATAAGTGGCATTCATTCTTCACAAAAAATATCAGTCAGAAAAACAAGAAAAGGTGAAACTACTTCCGCAAATAATATGTTAGGTTAGCAAATCTTAACATAATATGATTAAAAAAACATAGATATAATATTTTATGATTCATTTTTGCTTGTTAATAACATGTTTACATATAAACAAAAATGTTAACTAACATTAATCAGTATTTATGCAGTGTAGGTTGTTTTCTAAAATAGTGATTTTTGAAATTTTTTTAATTTGTACCATATCTAATTAACAGATATTCACCAGCGGAAATTTTTTTTTTAAGATTACTCACAATTTTAGGTTGTTTTTCATGATACTATATTGTGATGTCATTACTGTTTACATTGTATGTTCACATGTGTTATTATGAACCGCATGTACTTGCTGCTCATGCGCATTATACATTGTGACAGCCATTACTGAATGTTAAGATTATTTGCTTTGTTCGTTCTTGTAATACAAACACTGTTAAAATGGCCGTTAAAATGTTCCGTTATTTGTGAACTTTGCATATTGAGGTTCTCTACCCAACAACCGTGTCAATTAATAATTTTTGGTACTTTTTTTAAATAAAGGTTTTTCATCATTTTACTTATCAGAAACACACAACTAGTTTAATTAAACAAGTTTTTCACAACCATGTCAGTTAGGTTATTATTTTTGTTAAAAAGGTTTTGTTATCACCCAACAACCGTGTCAAGTCAAATGGGTATTTTTTTTAATAAAAGTTTTTTTATCGATTAAAAACACACCATCTACTTTCGCGAGGTAGCAATTTTGAGGTTATACTTGGTCACTTTTATTTTCAATTTTTATCGTACTTCCCGTGCTCTTATATTTTACATTATTGTTTTTGGACATGTCGTTAATTACAAATCGTTTTAAAGAAAACATTACCGAAAAATCGAAAACAACGTACAGTGCATTAACCCATTAAAGTGTATGAACTTATTATCTATTAATAATTACCCGACGTCCAACTATTTCATTTATCAACGTGCTTTTTCCTGCATTTGGTGTTCCTATGATACCAATTTTTAATATTTTCTTTGTTCTTGTGGTAATTCATTTATTTGGTAATCTGAACTTAATTTATATTCAGATCCAAACTGATTCACTAACTTTTCATTTGCAGAAACGTCTGACAAATATTTTTGTGAAAATAGTATTCTACTAAATTTTGCATAGGAGAATTTAAACAATATATTTTTTGTCAAACAAGTTGTCATTTTTTCAAAACTAACTAAATAAACACATTACTGAATTTAATATTAATTAATTAATAATGAAAACCAGTAAAACTTTCAAAACAATTCAACTTAGCATGGTAAACTCAAAATACCAATCACGGCAATCACAGGACACAGATACCATACCAATCAAATATAAAAATTGGAAATTCGAGAGGCGAGACCAGAGATCGGGCGGATATATGCGGACCTCTCTTATCTCCGACAACCTTACATTTTTCAAACTTGAAAAAAGAATGCAAATCCATTCATTCTGAATCAACGAAGAGCCTCGTGATAGGTGACAAATGAACGGTCCGGCTCACTGAGCCGGCTCATCTCAATGATTTTACTGATCTGAGATCTGCTAACTTATTGAGCCGAAATCGTCATGGCTCTCATGGTTCAGATTTGACCATGGTCACAACTGAGTCGAGATAGTTCAGTCGATGGTTCAGTTCAGATCTTCAGATCATTTAGAACTGTAATTTGTAAAAATTGATATTTTGTGTCAGTACAATGATAAGACAGTATTAACACGTGTATAAAGATCAAATTTTTGCTTTAACTTATTAGACTAAATAAAAGAATAGGCTTAATCCTATTATATTAAACATACAAACAATTTCTGTATGTTTGTATGTTCAGTGTATCTCGAAAACGGCTCTAACGAATTTCACAAAACTTCGTACATAAGGGTTTTGAAGGGTGCAGATTCGATCGCGCTAGATCTGCCCGTAAAAAATCGCAAAACGGCGAATTTCTAGCTTTAAATTTACGTGTAGAGTGTATACCTATATATATTGCCGGTTTCCAGGTAGAGAAGTTCATATTCCCAGAATCACATTAGAGTCAAGCGAAATAAAACTTGGATGCACAATGCAAAGACTTAAATTTCCCGTTAGTAGGCCAGCTTTTGCTATGACAATACATAAGGTAGAAATTTGTATTCAGTTGGGATATTCCTACTAACAGCAGTTTTTATGCATGTAATGTTATACGTACAGTACACCAATGTAAAGAATGCGAGGCGGAAACCGACTGAAAATGGTTGACTTTGGCCAAACTACTACCCTTTTCGCATTCGCTAGTCATGTTAATTAAGCGCCAAGCTTGCAGTTGAGTTTTGTCATTCGTTGGAGTAGGTTTGTTTTTGCGGCTTTTATTATAATTTATTTTTGATTTACGGCATACACGGACTTTGATTTATCGGCTTTGGTTTACGCATTTACGGCATACACTGACTTTTATCGGCTTGGTTTACGGATATACGGCATACACGGACTTTAATTTATTGGCTTTGATTTACGGCATTACGCCATACACGGATTTTGATTTATCGGCTTTGATTTACGGCATAAACGGACTCAAATTATAAAAATTTTAAATGGTTTCAACGCATAGAAAAGGACAGACAATTAATAGTGAACAAGGTAAATTATCAGGAACATAATAAAAGAGTGTGATGAAGAAACTCAGTGTGATAAAATTTAATTTAAACCAGCTCAACGAAATCAACGTGTTGCTCAGTACGCTGGCGTTTCACAACGGACTATTACAAAAATTCGTAAGGAAAGTAAAAGTGCTGGTGATGACAGATTATCTACTCCAAGAACATGAATACGGAAATAAGAAAAGCCAACATTGACACCTATGATATGGTTGTTATAAGAAATACAGTGCGGGAATTTAATGTAATACAAAAAAAGTCCATACTTGCTTAAAATTATTACAAGCATTGAGATCAAAAATTGAATTTCCGTGAGTAGACATTTTAAGAAGGTATTTAAAAGAATCTGGGTTTAAATAGAAAAAATGTGTAAACAAAAGAAAAATACTTATTAAACAACCTGAAAGTGAATTGGCGCTGGAGATACATAAAGGAAGTTAAAAATTTTAGACTGGAGGGAAGGGAGTTAGTTTATATGATGAAACTTGGGTTAATAATAATTTGACACACAAAAAATGTTGGCAGAGTAATGAAATACCTGGTGTTACAACCAATACAAGTTCTGGTAACAGACTAATTGTTGTGGCAGCAGGTACTGCATTAGGGTTCATTAAAAACTCTTTATTAATATTTAAGGCTGGCCAAGTGATGGGAGACTATCACGGTCAAATGAATTCACATAATTTTGAAATGTGGATCAAAAATAACCTTCTCCTTAACTTAAAAATGAGATCAGTAATTATTCTTGATAAGGCACTCTATCATTCTGTCCGAGAAAATAAACCCCCAACAAAATATTTTGTCAAATCAGAAATGACTGAATGGTTACAGTGTAATAATGTACCGTTTTGTCACAAGATGGTGAAAGCAGAACTTTTTAATCTGGTGGAAACATATAAAAAAGGGAGAAGGTTTTCCAGATTGATGCAGTGTTAACAGCAGCCGGTCATTCAGTGTTATGACTACCGCCTTATCACTGTGATCTGAATGCTATTGAGATGACATGGTCAAAAATGAAGCACTTGATAAGAAATAAAAATGTCACAGCGGACTTCAGTTTTCACAAACTTCAAGAGGCAACATGTGAATTGTTTGATTTAGTTACTGCTGGAGACTGGGAAAGTTACTGCAACCATGTACAATGGCTGGAAAATGAATACTGGGAAAAGGATGGTATCCTGGAAGAATACATGGAACAGTTTGTGATAGAGATGAGAGATTCTGATACAAGTTCATCTTCTGAAAGTAATAGACAGCGATTCTGAAGAGGAACTACTAGCTGAGCCCTTAAATGACTAGCATTAAATGATGTTAAGTACAACTGTAATTTTTAACAAACACTATAAAAAAACTATTTATAGTATCACTATAACAATTAAACTTTGTTAAATTTTATCCTCATTTAAAATATTATTTGTGAAATCTAATCTTCTTATATTGTAATACTTACAATACGATATAACAGCCTATCTAGACTGTATGTAGTAATAAAACACCTACTTATATAATGTGTTATTCATATTTATTTACTTCTTTTTTCCATTTCTAAGAACTCTAGACAGACATGGAATAAACTAATTTAAATGTTTGTGTGACTTAATCTTATACAATTAGTCAGGTCTTATTAATATATAGTAGGTCTATATAGAATAAGACAAATTGTGATTAAGACGTAAAATTGAATAAATAAAGTTAACATAACATTCATTCATTCATAAAGTATCTTCATTGTTAAATTTAATTAAATAACAGTAATACTAAAGTATATTTTATTTATTCTTTGTGGGCTAGAAAACTGATGTTTTCTGACTGGACTGTAGTAGTGATGACATTTAAACTGCCTCGCATTCTCTACATCTGTCGACTGTAGCTTTCTCCAGAGTTAAAAGGCGAAATGGACTGTAAATTCTTTTGCCCCCAGAAAACACTCGCCACACAAGAAATGTTGTTTGGAAAGAAGTATTACAAGAACATTCGAATAATTATGTTCCGACAACAAATATGCAGATCGATGAAAATGTGGAGACTTGGAATTTCCTTGAAAACTTTGAAGATTTTAATATTTGATCATTTGCATGGTTATTGAAGATACAGCTTTTGTTATTTCATTTGCAAAGTTTTATAATGTTTTAAATATATATATATATATATATATATATATATATATATATATATATATGTGTGTGTGTGTGTGTGTGTGTGTGTGTGTTGATTATTTATTGATTTTTATCAGAAAGAGGCTACATTATAAAATTTTTTAATACATGTTAATTTTTTACTGAAGGCATCCACATGTATATGCGATTGTTTTGTAAATATTTTGTACATGTTATTTCATTTTATTATATTGAACATCATTTAACAAAATTTTGAACAAAGTATTTCAAACAATTTTCAAAAATAAACAACACGAGTGGAGCTTGGTCACCCGGTACTTTATTATTAACTGTAGTTAGAGTATTAAATCTATTCAAATAATGTTATTACAAATATTATTCAATATTCAGTAATTAATGTTATGAACTGAATTATATTAGTAACATATTTGATTCATTACAATCATACAAAAATACTTTATTATTTGTCACATACTACTTTTATACTTGTTTCAGAATAACTCAGTTTTAAAAATTAATAATATAAGCCTATTCCCAAATGCATTAGCAAAAGTTGAGTATAAAGACACCCTTGCCAAAGCACAAATAATAATAAAATAAAATATAATTATTGGTTATCAGTAAAATCATTAAATGGTGAAAAAACTTAATTAGCCCACAAGAAAACATTTATTAATCCAGATAATATTGTAAACCTGAACTGTATTCACAAACTTGAAATCAGTCAAGCAAGACAAAAGAAAAACATCTTTTCTCATACACCTGCAAATTTTCTGACTTCAGTTCTTACAGTTCAGCAATAAGTATCTAACTTGCAATGTCACTGAGCTGAGTCATGTGAGTCAATGAGCCGAATGATCTGAAGATCCAGGTATTGAGCCAGATCATTTTAGTGATCTAATCTGCTTGAGTTGGATCTTTCAAAAGAACTGTTTTATCCTTCACTAGAAGTGTCTAAACCTATAATAATATAATAGGTTGTTTAAAGGCTCTCACACAACGATGTGGTTGTGGTGGCAATCATGTATAATACATTAGTGATTAGTTAAATCTGTGTATTCAAACAGGCACAGGTGCAGCTTGGCAATCAATTTTGCAGTGATCAGATTGTCCACTGATTGCAGTACAACTTTTTTAGACATGACAGAAAAACATATTGAATATGTAAAAGTGCACAACATTTTATATGATCTATCCTATCCTAAATACAAAAATATTAAATAGAAAAACAATATTATAGGATAAAAAAGGACAGTTGTTAAACTATTTTTTAATTGTTTCACATTGAAATTGATATATTAGCATATTAATACGGTGATGCTGTATTTCATACACAATACCTTCCACAGACAAGGTGGAATTGGCAGGCGCATTGTCTTGGTGAAACATCCAGGAATCGCTCTTCCATATATCAGGTCTTCTCACTCGTTCACGAAGTGCTGTCAGAACCTCAATATAATAATATTAGAATCGTCTGACCTTCGAGGACTCAGTAAACATAGACAATTTCATCTTGTCAAAAAAGTGATTATGACCTTGAATTCTGATTTGCTCAGTTTTGCTTTTTTGCCATGATTAGGTGAGGCTCTACTAATGCACTTACAGTCGACCTCGGATATAACACAGTTGAAGGGACAAAACGTATATGAGCACTGTTAACGAGATAGAATTGTCACTGAGTTTGTAAAAGGCAGAAATACTGTATGTAGTGAAAGAAAAGCATACGTGGTACTGTATACAAAATTAATGGCTATTTTATTACAATTTATTACGCATATTACATAATTTGGAATATATTTAGTTAAAACTAATAGAAAATAAGTACTGCACAGTCTAGTATGTATACATACAACACACTGTTGTAAGGGTTCATGAGATTGAAATTTTCCCCCCCACTAAGGCGTACGCCCCATTAAGTGTGTGTGTGTGTGTGTGAGAGAGAGAGAGAGAGAGAGAGAATGCTTTTCCCTCACTAAGGTGTACAGAGTGTGTGTGTGTGTGTGTGTGTGTGTGTGTGTGTGTGAGAGAGAGAGAGAGAGAGAGAGAGAGAATGCTTATACAGGAATAACACAATTTACATTTTTTGTTTAACCTGCAACAAAATTCTAAGAAAGGGTCCTTTTCTATTCTTAACCTTTATTCTAAAAATAGAACAAAAATTTTATTTCAAATGAGAGTGACTATACATCAGAAGCTTAGAAAACTGCACCAGTGGGACAGAGAAAAAATGTGCGAGTGAGAGGTCATCTTCCCACTCTGTCACCATAGCACCTCCCTTTTCCTTCACTATCGCTGAGTATTAAACTGTTACTACTCTACTGTTACTGTTTCTAGACTCAGATTGGCTGACTCTGTGTACCTGAACTGTTGGAGGGAGTTGGAGAGGAATTCTCCTACATGCACGAGAAATTCTCGCGCATGTACTAAGTTTACTAAGTGGCTGGACTATAACAGCAGCGTTACAGCTTTCAATCCAAGTTCACAAAGCGTTGTAACCGAACCTAAAATACACATAAACTTAATTCAGAATATTGGGGACCTTATGAAAATAGCACTATAACCAGTGTTCTGAGGGCATTATAACCAAGGTCGACTGTATTAACGCTTTGTTGTAGGATCATAGGTAAAGAACCATGATTCATCACTCTGTTTAGCAATTTTTGATCATTATGAACATTGTTTAAAGGATCAGCACAAATTCATTCTTGATTCGTTTTGCTCTGGAGTAAGAAGTTTTGGCACCATTTTTGCACAAACTTTCTGCATATTCAATGCTTCATGCAAAAGCTGATGGATGCTTTCTTTACTAATTCCTGAGATTTCAGGAAGAGCTCGGACACTTAGACGACGATTCTCATGGATGAATTTACCAATTTTCTGGATGTTGTCTTCTGTTTTTGATGTTGAAGGTCGTTTTAAATTTTATTTTTTTAAATTTTTTAGTTGCCACTCAAAACTCCTGTTTTAAGGAAAGAGCTCTCTGTATATGGCATTATGTATGTGTGCAATATATCATTCATTATTGATGGTTTTTGGCAAGATTAAATCTGTTAAAAAATTTGGAAATATAAGGAGTGAAAGATAAAGTAAAATGTAAACTTTTCTCTTCAATAAATTACTTTTTATAAAACTATATAATTAATTTTTAAATATTACACATAACTTAATACCTAATTTATAAATAATACTTCAAAATAGCGCATAACATTACATTCCCAGTTTTTTTTTTTTTTTTAAACATATTTCCGTTGTAAACATCTGTTGAAAATTTTCTTTTACTACTTTTCATTTTATTTTGTTGAAAATTTTGGTCATTAACTATATTTAAAAAGATATCAACATATATTAAAATACATAACACTTACATTAAAGCTATATTAATATCCACAGCTTGTGCTAAAATTAGTAACATATTAAATATAAAAAATAAATTAATTGAAATACAAATTAAACATAAATAACAATATTGCAACAACAGCCCTGAACCTTACAGGCTAAGCGACAGAAGCTTTTCTTGTAGATTACGTAGTTGTTCGTAAGAGAGCAATAACGGCACAACTTCTGGAGTTTTGTTTGAAATTTTCCCAGGGTTGATCGTAATTGTTGCAACAACCTCGGGTTCTGATTCAATGAGAGCCTTTAAAAACAAGTTACAATCATTTAAAGAATTTTAAAGATGATTATAAATAAGACAAGGTGTTTTAATTGCCCCTTTTTCTTTTCACTACATACTCAAAGTATTGATTCCAAACCACCACCAATCACTGTTGTTAATATTTGTGTTCGTTAATACTTCCATTACATGTTGTTCATACTAAATGTTGACAAATTTGTATTTTTGACTATCATCTGGAAATTAAATTACTTGTATAATTTCACACCTTACTTAGTATTTTTTTTACACAGAACACTATACCACAAAGTGCTTTAAAAAATATTCATACATTCTAAAGATATTGGTAGTGTTTTAATACCTTATATCTAGTAACTTATTGTGCCCATCTAATGCAGTTTCTGAACTCTTTCATACATGTCTTCTACTAAACAGTTGATCATTGTTGGGTATTTAATATTTTGACAAGATTTTTGAGTCCACTATGTTATAAATCACTAATGTTTTCTCAAAAGTGATTTCCAGCCAATTTTTTTTTTATGTTGGCACACACATTACACAACCATTTTTATGAAATGTAAAAAAGTAGAAAAAATTACAGTAAATCTCTTTTGGTGTTGGAAATTAAAAGCTACCAATATCATCAGCTACCAATATCATCAGAATGAAAGAATTTTTTTCCTGAATCAGTGTAAAAGTATGGTTAAAATTATGTACCATAATATCATATCATATTAATATTTGAAAAAATAAGTTAATTCCAAGTTTCATTATCCAAGATGGCAAACTAAAGTCTTAACTTTGTTATAATTACAGACTACCTAACAATAAGTGGCAGTGCTTCAAAAGAAATATCTAAAAAAAGTAGCGAAATATTTTGGAGTATTTAAACTCTCTGTATACTTAGGTACATTAATAATTAAAAAAGACGATTAATAATGAAAACTTACTTTTCATTAAATGTCATCATTTACACTAATCATTACACTATTAACACTAATGGTAGACGTTTCATTACATTAGAACTTTTAAATTCTTTATTTCAATTAAAACCGATATTTTAAATTTATTTTTCTTGTTTATATCTTTGTTATTATTCTTGTGTTATAATTATTTCATGATTAAAAATAACAATAACATGAATATTCCATCATTAAGTAACAATTTTTAAAACAGAATAGGCATAACTGTGTTCTTGTATGTAGATAATATTTTGGATAATAGTGATAGAACTTGTCAAGTTATTGTGTTTGAATAATAGTTAAAATACCAAACATACACACGATAACAAAAAGTACATGATATTCATGAACTTTTAAAAATAAATCAATTACATGCCAGCTTTTGGTAAATTGTTTTAATAACAAATTTGTTAACACAGAATTAACAAATTGATGTCAGTCTTCTTGTTAATATGGAGATCACATAAACAAGAATAGAAAATTTAGTTTTAATAGGGAGTGTGTGTGTGTGTGTTGTGTACAAAATATTTTAAGAAACAATGAATCAATCAATTTTCTGTGTTGTATGTATCAATGTTCTAATTCAATTTCTTAATCAAATAAAAATATTGGCTGTTCTGAAACAATATTTAAAGACTGTTCCGCCAAGCCAACACTGGATATAACTCCAAGAGGCTTTTGCACAAACTTGTTATGGACCAAGTTATTTAAAATTTAACAAAAGTAAATTATTGCCTTTTGAATGACAATAATTCTCGTTAAGAATTATTCTTCTGTAGAAGAATTGTTGCTTACTTAGCAAACAGTAAGCCACATTTTGTTGACTTGTAAGTTGTTATAACAATTTATTGTAAAAGCAAAATATCCTACCTTGCTCATCTCCGGAGTTGGAAACATTGCCAAGTCTGCTTCAATTCTTCCTCCTCGTTTCCTTTTGATTGCTTCATTATTTATTTCAGTCTACAAAATTTTTTTACATTTATATTATTACTACGTTAAACAGAAAAAACAAAATATAGGAAGTAAAATGAAAATCAATTAGTACTAACAAATTAGTATCAATATCAGCTTTGATAAATAAAAATTGATACACTTTTAACTTAAAATTTTGTTTTTCTTAAAACCTGTTTAGACTTGGTTTGTAACCTCTGTTCTTTAAATAATTTTTAAACACAAGTATTTCCTTCAATATTAATTTGTTTTAGAACAAATTTAACTACACTTTCTTAAAAAATTGTTTTTACATAAAATATGTCTTTCTGAATTTATAAACAAATTGTTAATTAATTGTAATTCTTTGCAAGTAGTTATTTCTTTGATTAAAAATAATATTATTAATTTTTTTTTCTTGTGTTTAACATCCAACTATTGTGCACACTTGGGCTAATGCAGACGATCGGATGATTTATAGCATATGAAAATGCCAAGCCCTGGCCATGAATCAAACCCGGGTCCTCAGGGTGAAAGCCCAGTATGCTATCAACTAGGCCACCGAGGCGGCCATTATTATTAATAATAATAATAACTTAACTGAAATATTGCAAACATACCTGAAGCGCAATTACTTTTTCTGAAATAGCCATTGTACGGCACATTTGTTGAGCTATGTGATTCACTGGATTTGTCTTATCTAGACTTGGTCTGACACCAGGTGTACGTTTGCTAATGTCCACTACAGTAGGTAGCATAGCCACTTGCACCTCCTAATTACAAATACAAAATATTACTTTTTACACATAAGTTCTAAAACTACAATTTAAAGAAATTAATGAGTGAATCTAAACTGGATTGTACATAATGATATAATTTCTAATAAAACTACTTTTTACTTTATATTTAGTATAACTTATGTTATTGAACTTTTTAAATGTTCAGCTAAGTTTGTCATATTTGGAAGAATTATTCGTTAATTCAAACTTTCAACTTGCAACTTTTATCAAGCAGTTTTTTTCAGAATTTGTTTGCTTTATATCCATTCTTTTGAAAAAAACACAAAGTATGTATGAAAACATTTGAATGGAAAGCTGCAAACTAATACATCACATGAAAAATGGAAGAATCTTTACATTACATAGAATAGAAATAAACAAAAACTCAGAATGAAAATGTTACTAATTTCAAAATTGGAAAATTGGTAGCACACTAAGAAAATATTGGCATTTATTTGTTTGAGTATTCAATGCTTTAAAAGACCAATAAGAAAGAACATTGCCAAACTTTATTGTGATGCCAGGTTTTTGATGATGACAGAACTGCCTCCCTGACAACTGCCATAGAAAAACACATTTAAGAAGTGACTTTTTAAAGAAAAAAAAGCTGGCATTATACAAGTTCAAACAATAAATAAAACATGCTTTAATTAGCATTTTGTTTGGATTAGGTTTGCAATCCTTGAACTACGTCGTTACATTCCTGACGAGTCACGTGTGTAGCTTGGCCAAGCCGAATTTCATGGTGAATATTTTAAACGTGTAATTGTGCTCAGTGTTTGTGATGTATGTTTTAATGTTTTGTTTGACTTTGTGACGACCTCAACAGAGGGATTTAACATTTTTGTATAACGGCCTAAAGATGAAACGATAGTTTCGAAACCGCAGTAGCCTTTATGAAGTGAGTGGATAGACCACTGACGGAAAGAATAGTCATAATCCTAATTATTTGAATATGTGGTCCGGTGGCTATATTACTATAATGCGATCAATTTTAGTTAGGCAATTTAATCTATTTACTGCTTGTGACTTTATTTACTTATGTCCTAAGAGTGAGTACTGAAGTGGTACCTTAGTTCTCACTTTCTTATTAGAACTGTGTCTTCTTGGACCCTCCGTTATTTATGGATTAACTTATCAAGAACAGTAAGAATAAAAAGAAGGAAAATATTGTAAAGAAAACATACTATCACTACTAAAAAATACACTTATATACTTAAACTCACACAAATAGGTGCATATTACCCAAATACAATAAGATCTACGAACAATAACTACAGTATGGAGAATGTTTTCAGGAAAGTTAGTATATGCTTATCTCAAGACAAACAACTGAGCTAACGGATTATCATACTCTTTAAGTTTAATTGTTGCTATGTAAACAGCTACTTCCTTCAACTTGTCTAGGCCTCTAGCAAAACCTTCCGTACTCTACCTTTAAAATGAATTTAAAACAACTTTTTTAGTTCTACCTAAGCAATAGGTTAACACAAATGTCTAATATAATATTAATTAATAGAACTCTCCAAGCCTGATGTTATGGTAATTATCACCTCTGTTAGACTATTGCAATATGTAGCTCAGATTTCTTAACTATAACATACCTTTGTGAGATCTGTTAGCTTTTTGAGTAAAGGATCAAGAGATGTTGTATTACCACGTTTAGGAATCTGAAAATACATAATTTATTAATTCTACATGTTACTGATATAAAACTCAATTAAAATAAATAGTATACAAGAACTGCAGTAAATGCATAAATACATATGAATTTGAAAACAGAATATTTGCTATGAATAATCTGAGTATGTGGGCACTTGCTCATTTTTAGATATTATTTTAATCTTATAATGGAAGACTTTAAATTTCTGCTATTCAATTTACTGAAAAATTGGATGTTTCTATTTATTTACCATCAGTTAATTTCTTATTATTTAGGTAATCAATTTTGTTATATATAAGGTTTAGGTTTATCATAAAAATAACTGTTATATTTTATTAGGAACAGCACAGTTATAAAAATATGTAAGTGATTTTTAAACAATGATAACTAAATTCAGGTAGTAAAATTAAATTAAATGTCAAACAAATATTCCCCTAAATTAAATGCAGAGACAGTACAAAAAAAAAAATTAGATTTTTATTTCAGCTTGCTTTTGAAACATTATAATGACATTTTGTACACATTTTAAGCAACTTATAAAAGTGAAATTTTGGCAAACCACTAAAGAACCTGCACAAACTACACAAATGAAATTTTTAAATTAAATATACTGGTATTGTATTAAACATTAATATAATGTTTTATGAGCATCAAGCAACAGTGTCCACAATCATGTGAGACAGAAATTTTAAACTTCACAACTTAAAAAACCTTTTATATTTAGCAGTGTCAGGTGTGTGTGTGTGTGTGTGTGTGTGTGTGTGTGTGTGTGTGTGTGTGTGTGTGTGTGTGTGTGTGTGTGTGTGTGTGTGTGTGTGTGTGTGTGTGTGTGTGTGTGTGTGTGTGTGTGTGTGTGTGTGTGTGTGTGTGTGTGTGTGTGTGTGTGTGTGTGTGTGTGTGTGTGTGTGTGTGTGTGTGTGTGTAATGGCTTCCCTACTCACATTGCATCCCTTTTAGTGACATTTTTAATTTTTGTAATTTAAAAATCATAAAGGTCATATCAAGAAAGTAGGGACAATGATAAAGCCAATTAAATACATGTTATTTTTAAAAAAAAATTAATCACATGACAAGAATGAGTAGATGTTGAGTTCTCACTGATCGCTGTGTCGTTTTACACCGCACATCCCAGAGGGGACAAACTTTTTGGCCTTCTGGTCATACTTATAATGAGTGTGAGAAAATAGTAACTGTCTTTTTTTTGCCATGACGGGATGAATGTTTTAACTGTGAAAACTGGGAAAACATATAATTTGGATCATATTCATATACCCAACAGTCTTCAAAAAACTAGAGTCCCTTTTTTGTAGCTCTGTAAAGGTAAAAAATGGAGTTGCTTTGGCTCAATTGATAATAGACTCAATCGATCATGTGGGTACAAATTTATCAGACCTTTTCAGATTGTTATTTAGAATGTAATGTATTGACTTTTGTCGTAAGCTCTTGGACAGTAAATCTACTGTCTTCAAAGTCCAAAGTTTCCCTTAGGTGATTTTATCATTACTATTTGTAAATGGCCAGGCAGAAGAAAATTTGCTTTCCATTGAATGGCACTCATCCTTGAAGCAATTTGTGTGACTCCTTAATTTTTGTAAAAAATCAAAGTATCATTTCGAAATGTCTGCTGAATTTTACAATATTCCATTCGACCTAACAAAGTCGAATAAATTTGGCAAAATTTAGTACAGTAACACTGCTAAAGTTTTTCTGAAATATCAAAACTCATAAAAGTAGACATGTATTCAGTACAGGTATGTACTCTAAGGTCAACATACATTGACTGACGTGCCACAAAGGGATGGAAACAAACTGGGCATGCATGCTAGTTTCAATGTATTCCAACATTGAAGATTACTGCACATAAAATATGAATTTCCAATAATTTTTTAACATATTTGTAATCAACTGGTTGAACAATAATAAGCAACAAAATAAATTAAAATGACTTACTGAAAGTGGTTTTAATGCTTGAAGTTGCTTCTTGTAATAATCCACTTCAAAACGAGATTTCTCAGCTCGTTCATGCCTCAAAGCTTGTTTTAGAGCTCGGATTTCATTCAGAAGAATCGGTGATTCCCTCACAGAGCCACTACTTATACCCACAGATGATAACGGAGGACTAGCTGAAATCAGTAACACAATATTTTCAGTCATAATTAATTATAACAAGTATAACAGACTAAAAGCAAACTCCATGCTAAATTTAAAATATCAAGTTTTAGTGACTTAGGATACTGTTAGGAATTAAATTTATTCCTATTATTATTTGTTACGAATTATTATTATTAAAATTTGTTAGGAATTAAATTATTAGCTTAATTCAAAGTGGAAAGTGACACACTGAAGTCAAAAAACGGGTCATAAGACCCGGACACATGATCGTGAAAAGTGCACTGATCGTTATTTCTAGAATACCATTCCACTTCACAGTTCAAAATTACAATAGCAATTTGAATTATCAACTTCCTGAAAAAAGGCAAATTTTACTTAAAAGGAGAAATAAATTTATAACAATTTAATAATTAAGTCTATTAAAACAGTTTCTAACTTCAGTTTTTTGGAGGAAAAGAAAACAAATAATCAGTTATATAGATAGGTTGGTCGAAGTATCTCCCCATCATTCGGAATATATATATCCAATTACTTTCCCTTAATTTTATTATACAATTACTTTTACAAAAATTCAAAGATGGTGAACAATAAAATCTGGGAAATTATATAATTAACAAAGTGCACTGTGAAATACATGAATATTAATAGTGAAATGTACATAAAACTTTAGCATGAGTGAATACAAATATTCATATCAAACATTTGCAAAAATTTAGTTTTATTACTGAAATAATAACTGCAAGGATAAATGAATGTTTGAAATAATGAATAATTATTGTAACTCACCTTTTAGTAAAGTATTAGAATTAAAACAAAGCAGTTTATTTGAAATGTTTGTATACACCTTTTTTAAGTGTGTGTTTATAACAAATCAACAATCAAAATAATTAGAAATGCATATTAATCACTCTTACTTAGAAAAGGAGTTTAAACCTTAAAAAATTATGGAAGTTCCCACTGATCTTAACGTACCTATGTAAATGTGCATCCTTAAACATTTTTTTTTAATTTCTGCTTTTTATACAAGGTGAAGATTAACTATATATAACTTAAGTAGTAGCTACAACAAATTTTGTGAACAATACTAATCCATAACTGGTTTTTTTCTCTTCTGATTGGGTGTAGTTACTTTTCAATAGAAATTTCATTTATGATGTACTCTCGAAACTTTTACATAAAATCAATTAACTTTCATGCTAAATTTACAAATAAAACAATAATAAAATGAAACAGTATTAAATAAATAAACACAGAAGACAAAATTGCATACATGCAAGTAACAAAAGCTTAATACACAATAAGCACTAATACACAATAAACATTTAAAAAAGTTTATTATAATAATGGAAAATTTCAAAAGTAAATATCTATTGAATGTACATTTTAACAGACTTGTTGAACTAATAACATAAAGAAAAATTGAACTGTTAATCTAACCATTCATGGTAATAAACACAACTTGCTTATCTGCTACTTTGTTCACGCAGCTTACAATGTTTCAGGATAACTAATGTGTGACGGAAACTGATCCAAAAACTAACACTAAATATTTTGAAACGTTAAAATCAAATTTCACACAATTTATTTTGGTACTAGCTTAGACAAGGACACTACCCAAAATCCACAAAAAATTAAGAGAATTCAAAATCTAGTGAATTCTTAGCTTTTTTATTTAAAATGATCATGGTGCTACAAAGCATTTATTTTGTTTACCATCATAATTACCTCAAATAAATAAAAGTTAGCATTGTAATTTCACTGAAAAAACAAAAATGAAGTCTGAACTCTGTTAATTATTTTTTATAGCAAGTTTAATTTTCATATATCAAAATATTTGTTTGATGTTAATTTTCAAAAATTTATTGCATTTAAAAAAGTCTAAAATATTAAAACCTGAACTGAATAAGCCAAGAGCAACCTGACGTATTACAAGCTGAGTAAATACAAATATTTTATAAATCCACCATATTTGTAAGATATTTTAAATCATACATCACGGAAAAAATACAAGTGGTCCTCGTTTATAATTTGTAGCAAGTTTGACTTTCATATATCAAAATGTTTTGATGTTATTTCCAGAAATTTGTTAAATAATGCTAGACACTGCTTCTACTACAGTTATTTTTAATGCTGGCGGGAATTCAATTTGAAGGCATTTAAGAAGTTTAAAATATTAACTTTTTTTTGGTGTTTAACGTCCGACTATTGTGCACACTTGGGCTAATGCAGACGATGGGATGATTTATAGCGTATGAAAATGCCAAGCCCTCATCAGGAATCGAACCTGGGTCCTCAAAGTGAAAGCCTAGTACGCTATCCACTAGGCCACCAAGGCGGCTCTAAAATATTAAAATCCCAACTAAATAAACCAACTTATTAAAGGGCAACTTGACATATTACAAGGAACTATTTGGGTACAGTAACGACATATAATGAAAGTCAATTATATCAAAATGCATTCAAGTATGACAAACACAATGTACATTATGTAAATTTTTTAAAAATTAGACATGTTCACAAAAATCAACGAAAAAATGTGATATAAATGAATTAAGCACTGATACACAGACAGACATATATACAAATTAACAATACAATGGTGATACAAATCTGTATAGTGTTTGTTATTTTATTTTTAAATAAGCATTAAACAGCAGAAGACCATACAAATGTTCAATACTATAAAGTATTGTTTTTTCTTATACAAAAGTTTTATACCGCTTTAATATCTTTATAATGTGATGAAGCAAGCAAAATTTATAGCCACACATTCAAGTTAATCCATTAACCATGTTCTGGTTATAACTGTTCATTTGTACATTGTAACTGTTCATTGGTTGTAATTGTTCTAAATTTAAAATGAGTTAACTATCAGTAAAGTTAATCCATTATGAAAGGTAAAGTAAGGTTGATTCGTACATTGGAAGATTACATTTTACTGATTATTAAGTTTGTCCATTTTACTTCTTGAATTAATCAGGTGGGTCAGAACTTTTGTCAGACTCTGTATAAAGAGGAGCTGGTTTTACACAATAAAACAATGCTTACTATATTAGCTTCACATTTTTGTAAACTGCGTTCTAAAGGTTACACAGAAGACACAAAAAACAAAACCATGCATATCTGAAGGAGTAGGCCTATAAATATTGTCAACACGCATAAACTTACCAACTTCAGTGGTAATTTGAGAAATTACAACTTCTTCTTCAGCTGTTAGGAATATCAATACTTTTTGTTACAATAACTTTACCCAGTTTAATAGCTGAACATTAACTTATGTTTTAAAATATTTTATAATTTCTAAGGGACATTAGTTAAGCAAATGATTCATAACAAGGAAAATTAAATTGCGAAAAATTGTTTAATAAACAGTTCAAAAGCTACTACAGAAAAAACAAAAAAGGCCCAATTTTTTAAAAAGTTTATTAGTCAGATTTTTCTCAAATTTTATTTTATATACAAAGCATCAACACTTTACAAATCAGTGTACAAAATTTAAAATAAAACAAATGTATGATTCAAATTTTTTTTAAAACGGACAGTAATCAGGATTTATTACTTTTTTGTTTTGTTTTTCCTATTTACTCCAGTAAATTTTTTTATTTCAAATTTGCCATGCCAATTAATGCCTTATATCTTCATATTACCAAAACTTAAGAAAATCTGAGAAACAAATTTAAAGTAAATAATCTGATTTTTTATTCTGTTTTCTCTGATAGCTTCGAAACTGCATTTTCAAAGGTGTCCATTTTGATTCGAAACATAAGGTCTACATGTGAACAAAATATGATAAAAACTGTTTAAGCTAATTTTTAAAAAATCTGATTTTAAACAGATATGAAAACAAAAAAATGGGCTTGAAAAACAATTTAAAAAAAAAAAAATGTGGGAAAACCAAAACAAAATTTACGAGGAAAATATGAAATTGTTCAATTTATTTAGTGTCCAGAAGTGTGCAGACAAAGATAGACATATATATAAATTAAACCCATATTTTTTTACTCAAGAGTCCTGAAAACGGTTATATACAACGAAATATCATGATTTATTTTTTCATGATCACATTTTTTTCGTTATATAATACATAGTAAAAAAAAAGAATTGATATAAATTCTTTTTGGTAAATTAAGTACACACTGGATAACTACACTACAAAGATAAAAACAGAATTGCTCGCTTAGGGTACAGTACTGTACTTAAATGGGGTTTTAAAATAACAATAATCCTGTACAATAAAGTGTCACAAAATGACAGAAAATTTTTTTATTTAATACATCACAACATTATTTTGTATTTTGGTATTATTCTTGAAAATGTTGTGTGGAAATATATGACAAGCAAAGTGTTATATTCTGAGAAGGGCAAATTTGAAGCAGGCAAAGTTTGACGATTAGACACAAGAATCCAGACAGCAGTATTCACAGAATGTTTTGCTTTACTGCCCATTTTATCAGTACAAACTAGTGTGAAGCAACAAGCATTAAGTCTAACATCACGACACTTTCTATGTGACACACAATCAACCCAAGTACCCACGTGGAAAAAAAATTACAAAACAGATGTTTTTATGTGCAAACACACGAACAAAACAAAAAAAGCAAAAAGATATTACATTTGAGTGTTGTGAATGTAAAGTGGGACTTCGTATATAACCTTGACCTTTTTAAAGTATCATTAAAAAAAATGTTTTTGAAAATTTTGTTGAGTAAATTTTATTTAAAAGTTTTTTTTTGCCTAATGTGATTTCTATGAATAATAAATATACATCAGCAGCATGAACATTTTGAAACTATTTGTACTACTTTTAGTTGTATAATACTATATTTTGACACAACACATCCATATGTTTCAGAACAGTTATTTATAGCCCAATGCAATAGAGAAGTTTAGCACCAAATTTTCCACTATTTAGCAAAAATTATTTTTGCCTATATTGGGTTCAGAAATTAAAATGTTATAATTATTATTATAACCAACGTTATAATTATTATTATAACCAACGTTATAATTATTATTATAATAATGTAATACTATTATTATTATATTACCACATACAATTCACTATATACATATGCACACACAATATATACACATTCATTAAATACATATATAATCAGTATTAGAGATATTCAATCACTGTATAATATTCATACCTCGACAATAAATTTAAGTGTAAACTTTGATGTTCCATAAATAAACAAAAACTGCAAAAACATTTCCCAAATTTCTCACACTCAATTATTTTCATAAAAAATCTGCTACAAAGCCACTAAATAAAAGATATCGGTAAATCGGCCTAATTTCACAAGATCTATTCAAATCTGTTACACTGACCTGAGTCACAAATCTTCATATATGATCAAGCAATGTTTATTTTACAAATATGTACTTTCCAAAGCATAACTGGACACTTACCTACAGACTTTGCACCTTCGATGAATACTTTTTTTGAATACATTTTCAATTTATCTTTCAGTTCTCCTCTTTCGCTTTCAAGAGAATCGATGTCAGCTTGTAGATGATCCATGGTTTCTTCAAATTCTTTTTCTTTCCTCTTCATTTGTTGGTGAGCATCTTCTAGTTTACGCTATGGAAAATTAAGTTGAGAGATAATTAATAATGAAAAAAAACTATATTTCTCTTATACTTTTACGTTTACTTGATTTCATTAGGTTTAAGATTAAGTAATATTATTTTGTTTTACCATCTTATAAATACTTAAATAAAAAACTAACAATAATTGAGGTATCTAGTAAAAACTATTTTCAATATTAATTACACTGATGAAATACATTTATTTTTTTCTTACAATCGAATTGTGGAGACAAGTTGTCTTATGTGGTTTATATTCACTCTTGAATTTTGTAAATGTTCTTTGTTTTTTTTTTCCATATGAGATATTTGCTTTGTGCATTATATTTGTTTTGTGAACTTAAATAAACGAACAGTAGGATGGAGCATAGTGGAAATTTAAGGAAGCGTAAGACCCAATTAGAATAATAGGAATTTAATTAAATTTAAACAGATTTAAAACTTTAAAAAGCCATGATTTGTTTGAAACAGACACTAACACAATAGAATTGTGCACAAGTTAAAGCAAGTCCGATAAACAATATGAAAAATAAACAATACGATAAAGTCTGTGTATACATAACCTCAAAAACTAAGTAAATGAATTATTCAGTTATTCATTGAGGTATTGCAGTGCTTTCAAAGTATACTAAATCTGTTTACAATTTAATAAAAACAAAAACAATATAGTTAAGACTCACTATGTAGAGGAAAATCACGCTGTATTAGAAAGTGATAAAAACTTATAAATGTTGTAGCACTATTCTATAGCCAATAAGTGCAGCTTTATGAGCGCAAGAGGATGTTCTGAAAAACACAACTAACCACAAGGGATTACTAACCATTAACCCACACAAATGATACAATAATAATAAACCAAATCCATCAAAATAGAATTACCTGCAATTTCTCAGTGTTGATTTCATTTTCTCTTGTTTGTGTAGTTAATTTTTTTTCAATGAGATCTCGTCGCACTGTTATCTCGCCTAACTCTTCTTGTTTATTTCTCAAAGCCAGTTTAAGTTCTCGTATATCCGCTTCTTTTGATTCTAATCTAGTTTTCAAAGATTTTGTTTCCTCAAGTTCACTCTTCACTTGACCTGCCCTCAGAGTTATTGGCGGTGTAACCTGAACATAATAATTTTGTTTTTCAAATATATGGGACAAAAACAGCAAGATAAAAATATTAAAATCTTGGTTTCTTAAAACTGGCTCTTAGATCATACATGTAAAAGGATTTGAATTGACTCATTACTATTATCATTGTATATTTCCAATACATATTACTCATTATCAAAGTGTATTTTTTTATAAAATACCACCACTATGATTTGTAATGTTGCATTACTTCTCAGCCATTTTCAGACACATAACAACTATAAATAAGTAGTGCAAAAAGCATTACTCAAACTTCCTCGTGTTTAGTTATTTGCCTGAAAAATCAGGTTAGCAACTTAAAAACAAAAAGCTGGAAAATTGGCTTAACTTTTTAAAAATGGTACATCAGTTTTCCTCAAATTTTGGTAAAATATAAAGGTTTAAAACGTATTATAGTGTATCAAATTAGTAATTAAAAAAAAATTACGATCCAAGAGCAAATTAAAAAAACTCAATCAGGTTCTTTTTAAATACTATACCATACATTTTTATTTTAAATTTGGTACTGGAAATGTATCAATAAAATCTGAACAAAAATTATGTCAATTTTTCTGTTTTTGTCAGTAGTTTCCAAAATGGATTATTATATAATTAAATAGCAAAACCTATAAATCATGTAAGGATGTTGAGTATAAAATTGTATCAAAATAATTAGAGATGAATTTTGTTGTTACTTGTTATTTTTGTTTTTTAAAACCTGATTTTTCTCATATTTTAAAAAGGCCATTTTTAGTAAAAAAGCGCTTGAAAAAATGCTTCAAGATTTACACAAAACCTACATGACAAATGTCACTGAATTGCCAATTCCTTTTAATCTCCAGCAATGAATCTCCAACAATATACACAAAACAAACAATATATACAGTAGAAAAATTAGTCCGGCATCCAAAAAGATGCCGTCTATGCTATTGCACTGTCTTGGAACCAGGTGAAAAACAAAACACTCCAAAAATGCTGGAGAAAACTTTGGCCAGCTGCAAACCCTGCTTCTGACCTAACTCTACAGACTGATAAGGAAGAAAAGGATCAAGACGCTCTGATCAAAGTTTTGGATGTCGTTAGAAGTGCTGAGAATCCCATGAAAAACCTGTCTGAAGATGAGGTAGAGGAGTGGCTTCTAATCGACGAGAATGAGCCTGTTGAACAACAACTGACCGATGAGGACATTATCAACAGTGTAGTAAACCCTCAGCCTACTCCAAATCTTGAGGAAAGTGACTCGGATGCCGAAAGCGGAAGAAAAGGAAAAAACTAGCTGGGCAGAAGCTGCAGAATCATTAAACAAGTTTATCACTTTTGCTGAGGCTAGTACAAGCTACAGTGCTTCAGAAGTTATTGATTTGCTTATAATTAGGAATAACTTTTACACTAAATGTAAAAATTCTATATATATAGCCGGTCCCGATATTATCGGACTTCTATATATATATATATATATATATATATAATAAAATAAAATTTGTACATTAAAATTACTGTTGTTTTAAAATATTCCTAAAAATTTAAACACTTAGTTAAAAATCATCACATTTTTGAAGCTGCATATAAGTAGCTTGAGTACGTCCAGCTACACAAATGTTTTAAAATTTGGGCGTTACACTTGTTAACATATAAATAATAACTGTTACAATCCATATTGCATATTTCTTACTGGTTTTGCAAATGTAAAACCTGTTGAGATACTCAACCTGTTCAATGAATAATAAACACTTTAATGAGGATTGTAACTGTTACTTTTCATTTTTTATACCTTCTGTAGTTAATTTTGTATTCTAGCATTTAAAAAGTACTGTATCTGAGAAATATGTTGACACTATTTGATTCAAAGTTGGAGCAGTTCTCTTTTACAACTGTTTGCCTTTCATACCACAACTAACCTTCTCCTGTTTGTCCAGAGTGATACTGCCTTCAGCTTCTTGTAGAGCTTGAGCCAACTGCGCTATATCTGATGTGAAATTAGTTGCTGTTAGTTTCAGACTTGCTATTGGCCCAGAACTTTCATCATTTTCAAACACTCTTTCCCACGTTGTGGTCATTGTTTCCATTAGTTTAGGTAAGTCCATTTCACTTTCTAAAAAAATAATGACAATTGTTATGTATGGTTGTTTAAAATAGTGACAATTTTTAATTTGGTTAGATTAAAGGTAAATGACTCAAGACTTGAGAAGATAGACCATAATGTCTATGTTACATTCTTATAACATAGTGCATACTCATACAGTACATATTCATCCTATATGCCACTCTTCCATATATCTTGCCAGCCACTTTCAAAAGTTTCATGTTCCCGAGTTCTCTTTTTCATTTTATATAACACTGAAGATGTCGACCTACCTTCATATACTGTTATAAATGGCTTTTATACTGTTAAAAGTGGTTTAGTATAATGTTATAAATGGATCCTTATACTGTTATGCGTGGTTAAACAATATAGATTAACAAGATGCATGAACTAAAAAACACTGATCATAATTTGCAATTGCAAATGTTTTTCTCTTTACCAAAACAGATTTCTCAAGTCTTAAAAAATACTCAGTTGTAACAAAGCAGTACAACTGTTAAAGGGTTTTTCACAGAAATGTTACATTGATTGGATACAGACTATAATTTCAATGCAAACATAACCAATACTGATTTGTCAACCATCCTATTAAAGACTATACCTTTCTATACCTTTCATAAAACAGTAAAATCATGAACTCCCATAATATGTTGGAACAGGTACCATTTTTAACATTAATGGTTAGGAGTTTTCTTTAATTATTCTTAAAGGCTGTGTGTTTCTATTACGTAATAAATGAAGAAAAAAATTCTTAAATGTAGGAAAAATTTTAAATATTTGTTTTTTTTAATTTCTAATAACAATTTCCATATTTTCAAGTAAAAGGTAATAAAGGTAAACCAACTTTATTAAGTAAAATTATTTCCTCATTCATTTATAAATAGTATCTAAAAAAATTAAAGTACAGCAGAGTCTCACTAATCCAACCAGAACCAAGCGCGGCTGGTTTACATGGAAAACCATTAAAAATTTTTTAAAATATTGAATTGGATTTATTACATTAAAAACTTTTGAATTGCATATATTATTACAACATGTATTGTACTAAAACATAAAACAGACACATAATCTCACTACAGGTGATAAAGAGCAATAGGTCAATTTTTTTTACCCCGTTAAGGTTATCATCGCCGAAATAGGTCAAATTATCAAACTTAACGGAAAAAGTTTGTAATTGTTTTTTTGTTTACCAACTGTTTGACATTTTTTCACCGCTACATCTCATAATCTCATGAAAAGTAAAATATCTTTTACCTTTTAGAAAACAGTGAATAAAAAAAATATGTGAATGTTACAAAACACACAGAATGCACTCTAAAGGTCAACTTTTCCACGAATTGATACTATAATACGGAAATGAACGAACAGAGCAGGTATACGGGTGGTCGACCCCTCTTTTTTTTTTTTGAAGAGAATGTAGGTCATCGGCTGGGCGCGTAAGTGATATGTAGGCATAAAGGCCTGACACAAAAGTGGCACGCAGGCATTGTACATTCAGTTTCGCTACAAATCTTTTAAACTGCTTGAAATATTGTTCTTTTAGGCTAGGTCGGATTAATCGGAACCTTGGATAAGCGGGACTGTACTGTATGTTTCAAACAAAAGTATGAAACAAAAGTACAACAAACACACAGCATATTGCTATGAAAATGCCTTCATTTCCTTGTTGATTAAGTTGTAAATATACATAACTGTGGGAGTTTGGTTAGTGAACATCCATGACAATTCCTGATATCATATACTGTTACAAGTGTCAGCTCCATATATACATATGTGACAATATGCATGCAATATATATGTCACACGTATATCAATATACACATAATAGTCTGAAAGTATCTGTTGTATCTTAAGCAAGAGCACAGGATACATAGCCAGAGCATGTAACAATCCATTTTAATATATCTAAAAATGCTGAACAACGTTTTAATGCCACAGACTAATGAGGATCAATAAAAAATGTCATATATTATATCTAGAAATCTATATTATCTCATCAAGGGTCCAAATACCTGTGAGTGGACTGACTGTATGGCCACTTTGTTCAACAAACCTGACAGCTCTCAATTTTTACTTGTGGGGATTTATTAACAAATAAGTTTATAAACCATATTACAGGTTTTTTTGATGAGCTCAAAGCAAGAATCTACCCCTATAGTTGAATGTTTTACTTTTACTTGACTTGCTGATGTTTTTGGCAGGATTTTTTTTTTTTTTTTTGCGAAAAACCATTGATGACAAGGTTATCATCACCATTAAGTCAAAATTTAGAATGTAAAAAAATCAATACAAGATGGGATGTCTGCCAAGTCACCAATTAAAGTCATATTGCAACTCAGTAACAATAATGTAAAAACTTGTATTTCATTATAAATAAATGATGCCAAAAACAGCAATAAATAAATAAAAACAAGCAGCATGTATTTATCAGAGTAATTTTTAAATTTAATTTTAATATTTAAAAATTTTTATTTTAATTTTAAATAATTTTAAATTTAAGTTTACAAAGGTGTATAGTCTTTTTCTAAGCGTTCTCTTTGTTGTACTCAATACTTTCAAGTGAAGTTTACCATATACACCTTAACATTAAACAAAATTCATTTTAAAGATATATTTAGGTTACATTTAAGTAACAATTGATTTATTTACCTCCTCCAAGAGTAGTCTGTGACAAAGCAACTTTGGCAACATCTCGCATTACTTTTGTAATACGTGAAGCCAAATGACAACCCTGTGTTAAGTCTACTTGAGGTAATGGTAATACTGGAGTATCAAACGTTGAAACTCTTCGTCGAATCTGTTTCAAATGTTGACTAGCGACTTCACAAACTGTAGAAAGATGTTGACATAATAATATTAGGTCACTTGGATCTTCTTCCTTCTGTAAAAAAAATTGAAAATTATTTGTATTTTTATTTTTATTAATTCATTGTGATTTAAACAGTAATATTCCAACTTTCAAAGAGCTGTATGCAGCCAAGTGTGTTATGTTCCACTATAAATACTTTAGTGCTGCTTTTTGTGACTCTACCAGCAGATCAAGAAATAAAGACCATTCATAAACATGAAAAACCATATCTGAAAAAAATTGAATATATGCTGTAATAAAATACGTTAATTTATTACCAAATGATCTAAAAGTATCTGATAAGACAAAAAAGAAAATAATTTTGAAATACTTTAAGTATAATCTATAAGCAAACCATGAACACATTTAAATTGTAAATTAGGCATTTACTACAATGTATATTTATTCAAATCTTTTTTTTATGTTTTGTTGTTTAATTATTAGTTTTTAAGCTATGGCTTCTGAGCACAGAGAGGTACTTCCTCTCTCTTCAGGATATATGTAACTCCTTATGGAGAAATATGTACATACAAGGGAGGACCCATTTTTTTTTTTTTTTTTTTTTTTTTTTTTTTTTTTTTTATTTAATGTCTGACTATTGTGCACACTTGGGCTAATGCAGACGATGGGATGATTTATAGCGTATGAAAATGCCAAACCCTCGCCGGGAATCGAACCCGGGTCCTCGGAGTGAAAGCCTAGTACGCCATCCACTAGGCCACCAAAAAGTAATGGGAATCGGCCTGGTGAGAAGAAGGGGGTGGGCTTGGCCGGTCAGCCAGAGAAGGAGTCTCAAGTCACATTGCTACACGTAAGTGTGCGACGTTTGTTCCCTGTGAGTGAATCAGTTCATCCGTGAGAACGTTTTTTTTTTTGTGAAAGACCTTTTTCCACTTCGGCAAAAACGTAAAATGGCTGACTGCCGGGAGCAACGTGTAGCTGTGAAATTTTGTTTCCTGTTGGGAAAAACACCCGCAGAAACTCTTGTAATGCTTAAAAAAACTTATTGGGAAGCTGCTTTAAGTAAAACACATTTTTACGATTGATTTCAGCATTTTAAAAATGGAGAAATGTCGACTGAAGACCAGCCTCATTCTGGGCACCCTTCAACGTCAAGAACTGACGACAACGTTGAGAAAATCAACACTCTGGTTCGTGAAGACCATCGTCAAACCATTGATCAATTAGTTGCGATGTATGAGTTGACTTGAGTTCAATCTAGAGGATTTTATCGGAGGATTTGTGCATGAGAAGAGTTGCAGCCAAACTTGTTCTATGCCTTCTCACAGACGAGCAAAGGTAGCGCCGACTTCAATGCCTGTTTCGATCTGCAAAATCAGCTGCACGAGAACCCAGAATTTTTTCTAAGGTTATAACTGGTGATGAATCATGGTTTTATGGATATGACCCTGAAACAAAACAGCAATCAAGCCAGTAGAAGATAGCTCAGTCTCCTCGTCCAAAAAAATGCCGCATGGTGAAGTCAAACATCAAGACACTGCTCATTTGTTTCACTGATTGCCAAAGTGTTGTGCACTCCGAATTTGTTCCTCCGGGCCAAACGGTTAACCGACATTTCTACTTGGAGGTTTTGAAGAGACTGAGGGAGAGCATTCGAAGAAAAAGGGCGGATTTGTGGCGCACAGGGGATTGGTTTTTCCATCATGACAAAGCACCTGCCCACACCGCCCTGTCTGTGAATTGCTCACTCCCCCTATTCACCGAATCTCGCTCTCTGCGATTTCCCCCCCTGACTCAAAAGGGATATGCCTCGGTGGCCTAGTTGATAGCATATTCGGGCATGATAGTAATAGCTTTCACCCCGAGGACCCGGGTTCGATTCCTGGCCAGAACTTGGCACTTTCATACGCTATAAATCATCCCATCATCTTCATTAGAACATTCAATGTTTTGAACACTGGAAGAAACAATTAGAAAAGTGCATTGCAGTTAATGGTAATTCCTTTGAAGGTGACCAAAATTTCGTGTAAAAAAATTGAAAAATAAAGGAGTTATGACCAAATACACGTTTTTTTTTTTTTTTTTTTTTTTTGGGGTCTCCCTTATATAAACCCAATAAATAAATAAATTTAAAGAAAGTATTCCAGTTGGAAAATGCACTATAAGTCACTTGTACGACCATTCCAATTGAAAAGTGCACTACAAGTTACATGAAAGCATCAGGCCCTTTAACCAGTTGATTTAATTTATTTATACTTTTTTATTTGTAATAACATAAATACAATCAAAAAGAAGTTTTGAGCTTTCCATAATAATTATATTTATTTTTGTAAACTAATTCTGTTTGTCTGTAAAATTTATATAAAAAACGTAAAGTCATAAAGAAACATACTAATTACAAATGCATATATTATAGTAATGGTGAAAAGCTGAACAATTTTATTTAGTAAATTATTTTCTGCAGGAATTTGGTTGGCAGCATTTAAAAAAAACCTAATTTAGTGACAATTTTTGTGTGAAATCTATGATTTGTTTTCTACAATTGTTTAAAATGTGGTCTGCAAATCTACAGTCAAAATTTGAGGAACAGAGCTCTGTGTTTTCTACAATATTTACTGTGTATTTTTTCTCCAAACAAATGTAATACTAAAGATATTATTATTCAGTGAATATTTGTCTTCAAAATGGTATATAACATACATAATTTTGTTTCAATTTTTATATTTGCCTGGATGTTTGTAGGCATTCTTTTTTGGTAAATTGTACCAAGTAGAGTTGATAATCAAAACTCACTGAATGAAAATTTTCTTCAGTTTTCAACATGAAAACTTTTAAGAAGAATATATATTTGTTTATATAATTTTGTTCACAAATGTATTTCAAATCTTTTATATATCCTGAGAAAAATTACAAAAAAGGTCAAAACTTTCCTAAAAATATAAAATATATATTTTCTTTTACAATAAATGATAAAAGAATGATATAATACTTTAAGGTTTTGATAGAAATTATATTTTTAACTGAGTTTTATGCCAAACCTTGCACAATACAAAAAAAAAAAAAAACTGGTAGCCAGTCAAGGGGTTACATGCCAGATATTGTTCTTTTTGCCTCAATTGGTGGTCAAAAGATTTAAAATATAAAATAAATACAAAATAATAACATACATCACATCAAATGTACACTACACTTTTAAATGTGCATATAAATTTTAAAATATTATGAAAACTTGTTTGTCTACTAATCTGGAAAAAGAAGACAAAAGCAGAATCCACCAACTGATACTAGTGTTTGTTTCAAGCCTGATCAAATATAGGCTACATAAATATGCGTACCTACAGCCACCATTACGTACATGTAGTACGCTTGTGATTTGACATTAATTATTTTTCATTTGTATATATTTTTTTAACCTTCTGGACTTTTAATCATTAAAAAAATAATAAACAATATTGGACTGTGCCCTAGATTAAGCATGTATGCAAAATTTCAGAAAAATCTATCAAGACAAAGAACACTGATTTAAAAGTTTTACCCCAATAGAAAAATGTCTCTTGTAAAGAAAAGGATTGGGAACCAACTGAGAAAAAAGCCATAATGAATAATGACTCATGTTTATGTTAATACAATAACATATTAATAAAACTCATGAATTATATAAAATAATGAAAATTAATAACTAACCCCAAATTTTTATCTTAACTAAAAAAAAATTTTTTATTACATTAAAGTTTTCCTATTATTGTTAAGACAGACCTGAATCAAAGCTTGAATAATAGCAGAATCAGTTCTAATGCTATCACAAGCTGCAAGCAGTGCCTTTCCTAGGTCTATCAACAAGCGTGACTGATGGATCTTTGTCTCTCCACTGGCTGTCAGGAACAAGGGATGAGTCGTGTTGAAGTACAATACACATTTCTCCAGTGCGTCTGTATTTACATTCTCATCCAACTGGAAAAAACAATTTTATTAAGCTCTGCACTCTATGCATGATACTTGATTGCACCACCAGATACAATAATTTACATGCTTGTGTAGGCATTTTTGATTCGCCAACAAATTCTTAAATACACCAAACACACACTGCGACTCTGAACTGCACACCTCAAGGTGCTTAGTTTGAACCGGTTACTCTGGTTGCTTTACCCTTACCATTATCACTAGCATGTTTATGTGTAACTGGCATAAAGCATAGGCATTAAGCAAAAAAAAAAAAAAAAAAAAAAATGGAAATTCCTTTTTTTTATTAAGTCAGCAAGATATCTATGTGCTGTGATAAATTATTTTTAGCTTTCAAGGTCTATTGTGTTTTTCATAGAAATGTATGGTAAATAATATTACTGAAATTCAAATATATATATATATATATATATATATATATATATATATATATATATATAGAAAGAGAGAGAGAGATATTAAGCACATTCCACGATATATATATATTTATAAATATTTTATTTATGTAAATTTATATATGGATATATATATATATATACATGTAAATGAGGGTGGTCTGAAAAGTTTCCGACCTAATTTAGAGACTTCAGCTTGTCAAGTAATGATGCGTAGTATGCTCCTGTAATGGTTTTTCTTTTTGAAGATAGTCGATTAAAATAACTACATGACTATCCCAAAAAACAGTCGCAATCACTTTCCCAGCCGAAAAAAGTTTTTGCTTTTTTTGGAGCCGTTCCCCTTTGCAGTTTGGACTGTATTTTTGTTTCGGGCGTATAATGGTGTATCAAGTTTCATCTACAGTAATTAATCAGCGCCAAAAATTGGGATTTATTGCGCCTAAACTGCGCCAACAGAGCATTGGAAATGTTCATTCAAGCACATTTTTGGTCTAATGTGAGCAAACACGGCACCCAACGCGCGGATAACTTTCTCATGTCTAAATTTTGATTTAATATGTGACAAACACGTTCTTTTGACATGTTCATAACGTCTGCTATCTCTCTCACTTTAGTTCGGTGGTCATCTAGCACGATTTGGTGAACTTTGGCGATGTTTTCGTCAGTACTTGCAGTTTTGTACATCCCGAAATCTTCATGTTGAGGTCGGAAACTTATCAGACCACCCTCTATATATATATATATATATATATATCCAATGTTTCAAATTAACTACAAATAAAAAGTAAAAAAGTTAATTTGATTCATTGTAATATCTACTTCTTAGGCTAGTTTTAATTTAACCTGTCACGATATCAAGTAATACCATAAAAGTATAATTCAAATCTGATGACTTGTATAGTTAAAAAAAAAGAATAATTAACAATATATATTTTTGTACTTTGTATAGTTCCAAAAACTTTACTTGTACTTTTCAAAAACTAATCATAAGTTATGTTTATTTTTACATAAAACAGCCAACAAAACAGTTATCAGCAATACAGTGTACAAGGTACAACCCAAATAAATCAGGAAATTTGAATTCCACAAACAAACCATTTTTGGTATGACCTGCAGCCAGTAGAGTGAGTGAACTGTACTCAGTGAATTAGTGTACAAAATGCTATGATGGTGAGAAGCTGTTTTCTTCAGTTTCATGGATTTGTGTTTAGTGTTGTAGCGACTTTTTGAACTTGTGTAAATAGTAGATTTTAAGGAGCAAATACCTGCATATATCAAATTTTGCTTCAAGTTTAAAAAAAACTACTACAAACACCTATTACATGCTTCTAGAAGCATTTGATGACAATGCTACGAGTCAAAGTAATATTTATTTGTGGTACAAACGCTTCAAGGATGGACAAATATTTGCAAATGATAATGAGAGTTCAGAACGACCATCAACAAGCATAACACCAGAAAATATTGTAAAGTGTGAGAGGCTATTGTTGCAGATTGTAGAAAAACAATCCATGTTATTTGTGCAATCACAGAAATGTCATACAGGTGCATGCAACACATCTTGTCAATCTGGGCATGGGATGACAATAGGGCATGCTGCAAAATTTGTACCAACACTGCTGAGCAACAACCAAAAATACTGTTGCTGTCTAAGCAAGAGATGACCCCAACTTCCTCTTTAATGTCATGACCGGTAATGAGATATGGTTTACAGTTAAAATCCTGAAACTAAGCAGCAGTCATCACAATGAAAGTTACCATCTTCACCGCAGCAAAAAATAGCTGGTTAAGTTCGCAACAACATGAAGTCCACGTTGATTGACGTTTTTATATCAAAGGCATTATCCACAAGGATATTGTCACCCCTGGTCAAAATGTCAATGGAAAATTTTATTGTGGAGTTTCGAAGCGGCTACATGACAGCATCAGGTGCAAATGTTCAGAATGTTGGGAGAACAACAGCTGGGTTCTCTACCCCAACATGTTTACACACACATCGGTAGTCGTTGGGAATTTTTTGTCTTCCAAAAACATAGTAGTGATTTCTCACCTACCCTATTCACCTGACCTCGCCCCATGCGACTTTTTCTGTTCCTCAAAATACAGTTGAAATTGAAAGGCAGTTATTTTAACAAAATTGAGGAGATCCAGGCAGAATTGCAGGACAATTTCCAAACCCTTATACTTGCCAACTTCCAGGGATGCATGGATTCATGGGAAAACACTGGGGTCAATGTAGCCATGCCCAAGAGGACTATTATGAAAGGTACAGAAACTAGGAGTTATGGTAAGCAATTTTATTTTTATAGGGAAATTCCCCAAACTTTTGGGCAGCACGTCATATGCAATGTTGGCATACCTGATCCCGTCTTAGAAGTTCAATATAACTGTCTAATATCTTCTCCTGCATTGCCATCTCAGGGTAAGCGGCACCAACTTTAAGAAGAGTCTCTGGAGTACAAGTATTCAAACCATAGTGGAACTGTTGAACAATAGCCTACAAAAAGCACAACAATAAAATTAATTTTCAAAATTATTACAATAAGTACTTTTTACTAACTGGTTCTTATTTAGGTGTGTAATAAAGATGAGTACAATAATGGTTAACAGTTAACACTCAATACAATAAATACTGACAAATAAATGCATTAAATGCTAACATTGATCAACTAAACAAATGATAAACTTCCCGTACATTTTTCTCAAACTAACCAATAACAATGCTTGTGTGCTAATATGGAATACAATCAACCATCTCAGTCCACAATTAACAGTTAATGAGCAAGTTATATTGGTACTTGACACAAACATAAACCTACAATACTTTAAGTCTGACTAAATGATTTCTTTTTAAAAATCTAAGATGTGTCCCAGTCGCATATTAGGTTATGTACTAAATAGGTAAGTCATGTTTTTAATATGTTATTTCCATGTAAATACAAAATGTTAAATGTACAAAACAAACTGTAAGATGTTAAAAAACTACAAGTTATCAAAAGTTTTAAAATATAACTGTTAACTGATGTTACAACAGTGGTTTTGTAGTTAACAAAAAATAAATATTAGTCGATTGATATTACTGGGCTAGAGACCAAAAGTCTTAAGAAATAAATTTTTCATCAAACAAAATAAATTTTATTGAATTATTTTAATGCTTCAAATGTTAAATAAACAATAAAAAATATAGATTGCATGAAACTGTATTAAAAAAATTTTTTTTTATTATTTAAGATGGTTTCAGTGTCATTAAGACTGGTAACTGAAGTAAAAGTACTACAACCTGAACATATCTGTAAAAGGTAAGAAGATTTCCTGCTTCATAATATTTTTCAAGATCATTTGAATTTTCAATGCTCGTGAGTTCAAGTACTTCCATATGAAGTTCATATCGCACACTAATCAATTTCAAATTTAATGGGATTTTCAGAATAACCTTATCTTTTTTTCAGCATTATCAAATTCTTCACAGAGACTAACGACGAGTTTTATGGCAAAGTCTGAAGAAAAGGCTTACAAGTCTCATTAGCAAACTTCTTGCATTTGTCAAAATAGTCAAGTATTTTCTTTTCCACTTGCTTTCCAGCCATGCCAGAATAAGTCACAAACTATTTTTTTCTTGGAGTTTCAAATTTAGGTGGTTTATATGAGAGGTAATAGTCACAATTAATGCATGAGATCTTATGTAATTCTCCATCTTTGTAAACAATTTGCATAACGTCTGAAATGTTGAAGGTTTTTTCCTTACAAAGCATACAATACAATAAAACGTCATAGACACATGAATGAAAGCCATAATTGCACATTGCATTTAAGGCTACATTTACACACAAGACCTAACATTAAGATTTCAATTTTTTTATAAATTAAAAATGTACCGTACAGTTTTTATCATGCAGAAACTTTCATTAGTTCCAAGGCTTGGTCGTGGGCCAGTAAAAACTTTCCAAGGGTCCAGGCCATAGGTTGGCAATCACTGTCTCAGTTTATTAACCTTGAGAGTTTGCTTTCTGTTTTACGTTTTCAGCATATTTCTACTAGAAATGAGCTTATTTGAACAGCAATCATTTAATGTCATGCAATATAGCTTCAACGAAAATGTTGAAAATGGTTTACTCTGAAGATAAGATCAAGCTTCTGAATTCCACAGTTTAAAGCACGGTGGTGATTCAGAGTACCATAAGAACCAATAATTAAAATTCAAAAACAAGAAAAGGTTTTGGAATCTATAAAAGTTTTTCATTAATGCTAAAGTTGTGCATTATAATTCTGTAGTTGTAGTTAAACTTATCCTCTGCAGTATAAACAGTCAGCTTGCAAAATCTAAAAAGGAGAATATAGTGATGCCTCTTTAATCTAGTACTTCACTAATGTGGCCCCTTCAGTAGTCCAGGACCCTTCGTAATTTTGCTGATCTGTGTGACCTTGGCATGATGGAAACACTAGGCTCAGCCTAGCGATTTGTAAGAATCATTTCAGGCTTACAGGTAATTTCCATTTATGTCTTGAGTGTTAATTATTACTAATGATATCATTCATGAGTGAAAAATGAACATACATTTTTTTCATTTTCATTATGATGTAGGTTAAAACTTTAGACTTAATTTAAGGTCACGTAAACTACAAGCAAATGCAGTATATAACTGAGCAGTTATGGCAAATGCATAATATTTTTGGTTTCAAAATATTTTCAATACTACACAGGAAATATTCTATTTTAATACAGTCTATACAAATTTGATTCAACACTATATCCATTTTAATATAATACACAGCACATATTTTGTGCAACAAACATAGTTTTTACCATTAAATTATGTTTTTTAAATAAACTAATCTGTTGTTTTTGTTAATCCGACAAGCCTCTGTTCTGACACTTCCCAGATTACTGAGAGGTAATAGCAAAGAATGCAAGTACACAATGACAGAACAAGTATACAGTTTGAAATTAAACACAGAAATTTATTCAAAAAAATATAAAACCTAGAAACCAATATATAAAAAGAAGACTAATATTTAATGTGAACATGATCAGATTAAACCCTTGCAAACTCAACAAACACATTTTTGACAAATTATAACATATGAAAACTTGCAAAATTAAATACAAAATTGATGGGGACTGCATGACTAGATAAATTTTGAAAACTCATCCACAAAATAAAGGTTTTTCTAGAAGATATAAAGAAACACTCTGCATTCTGTAAGAATGAAAGACATGAGAAAAAGGAAAGGGAGATAGGAGTGAAATTTGTGCAACCATTCTATTAAAAAAAAACATAACTTAAATAATTTGGTAATATATAACTTGTTAATTACTTGAAGGCTATGTAGGTGAAGGAAAAGATTACATCTAGCAGCATACTGCTGGACTGCATGTCCTTGAGCCAATGTTGTTTTATCTATAGACTGTACTGGAGGAAACTTATCCCTCACTTGTGACATGAGAACTTCACACTTCCAAAGTAATCTGGGGAAGAATAAAAGAACCAGCACAGCGTCGTTATCACCTGAGTGAAGTAAACAAAACAAGATTTAAAACATCAGTTTCTGTGACATACTTATTAAATATTTGATATCAGTGAAGTACTTCAGCCACTATAACATATTTCAGAAATATTTTCTTTATGATTCCAATAAAGAAGAAAATAAGAAAACAAGGTAACATAACAAATTTGAGTTCACAAATTCAATTTTCCAATATTAAAAAGACTGCCTTTCTTCTAAACTTTTTTTAAAAATAAATCACTTTACACAATTTTTAACACACTAAAATATATTTGGTTCAATTTACTATACAAATTTTAATAAAAAAAGTATTCATAAGAGCTAGTATTGTGATGAGCTACAAAAAATAATTTGTTTTGTCAAATAACAGCTGTCACAACTGTTGCATTCAAAATAATAATTGAATCTACTCCACATTTGGGTCTCTCACTAGTAGCGTTTGATACACTGTTTGACAATGCTAACAGTATAGCAAACTGTACAGTAGGAATGGAAAAATACCACAAGGCGGCATAACATGTTCTTAACTGAAAAGAACAATATTTGATAGTAATTATTTTCACACACTAACCAGGACTATAAATGTATGCCTGCTGTCGATACAAATTCTGTAGATCTGTCAAGAATAAGAAAAAAGGGGAAATGTAATTAGTTTCAAAAGGCACCCATGTTCTAAAAGCCAAATCATAAACAATGCATGACACATCTTGAAAAGCACCATACATGTAGGCGGCCTAACCAAACTATTTATGAACACTACACTCTAAAAAAACCAGACTGTTTACTTAAAAATCTTTAACATAACAATGTACAACTAGTCATAAGTTCAATATCATTGTCCGACAAGATGTATAAATTAAGGGTTTGTACCAAATCGGCCTAAAATAATAAACTGTAATTCAGGTTTCAAATTAATCTAACTGTGCCACATTAAACATATGCTAAACAGCCTAACTTGGAAGATTTTAATTATGCAGTGTAACTCTGGTTCAAGTTAAGGGTTTGTTCTATAGAGTGAGATAAAACAGCTGATTTAGGTAACCGAGAAAAGTAATGTGATTCACGAAAAGCTTTTATACTAAAAAAAGTCACCGTTTTAGAGTTAGTGATTTAGTCAACGTTTAGTTGAACCATATTTCTTTGAAGGTAGGGCTGAAGATGTAGTGACAATGACACAAAAATATTACCACAACATGATAAAGAAGTTTTTGTGGCTTCGACTGGATGGTTTCAAACTGCAAAAACATGAACCATTATTTCATGCAACAACAATCAAAACTGGCACCAAGATCTTGTAATTTCTTATAATCATGCAAATTCTTCCTTTGAGTATATATTTAATAGCACATTTTGTAACAATTCATAATTAGAACCACAGGACAACAAATTCATTGTACTTGTTAGGAACAACTCAAATACAAACGGTGAATCTATGCCATGACATAGTGCATACTTTCCATTGAAAATTTCAAACAGCACACAACAGTGTGCCAGAAAATTCTCGGGGGACATTTAATTGATATTGAGTTTCACACATACAGTAACTATACTCTGTATTAACATTAAATCATCAGATATTTTTCAATATATAATTAACTCTATTGCATTATTAAATTAGGTGCTACTATGCACTCTATATAAATGCAATAAAACCACTAACCTCCACGATTCATAAATGAATCAGGCATATAAGCCACCAAATACTGCACATGTAGTTGAGATTGTTGAACTTCCATTCGTCGAAGCTCTAAATCAATTGCTCGAGCATGTGCCTTTGTTTCAGCAAACATTTTCTAAACAAAAATTTAAAATATCTACATTTTATATTTATTCTTTTTTATTAACAATGTTATTAATCTTTCAACCTTAATACAAAGAAGTGTGTGTGTGTGTGTGTGTGTGTGTGTGTGTGCACATGCGTATATATGTATATATGTGTATGTGCATGTGAATGTGTGCATTCATGTGTACGCGTGCACACACACACACACACACACACACACACACACACACACACACACACACACACACACACACAGACATATCTATGGCATGCCAAGATCAAAAAATTTTATACTGGTGGACAAAAGAGGCCGGACAACACTTCAAATTATATATTTTCTAATTAGATTTTTTAAATTAAGTATTTTGCTGAAAATTACACTTGTTTACATAGAACATTCACAGCGAAAATGTTTAAATTTCATAGGCAACGCAGTGTGAATACTACTAGTTTTATAATGAAATAAAGATAAAGAAACTGCAAAAACCTCCCATCAACATCATAACATAACTTTTTTTAGTATATACATCATAAACATATTTTTTTTAGTATATATTGACTCTACTCAATATATATATATAATATTCCACTCAAAAATTAATGATGATTCAGTTGTTAGAATAGTATCATCAATTATGCATATTCAAATTTATCTAGATTAAGGCGTTAAATGTTGTCCTACCACAAACCTTTTCTGACATCAATGCCTTTATTTATTTTATCCCATTCAACTTCCACCAGACATTTTATATTCTAATGTGTTATATACTTTACTACTTTAATACAACATTACAATGTATAAAATTATTTAAAAAAGAACAACTTACTTTGAAACCTAACATTTCTGGGATGACTGTAGCAACAGCAGCTTTGTTAGTGGATTCTTTCTCAAGCTGCAAGCGCATATCAGATATCTGTTCTTCTAGTTTTTGCACCAGCTCACGGAACTTCAAGATCGTCAATTCACGATCAGCTAAACTTTCAAGTGCTGCCTCTTTTTCTCGTAATGCCTGGAATATTGCAATTTTATTTTTAAAAAATTACATGAACTTTCAATTATTCAATTATGTCCTCAAAAAGTTCAGTCAAAAAACCAGAAAATCAGCCTAAAATCTCAAAATCAGTTGGTCAGAATTATAATCAATTTCGGTCATATTATATGAAAATTTATTGCTTAATTCAATAAAACAATTTTAAAATAAAAGAAATTTACTGTTTTTTTATTTTTTAAATTTACTCCCAAACTATAAATTTCTTTTATTTCATCTACTACACACTGACTTGACACATTTAATCTTCTTTTATAGGAAAAAATGTAAGCACATAGTGATGAACCAAATTTGAAAAATTAAAGATTTTTTCAGTTCTTTTATAATAATTCCCAAACTAGTTTTTGTAACTGTAAGGACACCCCAAGAGCAAGAGTACCCTACAAGTTAAATTTGATCAAAATTGGTTAAGGCAGACAAATGCCATCAATGCCATTACAATTACTACTACCAATAAAATGCATGACTCAGAAGTTAACATTTGTAATTCTACTAATATACAAAGTTGTTCTCAAGACTGAGATGTATACTGTAAGTTTAGACTTGTTCCACTATCTCTTAAGACCAGAGACAATAGCAATTGCACTTATTTTTGCTTGAGAAAAATAATTAATAACTGGATTGTTATGACAAACTAATTTGCAAAACCTGTAGTAATTATTATATTTAACGTGGCTTTCTTTTTAATACTGTAATGTATTTTAAATTATTTACCATATTCTTCATTATTTTTATGCCCAAATACTGCATCTCTAAATATTTATACACACACAGTAATAAATATTATTCATAAAGTACAATAAGAATTTTGTTTTCCTTCTCAATTGATTATTTCATAAAGTCATATAACATCTTTTTCTGTCCTATCAGTGATATTTATAACTAGTTCCACTGTATTTGTTTTACCTCTCTTGTAGCAGCATTGGCCATGTCTACTTCTTCCCTCAAATCTATCTCCAAATCTCGGCTGCCTTCCTGGAGCTGATCATTCAGTTCTTGCAAAGCCTCTAAGTCGGCGATGGCTTCTTCTAATTCCTTAACTCTATCTTCTAAGTTCAATTTCTGTAACCCAAGCTGTTCAACCATTTCCTCAGCACCTAGAGCTGCATCCACCTGCAATAGTTATGAATAAAACTGTTCACCAGTGGAAGATAGCAACAGTTTATTATAGATATTCAAAAATAGTAAAACAGAATAATTTCATTTTGGAAATAAATAATGCCTCATAACATTGTAAAAATTCTGTTATTTTCTAAGCATTCTGTTTGTGACAATGTTTAGTTAATTTAATATTAAACACACAATCATTATATGTATGTATATAATTTCTTCTTGGAAACAACTCTAAATGATTTTGATGTAATGTTAGATATACAATTTTTTGGTTCAAAAAATTGATCTAGGTGAGACTCGCTTCTGGGAAAAACATGTATAATGTGGGAAATATCTACATAAAAATCTACTGATAATCCAATCTGAATGAATAATTGAGTCACACAGTGCCATGTGTCATTACAAAAATATTCTTTAATGTCATTAATTTTCTGGTACACTCGACCTTGGATATAACACGGTTGAAGGGAAGAAACGTATATGAGCGCTGTAAACGAGATAGCGTTGTAACAGAGTTTGTAAACGGCGGAAATACTGTATGTAGTGAGAGAAAACATACTTTGTACTGTATACTTAGTTAATGGCTATTTTATTACAAGTTATTACACATATTACATAATTTTGAAGTACATAATTCCCCCACTAAGGCAAACAGTGTGTGTGTGTGTGTGTGTGTGTGTGTGTGTGTGTGTGTGTGTGTGTGTGTGTGTGTGTGTGTGAGAGAGAGAGAGAGAGAGAGAGAGAGAGAGAGAGGAACGCTTTTATGGGAATGATACAATTTACATTGTTTAGTCTGCAACAAAATTTTTAAGAAAGGGTCCGTTTCTATTCTCAACCTTTATTCTAAAAATAGAAAACAAATTGTATTTCAAGTGAGAGTGACTCTAGGTCCAGCAGCTTAGAAAACTGCTAAGAGCACCAGTGGGGCAGAGAGAAAAAATGTGCGAGTGAGAAGTCATGTTCCCACTAAGTCACCATAGCTCCTCCCTTTTCCTTCACTATCGTTGAGTAGTAACAGTTTGTAGACTCAGATTGGCAGACTCTGTGTCACAACTGTTGGCGGGAGCTGGAGGGGAATTTTCCTACATGCACAAGAAATTCTCATGCAGGCCGTTTACTAAGTGGCTGGACTATAACAGCAGCATGACAACGTTGTATCCGAGTTCACAAAGCGTTGTAACCAAGCCTAAAATATATATACACTTAATATAGAATATTAGGGACATTATGAAATAGTGCTACAACAGAGTTAGTGTTCTAACCGAGGGCGTTATAACCAAGGTCAACTGTATTAAATTTTATATATATTTTTTTGTTTTTTTTTTTTTAACGTCTGACTATTGTGCACACTTGGGCTAATGCAGACGATGGGATAATTTATAGCTCATAATGCTGGTTATTCCTTGAGGTTACAAACAAAACAATTAAATTTCCTACAAATTGGACAGCCTTACTAACCATACTAATTAATACCAGTGGTAGCCTACAAGTCAAAGCTGACCACAATTTTAACATCAACTGTTAATTAAATAATTCATGCACAGAATATACAAAATAACATTCTACAAGTTACTGTGGATACATTCTTGTATACCTGCAACTCCATGATTATTCGCAAAATGCTAACTATCCACAAATAAATTATTCAAAAAATATCACAAAAAGCATCTTTCTGGGCACCTTAATTTCTTGCCAACATATTGTTAACATCGTGTAATGTCAAAAGACTGAAGTAGTTGAAAGTACTCTTTAAAGACAGGTTGATGGATATAGTGAGAATTCTTTTTTTTTGCGGTGAAAAACCGTTAAGGTTATCATCGCCGTCACACAAAATGAAAGTATAAAAAAAATTAACAAAATTTTACTTAAATAAGAAGAAAAAAAAACAACAACAAACTATAATAGTAAAAATAAATTAAAGAAAAATTTAAATAACAGGTATAACTATATTACAATAACAAATACTTAAGAACTAAATAACAATGAATAATGAATAAAATTTAATAACAATTTGTAAAAGTATATATAAACATAACAGAGATAAAGTTATTTAGAGAAAATAAATAAATAAAATAACACAAGCAATAACAAATATATAAATTAAATTTTATTTAAAAAATTCAGACGATGAAGGAAGTCTAGGACCTGGTCAACAGCCGAGGCACTACCTCCCAACATCGTCTGCAAACAGTTGCTCAGTCCACACATAACACGCAAATTTTGGAAACCATCACAATCAAGCAATATATGTTTTATTGTGATGGTTTCCCTACAGAACTCGCATTCAGGTGGGTCCCCGCCTCCCATCAGAAATCCATGTGTTAGCAAGGAATGACCAATACAAAGATGAGTGATCACCTCTTCCCTACGACTTGCACGTATTGACGACCTCCAAGGACGAACAGTATTTTTAATTACCCTCAGTTTGATGTTATCCGTAAGTGTCCACTCATTCTCTTTGAATTCTTGCTTGGAACATATGTAATTATATTTTGTGACTGTAGAACTAATTAAATATATAAAACAAACTGTTAAGAAATTAACTATTATAAATTGTTCAGTTCTCGAATTGGGCAAAATTTTGCCAGCTGCAAAAAAAAAAGGAAATTTAATTCATTTTGTAACATAAAAATAATAAAATCTTAATGTCATTCAAACACACCTGTTCATGAAGTTCAGTCACTTGGTCCTCCAATTCAGCAGTTCTGGCTTGCAGCTTCTCATTTGTTTTAACCATTTCTGCATTTTCAGTTCTTTTTGCCTCTAACTCTCGAACTAATTTTTGCATTTCATGTTTGTCCTGAGCAGATAGATCTCGGAAGCTAAAAAAAAATGAATATTTTATATAATAAATAGACTTTTTTAATCACACAGTAATATTTTTTGTTTTATGTTATTCGTATATAAAAATAAAATTTTATTTTTGATTTGTTGAAAATCATAGCTTTTTGACAGAAAAGGTTTACTCCATTTTCACAAGTTATAAAATGACAAAAAAAAACAACTTAAATGAACTAATTTTGCATTTGGATAAAAAAAAGCAATTTCAAATGTACAGAAAATAATTGTATTACTTCAAAAAAATGTCTAAGGACAACTTTTTATTCTTGTAAACAAATTTTAAATGTATACAAAAGTGTTTATTTTTCAGACTATTTATTTATTATTAATACTAATAAGTAATAGGTAATAAATGATAAAATATGATTTTTTTATGTAACAGAAGAAGTACCATTATTTCAATCACACATTTTACTCAAAAATGTAAACACTACACTATAATCACGTTGCACAAAAAAAATGTCACAGGAAGGCCAAGTGTCCACCAAATGCAGAGCACAATGGACTAAACATTCAAAACCTAACCTATTATTTTTCATGCAAGTGCAGCCATTGACAGCGTAATGGAGCAAAGTAGAGTCAAGCGCATTGCTGGCCTCTGCTCCGCAAAGCCTTGACTCTGTCTAAGTTCGGTTTGAAGCTGACTCCACCTCCCTCATCATAATGACCACGCCTTTAAATTTATTATTTCTTGTTACCTAGGTTACTACTGCCTAGGTTATGGTTTTTAAACATAGTAGTTTCATAGAATTTGTTACAGTAAATTGATAATACTGTATCATAATACTGTTCTTTATTTGTTATAAAGAACAAAATAAAGAATTTCTAAGAAGAAATTTTAATTTTTTTTTATTTTAATTTAAAAGATACAAATGTATTCTTTAAACTGATAACTCTGATTCCAGTTGCTGTTAATGTTCATTCTGATCAGCTCAGATCAGTGCGCACTGCTTCGCATTTGGTGACCATCAGGCCTAACAGACTAGAAATTTATATATAAACAGCTTTGGTTTTTTCATCCTTGTGCTGTAATCTATTGACTCTTTTCAAAACTAAAATATAATAAATAATATTACAAAGATCTCAGCTCTGTAAATAACATACCATTGTGCAACTACAGCTAAGAAGTCACAAATGGGTGTTGTAAACATATATTTTTGAGCCTAAAATATTCTCTATGTTGTAACCTGAAAGTGTAAATTATTGAAAATGAAAAACTAAAACTACTGTCAAGTTGCAATAAGGACATACTGCACTAAAGACTCTCTAAGACGCGAGTTTTGTTGTTCCAGTTGTTTAATCTGAAAGTTGTTTGTCGGTGTCTCCGTCAAATCACCAGACCTCAATGACATTTCTTCCTTTAGTAGCTGATAATCTATATTCAATTCTTCAAAACGTTCTTTCACCTGATCCAGTTCTTGTTGCAATAATTCCACCTAGTAGGACAGATAAAAAATGTACAAAATATTTCTCACATCAGAATTTACTGGTGAAAAGAAATGGAAATTCATTAAAATAATCAGATTTTCAAAAAAGTATAAAATATGTTATACAATTTTTTTGGAAATTTTGAATGGCAACCAGCTATTACTGAAATTAATTTTTGTGCTGTTTGAATGCCATCAGAACAAAATTGTAAACACTAGAGTGTATGTTATTTAAACATAAATCATTGCTTAATGACCCTCATAGTGTCTTATGGAAGTCATGATCACAGAGCCTCAATAGCCCATTTTCCAATTAAAATTTGCTAACAACACGTACCAATTTTCATTCTAATGTTTTCTAAGCATTAATAATAATTTTAATTGAATTTGTCATTTAGCGCAGAGTAAATATTTTTCAAAAAATAAGTAAATTTAGATTTTCTCAGGTGTAATTTAGTTTTAATATAATTGCTTGATATTTTTACAGTAGAATTAAGCAATAATTTAACAATAACTTAAACACAGAATTGTATTTAGAACTGAAATACCAAATAGCTTATTCAAGACTTTATAGAAAAGCAATCCAACAAGAATTGGCATTGTACAGAAAAAGATTTTATAACTTACATAATACATTTTTTTTTAATTAATGTAATAGAGCCAATAATTTTTGTACTATATTACTAATTGAAACAAAATTTATCAATTATAAAAAAGTTCACCGATGCACACACTTTTTTACAATTGTTTACGTTTTCTTTTATCACAGCCATTATTCATAATCTGGAATGTTTTTAAGATATTTACTTAAAATAATAGACTAAAATACACTGAACGCCATACCTTCTCCTCTGCCATTTCTTTATCCAATGTTGCCATTTCTAAAGTGTCCGTCAAATCAGCCATATCATCTCGAGATTCCAATGCCTCTTGCCTCTCTCGCCGAGCAGTTGCTAATTCTTTTTTAAGGGCTGCTTGTGCTTCCATTATTTTCACTTTAAATTCCTGAGACTGATCAAGCTGTAGGCGCAACTGTTCAGACTCATGATTCTTTTCTTTATATTTTACTGAAAATGAAGTTTGTTAATTTTTTGAAAGAGGAACTAATTACTGTAAATTATATTTTAAAACTAAGTCAAACAGAATTTTTACAAACAGAAAATTCAATTATAGTAATTAGACTTGTACCTTATAACCCTCATGCTCTACATGTTCAGGTTGAGCTAGGTCTTGGTTACATTGCTTACCAAGTTATGAATAAAAGATATATATTACATTAAATTACACATTTCTACTATAATGTGTTTTTTTTTTAAACAATACAACATAACTTTCCTAGCTAAGTTCTATCTAAGGCTGCAGACAGCTTTAAAGTGCTTCTTGCAAAAGGAATTGGCCAGGCTAAGCTTGTTCACAGGTACTGATTGTTGAAAATTTAAATAATAGATATTATTGCAGATATTTTATGTATATTATATAGATATTAAATATTATCCTATAGATTCCATAAAGTTGAACTTTTACATAGTGTTACCACACAAATCAGACTCCAGGAAATGACCAGAGAAACGCAACCTCTTTACAGGCCCTGATTGTTTAAATAGCTTTCAATACAGTTAAATGTTTTAAAGAGGAAGAACATATTCGAGTGCTGTTTTACCAAAAAACTGAAGCAAAAGCTGCCTAACATTCAGTTTTTATCTCATTTTAATTTTAACCAGTTACATTTTAACATTTTCATTTAAATCGTCAACGTTTATAGACACTTAAACCCACAGTTACTATTTAAATAAAATAAACTAGAAACCCAAATTTGTCTATATTAATAACCATATTTTTTAACCTAAATTACCACTACACTTTTCAAATCTCTGTATATAATATTTAAAATCCATTATATTACACAAATATTTAGTCAAAAATATTTAAAATAAATTTTAAAATCCATGACAAATGACTTACTCTTCATTGTGTCCAATTTCTCATTCAGATCTTGTATTTGTTCTTTCAAGGTCTCCATTTCAGCTGGATCCGGTGGAGGAGGTCCTTTAGGTATGGCATTAGGTGATGGAAGAACTTGGCCAGGTGTAAACTGAGGTTTCAAAGTCTCCACAAACCCTGTCTATAATCAATACAAAGAAACCATCCTCATTTATGAACCTCTAATTTATTAGTTAAATAAACAAGTTCTTACTGTGAAAAAAACTAAATATTTTTCTTAATTTTTAATAAATGTAGTTTTTAATTTCCAACTGAATTATAATAAGAGTATAGCGGTCAGAGTAAACTGAAGATATTTTCACATTTCACCAAATTTTGAATGATCACATGTTTCATTAATCAGTTGACTTTATCACACTTTTCACAAGTTAAGGTGTAGTCTGATTGATTAAAAATGTTTAAATTTAATGCTGTGGAAGTTTCTGAAATGATTATTTGGATTTTTTTAAATTGTACTAAAAATCCACTACTTTAAACTTGAAAATATAATGAAAAAATTAAATCCATTAATTCATTTTCAGGAAAAACTAAATGAATGTTTTTAATGTTGACATTCTTAGAATTGTCGCAAAATGATCGAAATAACTTGAAAGTATTTTAAAAAAAGAATATACGTATTAACAATCTAGCATTCCAAAATTTTGATTAGGTCTGAATCGAATTTCACACAAAAATTGATCTTGATTATAGTTCAGACAAATAAGTTATCCAGTAAAATCCATTTCAAAACGGTAGCCAATAAAAATCTTTAAAAATCCATAACATTTTCATCTGTCCCATTATAGAAAATTTGCCGCCTCGGTGGCCTAGTTGATAGCGTACTGGGCTTTCACCCGAGGACCTGGGTTCGATTCCCGGCCAGGGCTTGGCATTTTCATACGCTATAAATCATCCCATCGTCTGCATTAGCCCAAGTGTGCACAATAGTCGGATGTTAAACATTAAAAAAATATATATATATAGAAAATTTGTTATCACTATTGTAATCAGCGTTAAATTAGCGTAAATGTTCAAACCATTGAACAAATTGCCATAATTTCACAAAAATCTGATTAGGACGATGGAATAAGATTTTTTAAATATTAAATAAGAAACTATGATCTTTTAATGGTCATTTTGAAATGGATGAACAGATTTTTCTGAGTAATATACTTGCCTAATTGTATATTACTAAAATCAATTTGTGTGCCATGGTTTTTTTATTTTTTTTTTTATTATCAAAACATTTGTTAACATGTTTTACAATTTTTTACTTTTTTTTAACTGTCTTGCAAAAATTAAAATTTCTATTAAGATTTTGTTATTTGAAAATAAAACAAAATATATTAAAAACTGATTTAAGTGCATAAATTTTAACTTAATTGAAACAGTTATGTATATTTTTATCACCTTTTTTATCCTCCAATATCCTTTATATTTTATATAATTATTTCAGTTTACTTCATGACCAAAAATTTAGATAATCCTTATTATTTTCTTGGGTTTTAAGTTTGTCACAATTAAAAACTAGTACCTTTTTATGACATTACCTAATGTGAATTATTACTTTCTATTATGAATTATTAAACATATAGCAAATATGTAGAATATGAAATAAAAATCTTACTTTAAATAAAGGAGAACACAACTTAAAAAATAATGTTTGTAACTAACTTAAAATTAGGAAGGCTCAAATAAAAATAAATTTGTAGAATCACCTACAGACACAAACTACGTTAAAACAAATTTGCAGTATCCCACCTCTATAAATGTACATAATGCAAATACACTACAACTGTTAAAGTAATTATTATTATTAACTATACAAATGCAACAATGATTAAATGTTAGACATTAGACTTTGGCTGTGTCAGTAGCATAGCCAAGAATTAGGTAAGAAATTTTCAAATCCTAGGAGATAACAGGAATATTATAACAAAGTATTAACAGTTCTTGGTGAAATTTTATTGTAAAGACATGAAGTATAAAAACAACAGTTTTACAAAAATGAATAACTTATGTTTGGGATAGACTAAACATACAGCATATTGCTTAGTCGAGAAGAAATATACATTTTAGCAGAATGATAAATGTTGACCATCAGCAGTAGTAATTCTGATGGCACTAATCTGACATCTGGCAACTTCTGTTCCATTCAAACTTTTCTTCTTACTCGACTGCCAATAACACTCAAATTACCGCAACTCCACTTTACACCGTGTAGCAATGCCTGATTAGCAAAATTCTGTACCTCATTATTAACCTTTCACTGTGTTGCCTAAGTTATCACTTGTCGATAACAAAATACCGTAGCTCAAGAAGGATGCTGTATCAGTAATAAGAGAAATCATGTATTTCACAAAATACCAGACAGATGAATTAAAAGCCTTCGTCCACAATAACTCAGATAAAACACTGTACCATAAAATTTAGAGTAAAATACATATAAGAAATTTTTAACTCCGTAACAGAGTCATAAAGTATAAATGTTGAAAGAAGCAACGTTTTTAATGTTAATGGTAGGTGTATGACCCAACTCTGAAGAAACGCTGCTTTAACTGAGTTCATATATCTCAGGTATTATAACCAAGTTCAACTGTATGGATGTAAATATTAATTGGGTAATGTTGTTAGAAACTTGTATTGCAATAAAACATTCTCTTTTTCCATCATGGTCAGATAGCAACACTAAACCAATCAATTTTTTTTTCAAAAAATCCTCAAGTGCCTTAAATATTTATAGAAATTTTTCTAGAAATCATATATATATATATATATATATATATACACACACACACACACACACACACACACACACACACACACACACACACACACACACACACACACACACACACACACACACACCACACACACACACACACACACACACACACACACACACACACACACACACACACACACACACACACACACACACACACACACACACACACACACACACACACACACACACACACACACACACACACACACACACACACACACACACACACACACACACACACACACACACACACACACACACACACACACACACACACACACACACACACACACACACACACACACACACACACACACACACACACACACACACACACACACACACACACACACACACACACACACACACACACACACACACACACACACACACACACACACACACACACACACACACACACACACACACACACACACACACACACACACACACACACACACACACACACACACACACACACACACACACACACACACACACACACACACACACACACACACACACACACACACACACACACACACACACACACACACACACACACACACACACACACACACACACACACACACACACACACACACACACACACACACACACACACATAGCATTTACTAATATAACATTACTGACTTATGATTATACATTTTCAAATATCCTAGCTCAATCAATTTTTTAGCCTCTAAGAGTAAATAAGATGCGCTTAAAGTTAACAGATACCATAAAGGGAGGGTCACGTAAGTATAGATTTGAAACAAATATGAACAAAGAATTTTCTGGATTGTTTTAGGAAGCAAGATTCAAAACAACATAAGCCAAAACGAACACTGGAAAAAATAACACAAGGAATCAAGCCTACATTCTCGGCTATGCCACTGATTGAAATGTTTTAAAATATTTTATGCACTCTATTTCATTTCTTTTTTTGTTACACTACCATCACCACATAGCAAATTAAACATGGTAACAAACTATTATTTACATTTCTACTGAGATTAATCATATTATATACACAAAATTAATAAAACATCACTGAAGAGCTAAACTGTTGACACTAAAATAATTTTAAATAGAAATCAAATTACTATATGTTGAAGTAGGAAATAAGCACAATTTGGAAGAGAAGCTGTATTTCTCAGGAAGAAATAATGATCAGGTTTGTAAAAGGACATGCAAAGACTGATAAAGGAAACTTAAATACACATTTTATACTTTAAGATTAGAGAGTTATCTGCAGGATTTGCATAAAAACATGAAACATCTTCACCTACCTGCCTAAAGTCATGTTTGGTATTTAGTTTCAATTTTATAATATTTTTAATACTACTGAATTGTAAGAGGTAAGTTTAAAGTTCATAGATTTCCCTACCATACACAGAAATAGTTAAGATACATTTACAGTTCAGAATTAAGAAAGATCAAAATATTAGTATCTGATTAGTTGAATTTACTATTAAAACTAGTTTTACATATTTAATTATATTGAAGAAATCATTTTATTTTTTATGTATGTTATTTGCAAATGTTATTTCAGTTGTCAAATCAGTGTCTCAAAACTTTTTTTTTATAACACAAATAAATGTTATTAAGAATAAGACAAAACAATGTTTCTTCTATATTTCCTTATATATTCAGCATTTAAGTTATGAACAATATTTTAAATGCTTAGACTAGACCAGGCCCAACCTAAAAATTTTATCATAAATATAAACACCTTTTTTTCTAAAACAGGCGAAAAAAATCCCACAATACAGTACAAAGTAATTTATATTGTATATGTTTTGAAGTTTTTGATGGTCTTGTTGGTTTTCAATCAATCCAAGATCAACCATTACTTTTTAAATGTTTACAATAAAAAACTACAATGACTCTTAATCTACAATTTAATTATTACAAGAATGTTTTTTTGGTAGACCTTTCTTATATAATAACTTAAAATCCAAATATAATAATAATAATCTTTGCCAGTACAAGAACAAATATAAGGGGTTAATAAAAGATATAGAAAATAAAAAAACAAATTGCCAAAGTAGAGATAATCGGAATTAATTATGCAGTAGAACCTCAGTAGATGTATATCCTAAAAATATATATAAATTAGATTGTTCTTAAAAGTTTTAATTTCATGTGATTCTGCTTAATTATTTGCACAATTCAAATGAATGTGTCCACGTAAAAATATTACTAAAGTAATAAAAGTAGCTGAGAAAATACTTTACAAAATTAAGCTAATCTCAAGTTAAGCGTAACAGCCATTCAATAAAAAGCAGGAAGCTGTGTTTGTGCACTAAACGAGCCAAGAACAACAAATGAGAAACAGTTTCAATGTCAGTACCAACCAACAATGAGTGTCTAACTGGCCACATCCTACTACTGGATTTATAATATATACAGAAAGATAAACATACGTAGAATAACAGAAGTCTCATCTACATTTTCTTTAAAATACAAGAGTTTTTCAGAATAATAGTTTATTTTAAATGTTTTTTATTACGTGAAAAAAGGCCTATGACGGCCTGGTGAAAAAAGAGGGTGATGTCCTTCTACATCTTTATCTTGAGCACTTTGTCATCCCAATTCTTATGAACCCCCAAAAATTATAGTATTTATAACTAATTTAAATCACTGTACAAAAAAAAGATTAAATATTTTTAAAGTACTAACAAAACAAATAACTTGTCTTTTACTTTCCCATTTGCTTGTCAGTTACTCTGTACATTATCCTAAATTAACTTAATCAAATAAGATTGAGACACACTTTAAACAATTAAAACTTTGAAATAAACAAGATATGGCTAAAAAGTATAACCGGACTGATTTTTATGAAGGCATCCAACAAGTCTGTCAAGATCAAATGCCACACTGCCAAGTTATGTGACATCCCCTCTCAAAATTCCTGCCACCGATATGACTGCCTATCGGAAAAATGCCTAGCTTTTTAAAAAAACAATGCATTAATTTGAAGTTTTTAGCGAAGCTTGAAAAGTCTGCCACAGAACTCATTCTATGTTGAAACAAGTGTATGGTGATGAATGTTTATCACATACTCAGGTTTTTGAGTAGTTAAAAGCTTCAAAGAACAGTGAGAACAGACTTAAAATGACCTATTATCCAGGACAATTTTTGACACCAACAAAAGATCAGAACATTGAAAAAATCAGCAATTTAACCTGAAAAGATCATTAGATGATCATTCATGCTATCACTGGGTGTTGAAATCGACAAAGAATCAGTTCAGCAGATTTTCTGTGAATATTTTAACATGGAGAAAATATGTTCAAAAACTCAAAAAATATCAGATTCAAAAATCTCAATGCCCAAAAATTTCAGACCCGAACAGGAGTCTCAAACGAATATTTGTGCTGGCATTTTAAAATTCATGAAAAAAGTTTCAACTCTTGGAAAAAGTAAAACGTGATAAATCATGTTTTATTTTTACTTATGATCCCAGGAACTAAGGCACCAGTCAATACACAGGAAGAAATCCCATTCAAAGAGACTGAAGAAAGCGTGAATGTCCAAATCAATCAAAATCAAAACAATGTGTTTTCTGATATCCATGGGATTGTGTTCGTAAATTGGGTACCTGAAAGACAAACTGTGAATAAGAATTATTATCTATCCTAACTACTCTCCATGAATGAGTATGAAAAAATTAACCTGAGTTAGAGAAGAACAAGTCATGAACTCTTCATCAAGACAACGCACTGGTCTATCCTGCATTGGTTGTTGAGACGTTTTTGGCTAAACATAGGATCCCTATGTTATGAACATCCATTCTACTCACCAGACTTTGCTCCTGTGACTGATTTTTGTTTCCGAAAGTAAAATCAGTGTTGAAAAAAATAAGTTTAGAGATAGTTAAAAAAGCGACAGTCCTCAGGGTCATGCTTTCAGAAAATGATGACTTGCACCACTGCTTTGACCAATGGAGCAGTGTAGGAATCATGGAGGAGAGTATAATGAATGGGATAATGTTGAAGTTGTGAAGGAATAAAAACAAAGAATGTGACACCATTAATCCAGTTATTTTTTAGCCACGCCTCATAAATTTAAAGTTTCAACAATAATCTAATTGCAATACATATCTGAACTCCACTGATGATTATACTGGAAAGATACCAATGGAGCTCTGAAATGTGATGACTGCTTAATTTTTAAATGTTAAACAAATATTTACGATCATAAATTTATGGATGCATCTTGAATGATAATCATATTTGTTTCAATCTGTAACAATTATTTAATCCAATTTGCAGGATATTGTAGAGCCAGACACTCTAGGCAGTATGTTATGTACATAAACTTATCCAAATCAACAAAGCAATAAAATTGTAACAACAAAAACTAATTTGAAGCAACTGTTAAAAAGGATGGATAGAATGAATATACAAGACAGTGACAATGAATGCAATAAAATATTCGAAAAAATTCTCAAACGATGTAAAATATACAAGAGCACTTTGACGAAGATTAAACATGTTTTGAAAAAAATTTGAACTACTTAAAACAATCCACTGCTGTTTTGAGTTAACAAAAATTGTCTTGTGAACTACATAAATGGTTCACAGGTTCTAGGTTTGTTGAGGGACATTTTTAACAATACTACTTCATTAAACTTTTCTGATGAATTTTTTTAATGTTTATCTGTAAAATTAACTAGAAAATTATAGAAATAAATTTAATTGAAAGTATAAATTTATAAATTAGAAAATCATACATTATAAACCAGGAAACAAAAATTAAGAGAACGTTTAAGCATCTTAGTGAGAGCCCTGAAAGGTACTTCAAATAACATGACTGGGTGGCCAGTTTAGAGGTTATTATGGTGTTGAATTATATACAAATAATACATTCACTTTTAATTATAAGTTCAAAGTATTTATGTTAGATATTTCAAATATATATTATATATCATGGAAGTGATTTTATTTTGTTACAATGTTGGTGGCATGAAGGTTATAAGTAGAGCCACATAATAACTGAGTTTAAAATAAAGAGATGAGTTTTATGAAAGAACCCACAAAATAAACTACTCCCTTAAAAAAAACTCCCCTAGATAGATACTATACACCATTATAGATCGTTAAAATTAAGCATTAAACACAAAACATTTGGGCTGGAATTACTTGTTTATTACGAGCACTTTCAGCATTGTTGGGGGCGAAAGATTTTGGTGTCTTGTTCGCACCACTGACTTTGGGAGTGAATTTCATTGACGGCATCCGCAAATACGATGGTTTTGGCGTTGATTGTGCCTTCTGCAACACACACACAAACACACACGCACACACAACTAAATACTGGCAACAAATTTAGCAAAATACAAAATTTGTTTATAATCACTTATTAAATTTACATCTATTAATATTTATTAATTGTCAACATTCTGAACATGAAATAGAAAAGCTAATATCAGCAATAACATTTCAAAACAAATTTAAAGCTTTTACTGTTTAAAAATATTCAATATTAACAGTGAATAAAATAAATAAGTGATTGAATAAACAACAAGCTATATTCAAACATAATAAATATATCATAAAAATACAAAACGTTTCAATTGTACTATACAAAACTTCTAGAACAAGTCAAAAACGAAACAAATACCTGTACAAAGCAATGTTGACACTGCAAATGCATACAAATTATACTCAAAACGCAAACATATCAGATGTTATTTTTAACAGTGCAAAAAGGTAAATAAAAGCAAATCGCTACAAATTCAAGGAGTGGTAATGTATGTACCTAAAGCAAATAAATAGTGAAAAAAATTAAATACAACATGAAAAACAGTGACCTGCAACTAAAATACAAACAAAATAAAACAAATGAAGCCATGTGCAAAATAATTCAAAATGCTGAATTACCTAAAATAATAATCAAGAAAACAGAACAATAATTTATGACAAACATAAAATAAAGAGTAAAAAATGAAGACTTATGACAAGAGTGTTTGATAAATTAATTGAATTTGCCAATTTGTATGTGATTAGTGATTTTTATTGATACAAACTAATACAGTAGTTGTCATGATTGTTAGATATTTTTGTCTATCTGGATTCAAAATAAGAAAAACAAATTCATTTTTCTTGTTTAAGAATGATGAAATATTTGTCATGTGAGAAAATTGTATGACTCACCCACAATAAGTGATAGAAGAAAACAATTCATTATTCATTAAAGTAATAATATTCATTTATCCCAAATTACTGATGTCAACATATTTTGGAACTATATATTAGAACTAACATTATTTACTGCCAGAAATACCTCAACAACTGATTATTCTATTACAAGTGACATATTAACACAAAATAAATATACATAAGAATGAAAATATTCATAGATTAAATATTTAAATGGTACATATTATTTCCTTTAACGATCTGTCACAACAGTTGTGTTGAACTTGGACAAAAGATTTGTTAGATGATGGCACTGTAAACAAAACAAAGCATCTTACAACAATACTTAGTTTTACTAATACCAACTACCTTATACAGTAATTCCTTTTAGCGCCCATTTTTCAAAAAATATTGGATAAATTTTGCTTTTCCTTTATATTTTGAAATAAAAAAACTTTTGTAATCCGATCTCTCATAGTTTGTAAAGGTCAACCAATGATTATTAGAGCATAAAAACTGCAAACCAATGTATACTGGAGCCTTTACTAATAACAACCCGATGGTTCATAAGCATATGTTTATAAACCATCAATATCCAATTGACTCCTTAGTTTGGTATTTCACATAACTAGTAACAGATCAGACTGTCTTTTAGCACATTTACTTAGAAAATATTCAAAAATCTTTAATTTGCAATATTAATACAGTCCCAAATATTCGACCTTCCGTTTTTCAACAATCCATACTAACTGATTTGATGATGGTATTTTTTTTAAATGTACCACCAATTTTTTTTAATGGAGTATACCAGCCAATAGTAAAACCAACTATGCACTCTTCGGAGTCACAAAAATGTAGGCGAAGAAAATTGAGTTTGTTTTTAGGCCTAAAACAGTAGGATAGCATATAAGATGGAACATAGAGTTAAATACAGTATAATTATAGATGAAGGTAGACCTGTCCTACATGAGTAGAGATAATCTGGTAAAAAATTACCTGTAGTTATTATATAGTTGCTGTTAAGAATTCACAACTCAAAAGGTTCATGAATACGAGGTGTGGCTATTAAATAACGAGATTGATGCTGCAGCGGAACAAGTGCACATGCACCAACCACCACTGACCGACAGCTGTTTAGTGTGAAGCTTTCTCTTCAGAATGCAGTTAGTCTCGTTTGTGTAACCAACACCATTTAGTTATAACCTTCATTTCCGTTAGTGTTGTTATTTTGTTTTGCCGCAAAAATTGTTAGTGTAATAATAGAGCAACGAATTGTTAAATTTCACTTCAAACTTGGAAAAACCGCTACTGAAACTTATAATTTACTGAAAGAAGTGTATGGCAGTGAATGTTTATTGCAGGCACGTGTTTTTGAATGGTTTAAGCATTTTCAAGATGGCCGACAAGACGTTGAAAATGATTCGCAGCCAGGTCGCCCTTCTATGTCAAAAATGGATGACAATGTCGAAAAAGTTGCTAATTTGATTCGGTCTGACTGTCGATTAAGTAATCATGCAATTGGTGAAACTGTAGGCACTGATAAAGAATGTGTATAGCAAATTTTACGTGACAATTTAAACATGCGAAAAGTGTGTGCCAAAATGGTGCCAAAAATTTTCACGTTTGAACAACAAGCAGCTTGAAAAATGTTTGTATTGACACTTTGGATGCCATTGAAAATGACCCAAATTTATAGGAAAGGATAATAACATGTGATGAATCATGATTTTTTACGTATGATCCGGAAACAAAGCGCCAATCCATGCATTGGAAGACCCCCAACTTCACCGAGAGCCAAAAAAGCAAGAATCACTAACTCAAAATTTAAAGCAATGATGATTGTTTTTTTTCGATATTCATGGGATTGTGTACCTTCACTGGGTTCCTGAAGGTCAAACAATTAATCAATATTACTACCTTGAGGTACTTGGTAAACTACATGAAAGAGTAAGGAAAAAATGACCCGAAATGTGGAAGGACAAATCATAGGTTTTCCACCAAGACAATGCACCAGCTCATTCCACGTTATCTGCCAAGAGGTTCCAAGTACAGCATCCCAGTGTTAGAACATCCACCTTACTCACCAGACCTTGCACCATGTGACTTCTATCTGTTCCTAAAGTGAAATCTGCATTAAAAGGGATGAGATTTGAGTCCGTGGAAGCTGTAAAAATGAAAGCGGCAAGAGTCCTGAAGGAGTTGACAGAAGATGACTTCCAGCACTGTTTCCAACAATGGAAAATTAGCATGGAGCATTGTAGGGATAGAGAAGGGGTGTATACTGTAGGTGATAATAAGTAATTACATATAAAAATAAAATACAATTTTTTACGTCAGTCTCGTTATTTAATAGCCACACCTCGTATTTGTCTTGTTAAAATCATTTCATACTTTTTGAAAATTTACTTGAAAAGTAAAATTTAGAATTTATACATTTTTCAATGAATGGGCTGACTTAAGAAAAATGATTAAGTAAAATCCATCAATCGAATATTGAAACTAAAAGAGTGTCCTCAACCATAGAATAGAGACCGCTGTACATAATACTTTTCATTTTAATGACCAAAATTATCCTAGTTGCTAAAAAACAGTTGATCCATACTCTAAAAATTTTGTTTCATTCTCTGCAGAAAATAATAGAGAATTTCTAAAACTGAATAAATAGTAAATGAATCGTTACAATAAAACTTTGAAAAAACTACTGTAGATAATCCAGTAAAATATAATTTAAAATTTTATTGATTTCAACCTACAGATTTTATAGGCATCTGACATTCATCAAAACTTATTGATTAGGACACAAACTTGTGTTTTAAAATATTATACTATTTTCCAATCAAGCAAAATTAATTTGCACACTGAAAAACCATTTAAATTTGATTAAAATTGGCATTTCTTTACATTTTCTGCCAAAAGATTAGTTTAGCACACTTATCCTCTAAAACAGACTAATACAGATGATAGATATAACAGCAAGACTGGCCTTTTCACTTGTTTCCTAAGGCTGAAAACAAAATACACATAATAATGAAAACATAATTATAACAATTAATTGGCAATTAATATTTCCAAGGTCTTCATTTTTGATGAATAAGATCGCTTGAAGAAAAATGGTTTAATTAATTATTAATTGATTGATGTGATGTCCGATTGTGGGCAAATTTTAAATTATTCCAACTTAGTTTTACTGAAAGAAATAATAGCAATAATCTGTCTCACTGGCATGATAGGCACAGATTCCAAAAATCTAACAAAACTAAATAACATCTAAATAAATAAAGATTTTGACTTGTGTATTTTACAATAGAAATATGAAAACAAACCTTAACTTAAATTTTTTTTTCTTATACTTTTAAAAAAATCTGATTTCAATATCATAATCAGCATAGAAATCTGCAAATTATAGCATTTTAAAATTTACAATTACAAAAAATAAACTGTTACTGCCATCATTATCTTTTAATATTACCATTCAAACTTGAACATTTTAAATGCTAAGTTATATAGATTTTTAAGGTTAATTTTGATGGTCAGATTTTCATATGTTTAAGATAAAAGTCTTTTAATTTTTTTTTAACAAGTAATCATAACCTTTATCATATAAAATTTTGAAATCTGACTTCAGCATTTCAAAATTTTCAAAATGTTGAAAATATGAACTGGTTGTATTGGTTTATGTAATTTGCAAGGTTTATGTAATTCGGTTTATGTAATTTTAAAATGACATTTTAATACTAATAATTACAATGGTGAGATACTATTTTCAAAAAAAGTGTTATGAAAAGTAATGAATTTTTTAGCAGTCAAGGTTTGTTTTTTTCTTGTAAAAGAAAAGAAATTGTTGAATTTTATGTGATGTTATTTAAATGTGATTACTCTTTGTAAATTCACATCCATGAGATCAGCAATACCTCTTCATCACAATAAATTTTAAAAAATACTATCATCTGCCAAGAAATAAAAGGGATTTATGTTAACTTTACTAATTCTGATTATCAACTAACATGAAAATGTTCAGAATCAAGCCTACCAAGTTAGTTTAAATACAGAAGTATCTACTTTTAATTACTTGTTTTCTACTGTATCTTAATTTTGAGTTACAATCGTTAATTAAACTGCATTAAACATTTGAAAGTAAGAATATATGGGATATCCCAAAGAAACCAAATTTTAATCACATTATACAGTTTATAGAAAAGTAAATGGACAACCTCACATGATTGTAAAAACACACACTTTCGTAAAATTAATCAATTGTTTTCTTCAACTCCACACTGCTAAACAATCAAATTAAAAAAGGAAATTATATTTTACCTGCAAAAGAAAATAAGCTCTCCTTATACTAAATGTTTAATAACACTAAAAAGAAATGCAAATATAGCATATGTGTTTTTTATAATGTTTGTTATCAAAGTTTATAAGTTGGTTATCACAGGATGGAATGTTGATATTATGACAACCTGCACACTGACTTCTGAATCTTCATATATTACCAACATTTCGGAAAAATCTGATTAACTAATCTGATAAAGCAGAAAGATTTTTTGTACATCTCTAGAAAACAACTTTTCAGGTATACAGTAACCCATTATGGGTACTTTTAAACAAAATTTGATCAAAATTATAAAAATCAATGTTGAAGAAATCCACTTTTTTAACAACTTTCTGAGCAAATGGCCTTAAGATACTGGCACACAAGACCTGCATGCCAGATTTCATCAAAAGGGCAGATATCCAACTAAAACCACTTTTTACACTCAGAGGGCCTGAAATTGTAGATCAAACAAAATTTTAAGATCACATTTTTCATAATTATCACATTTTTAAAATTTTTATAATAAAAAAATGTATTAAAGAACATAGTTTTGTATTTTTGGACTGTAATATTAAATTTTTCAAAAAAAAAGAAAAACACCATAATCAATTGTTTAGCATATTTTCAACCTTAAAGTAGGTAATAGAGAATAACTTTGGAATGATACCATATTAAAATTCTATAGAACAATGACTGTAGGAACTAGCTTGTATGAAAGTGAGGCATGAATATTGACAGCATGAAATAAAAGTAGAACTAAGGCTGAAAAATTTATTTTCTCTTAATTGTTTTTACAGCGAGACAGACTGAAAAATTAAAAAATAAGAGTTCAGTTTAGGATATGCAGTGTGTATAATGAAACCTATCAGCACCATGAAGAATGGCTATAATAACTTTTTTTCTCCATAGAATGCAAAGTGAAAGGCTGGCAAAACAGACTTTAAGTGCCTAAAGGGAGAATATATTAAGAAATTGTTTGAAACATTTCTTTGATTAATGCTGAAATTTCTTTTACAGGGTGACAGACTGAAAAACTATAAAATAAGAGTCCAGTTTACAATATGCAGCATGTATAATACAACCTATCAATACCATGATGAGTGGCTAAAATACCCTTTTTTCTCCATAGAATGTGATATGAAAGGTTGACAAAATGCCTAAAGGAAGAACATGTTACGAAACATTTCTTTGATTAATGGTGAAGTTTGTTACCATAACTTAAGCTTGTTATAAGTTAAACTTATAAGAGAAACCATAACTTTTGAAAACTTCAGTTCCTATGTTACATTTCAAGAACATAGACTGGATTAAAACATCAGAATGGTAACATGTTATTTCCAAGCTTTAGAAATAAAATTACAGTGGCATAGGACACAGCTGTCTCACTGCTGTGAAGTGAATTTCATAAAAGTATTTGTACACATACTTTAATAAGATATGTGAAAGATAAAAATTGCATTTAACACTAAAAACATGTCTGAGAATTTTTTTTAATTAAGAATATTAAGGACTGTGCACATATTATGTCACATTATTCTTAACCTTATATGACCTCCTCCCTTCCCCTCCCCCTAGAACAGTCAACTCTCCTCCCAAGTACCATGTCATGCTAAATAATTTTTTCTTTTATCCAAAGGACTTATAAATTTATTTTTGGCTATTTCTACAATAAAAAAAAAACAATGTCAAGATAACAACTAACCTTTAATATTTCTGGCAATATTTGATAATTTAGACGAATAAGCTTCTAATTTTAATTTTATAAAAAACATTAAAAATAATTTTTATTTTTATTCCAAATGGTCACTAAGAACAGCAGACCTACTCCTGTACATCATTTATAATGAGACTGTTGCTCTCCTCAGCATTAATTCCCATGGCTACGTCAACATCAACTTTATATGGAACCCAAAATGTTTCTTGCAATCTTGAGTCACCAGAAATCTGAAGCCTCATCGAAATCTACAATTTTGTGAGCACTTTAAAATTTCTTTCACTCACCGTTGGCTTTCTGTTATACTTTTTGTCCAGAGAGTTTCGGATTAGCGTTTTTAAATACACTAAAAAGTCTTGTTTCTACAATCCATTTTTACCTGATAGCACATGCAAAGCATAAACAGTTAAACACATCACTAATACCTGTAAACCCCCTATCTGTGATTCAGTAATAGAACAGCATTTTATCAGTTTTACGTTGTTGTCACACCCTCTCCTTAACCACTCACAAGCCTTTTGTTAAGCTAACATATCTGTCAAGTCAGGCTGGTTGCTCGGACAAGCCTTCCATTATCAGAGTTATATGAACTACTTTTGATTATAAACTATTTAAAATGATTATTCCTTGTTGGCAATCATTAATTAAACACAAATCAATGAATTAAATATAAACATATTTTCTTATTTAGAAAATCTGGATAGTATTTAGTTTTATATAAAAGTAGGTTGTTGAACTGTGTTGCACAGCTCTTGCCCTGTCCCCAGGGCAAAAAGGGAGGGCCCTTTTGTCACGATCTGTCACCGATCTCCATCCCCTCCCTCTCAAGGTGTGACATAATATGTGCATGGCTGAAAAAACTGAATTACTGAAAAAATGTATTAACATTATAATTTGGGTCTGATTTGTCTGTGAAAACACTCGTTATATCTGGCAGCCATAATATTTTCTTTGACATTATGGTATCAGTGAAAGTTATGTCTGCTTTGATTAAGTTCAACAACTCTTCAAATAATGATTTTGACATAAGAAAACAGTTAAAATAACATTGGTTTTGTGTGTGTGTGTGTGTGTGTGTGTGTGTGTGTGTGTGTGTGTGTGTGTGTGTGTGTGTGTGTGTGTGTGTGTGTGTGTGTGTGTGTGTGTGTGTGTGTGTATGTGTATATATACATTTTTCTGTGAGCTCTGCCTCTTCTTTTTTTAACAAAATCAGTAGCAAAAGCTCTTTGTTTCTTGACATAATGTTTCCACAAAATTATTATCAATATTTTGCCGAGAGCTGCTTTTAAAAACGTCAACTTGTCTATAAAGTCTGTTGACATGTTGCCTAGTATGTTTTGAAATAGCAGTCTAACAAAACTAACAGTTAAAATGTAACTAAGTCCACTGGTGACTGGACGTGTAATTAAAATCATCGATTGGCTGGAATGCATGATAATGGGCAACATTATCATGCATTCCAGCTAATCGATGATATACATATGAAGCATAGATAAATTGTCATTGGGAATCGAGCTCCAGGCTGTCAAAACTGCAACCTGTCATTGTTATCGTCAATGTCTTACAAGCTGATCTACTGATAGCAGCAGAATATGTCCTAGAAAGCTCAGTAAGGACATACCACAATTTTTCATTACAACACTGGTATTTTGATGTGTGGGCAAAAACATTGATGTTGAAAAAACATCAGCACGAAACCATCAATATGAAAAGTATCAATTTTTTTTTTAGAGTAAACATTTAAGTTTTTTTGCCATGTCTACTTGTAACAGGTCAAAAGATATTATTGTATAATGATGCAATCAGGAATAATAATGATAAAATACAAACAAAATGATACAATAAGCAACCAACAAGATCGAATATTTAAAGATTGTGTTCTGATAAAGGTGAATATAAGAACAATTCAATTCTACAAATTGACTGAACAATATTTTAATTGCATAAACAAATTAAGTTTAATAAAACTAAAAGCACATATCACCTAAACTGATGATAATATGAAAATCAAATATAAAAAAAAAATATAAATTCAGCTTCTCTAAAGAATCTGCAACACATACATTTAACTTCAGAATATATATCACACATATTCTTTAGAATATACTGTATTCATTAAACTTCAAAAACAGAACGTGGTAATTAAAACAACACAATAAAGCAGTATTAGTCAAAATTTGCAAATGATATTATTTCAAACAACTAATTCTGGTAAAAATTTTATTGAGTAAGGTTACCTCAATAAAAGAAGCACGTTTTGAAGTTGGTTCAGAAACATGATGGGTTGGAGTAGGTAAGGAAGATACCATAGTCACATCTTCGCGACTCAGTGACTCTCGGCTTTTAGAAGACAATGACTGCCGTGAACTATAAATTACAAAACTTTGTCAGTAAAACAAGAATGTATTTATTACCAATAAGGTTATAAAAGTACAATATTTTTTATTATAAATATCTAATATAATTAACTGTTTCCTTATTTATTTTTTTAATTTTCAAAACTTAATAATATCCTTTTTTTCTTCTTTAAATCTTTTAAAACGTCAATCAACGAAGACAAATTTAGACTGTTTCCCAAGTTAAATTTAAACAAAGATATTCTATTTGTAATGTTGCATGTGTTTTCATAAAGAACACCAATTATGTCTACCTAGACTGCTATTGACGTAAATAAAGTAAATATACATGTAAGCAATTAAACACTATAAATATGTTCTTTTATATTTGAGTCTCTACAGTCAGATCTCATAGTTGTCAGACAAAAGTTAATTTCAGAGTTGTTTTTTTTTTAATAACTAACATTTTGTTTATTAATACACCAACTTGGCAAAACTGATCAGAGGTTATAGGAAATTATGACAATCACAGAGGAAGACTAACAAAAATGTGTTTAACAGAAGTTAAAGAAGGACTAGGCTAAAAACTGAATTTGTACGTTATGTAAGATTAGGGCAGGTTATGAAGAAGACAGGTCAATTATGAGGAGCATGACCACCAAAAAATTGTTTAATAACTCAAAAATTGTTATTGTAGTGATTTTTTTAAAACTGCCAGTTGTATGGAATAAAATAGTGATTTTGAAAATTGCTTTCTCTGCATGAACTATTAGATTTATATCAGATACAATGTAAGATTTATTACTGAATAATATAAATACTACGTAAACAATACTTCTTCACTTTTATTGGACATTTTGTAATTGTTAAACATTATTTTTATTTTACTAAAATTTATAAAGCCTTTTTTTTCATTTTGACGCGTGTTTACAATTTATTTTAAAAGCCATCTTGTTCGCAATTCATTCCTTGTGACGTCCAAATGGGTTTTTGTTCTTAATTAATAAATTTCCAATGAAAACAATAGAAACTTTTAAAAAATGACTTAAGGGCATAACTAAAATGCCCATTCAAACTATAAAAGTGCGGAAACTATAGGAAGTTAAAAAAAATTGAAAATAAAATCGGCCCGTATAATTTCTAAATAACTACATATGTAATACAAAAACATGATTTCTGATTGTGCTTGTGGTGGAAAACTTGTTAACTGCACTTCATTAAATATTTGTTTAGTTTAGTGATGTAACAGGAATAAAAAAGGGATCAGTCCATAACATGTATACAAAATTTTTGGTTAAAAATATTTGTGTAAAATATTTTTAAAAGTAATAAAATTGCTATTACAGTGACTACAATAATGTTAAAGTATAATTTTAAAAATATTTGTACTATTCAGTGATAAATTTTATGTTTTATCTTATATAAATCTAATATTTCACTCAAAGAAAGCAATTTTAAAATTGCTATCTTATTTCATATAACTTGCAATTTTCAAAAAATCGCTACAGCAACAATATTTGAGTCTCCACAAAAAAATTTTATTGTTTACAAAAATGATCGTATAATGATGGTCACGCCATTCTCCACTAGTACCATTTCAACCTCATATACGAATTGAGCTAGGTGGAGAAAACACATGAGCATTTAACCCTTGTGAAGATTATAGTGTAGAATGTTTTAAAGAAGCGTTCTACATGTGGACTTATTGGATATAAAAGTACAGAAAGAGATAGAACTTCCAAACTTGAAAGTTTAAAAAATTGGATTTGATTTTTAAAAAATTATTAAATATAACTTTAATGTCAATAGTTGAACTTTTCAACCTAAATGTATTAATTTGTCAACTCAAAAATTTGCATTTCTTAACTATGAACACTGATTTAAAACATCATCTTTAAACTAGTTTTAAGAAATTTAATTGAATGAGTTCACTTAGTTATTCAATTCCATACATATGCCTAAAGTGATTTCTTATTCATTATAACACTTAAATTTTATTTATGAACCTAACTAACTATAAATCAAAATTAATTAATTCACAAAAGTTTATCTTTCTGAAAAACATACAGATTTAAATAATCAAAACAATTAAAAAAGAAACAAACAAAATAAAATAAATATAAATCCCTTCACCATTATTCAACATATATGATATGCATGATATACAAAAGCAAGCAGTAAATAAAAATAACAAATCACATAACTTAGTCCACCTTCCCATGCACGAATTTGAGACAGCTGAAAAGAAGATAAAATAATCCATAAATTAAAGAAGAATCATTCTCAGATTTCTTTAATGTCATCATAAAAGTAAACACTCTACTAAACTTAATAACTGAATAGTTTAATATGGAACAAGAAGATATGGTAAATACAATTTTATAAATAAAATAAACTTTACAATACATATCCTAATGTAAAAGTATCTTAAAAATTTTATGTTTATATATGACACTGCTCAATTCTGTAAATTAAAAATAAGGAGGATAGGGGATATTAACAAATATTTTTTCTCCACATAATTTCTTTATGAATTAGTTATATTCTGATATAATGTAATAATTAATTAAAGATGTAATATGTTCCTTATATTACTTCAAACTCATTCTGGAGATGCTAGGATTATACAGAAATAAAAACAAACTGCATTTAGAAGTCAGTTTTAAAGAATTTTCAAAATTTTACTTCTATAGATTTACCATGATATATAAAAGATGAATTATAAATTTCTAATATGTAATGAATGAAATTGTGATTTGAAATCGGTGTTTGCTAAATGAATAACAAACCAGTCAGGATTGTTTTTAGATGCAATCAGTAAGCAGAACCTGAAATTTTCTCTCATTATTATATTTCCATGCTTTCTTGTTTGAACAATACTGGAGAGACATATAGTACTTAAAGCCATAACTATACGAGTTAAATAATACGAGGTGTGTTCAGAAAGTAACAAGAATTTTAATTTTTATTTAATTAAAATGAACAAAATATTCTTAATTAACAACAAATATTCTTCTACATTGATGTTGTCATCTTCAAAATAGTCCCCATTGGAGATTATGCCCTTGTGTCAGCGCTTCTTCCAATCCTCCAAATTTCTCAAACTCGATTTTTTATATAGACTTTAGTTCTTTCAGCGATGCGCTTTTAATGTCATCTACGGCTGTAAAACAACAGCCCTTTAAGGTTCTCTTTATTTTTGGAAATAGGAAAAAGTCACACAGAGCCATGTCTGGTGCATTTGGAGGCTGGGGCATCGTTACAGTACTGTTTTTGGCCAAACATTCACAAACAAGCAATGAAGTGTGAGCTGGTGCATTATCGTGGTGCAAAAGCCATGAATTGTTTTTCCACAGATCCGGGCGTTTTTTTCAGATTGCTTCAAGCAAATAGCATTGAACTTGTAGGTAGTACTCCTTATTGACCGTTTCACCTGGTGGCAAGAATTCATGATGCACTATGCCATTAATATCGAAGAACACAGCGAGCATAACCTTCAAGTTCGACCACACTATCAAGCCTTTTTCGGTCTTGGCGAGCCAGATATCCTCCACTGGGATGATTGAGCCTTAGTTTCGACGTCATATCTGTAAACCCATGTTTCGTCAACTGTTATAATTCATTTCAATAATTCTGCATTTACTGAAAATTCTGTTTTTGTTCAAAATTCAACAAATTTGGAACGAATTTTGCTGCCACGCGTTTCATACACAAAACATTGGAAACAATGTCATGACATGATCCAATCGATATGCCAACATCATCAGCGACCTCTCTAATTGTGATTCGGCGATTGTTCATAACCATTTCTTTCACTTTTTCCACGTTTTCATCCGTTGTTCATGTGCTGGGGCCTTCATCTTCAATGTGCGGTTGTTCATCTTCAACGTCTTCTCAGCCTTCTTGAAAACGCTTATACCACTCATAAACTCTTGCTTTACTCATAGCAGACTCACCATAGGCCTTTGTTAACATTTCACACACTTTGTTATACTTCATTACATTTTTTATGCAAAATTTGATACAAATTCTTTGATCCATTTCTTTTAACAAACCAAAATTGCCGAGCTCATAAAAACACGTCTAACGTTAGTGGCTATCACAGACAACAATGAAAACAGCTGATAGTTTTACAATACTTCAAGGGCATGTATACCAACATAATAAAAAAATGTTTGACAATCGGACTCTCCAAGCCTGCAAAATTTAAAAGTTCTCGTTACTTTCTGAACACACCTTGTACACTAAAGTTTAATCACCTGAATGGGAAGAAATGAAATAAATTTTATTTAACTTTTTTTAATAATAACGAATGATTTTTGACTACATATATGAATCGCAGGAGTTATCCAAAAAAATTTTACAGCATGGTTGAATTGAACTGAAGTTGTCTTTAAGGAGCCAAGTTATTAGAACCGTAAGATTCTCACTGCCGCTTAACACCACATAAAATATAAGAGAGGAAAGAATTATATTAAAGTAAGATAAAATATGTAAAAAAATATAATAAAAAAATTATTAGACAGAATATAGTGTCTAATGCTGCGTGACTAGTAGCACCTGTTAACATCCTATGACAGAAAATCCAAATTTCTATCAAAATAAAATTATGTAAAGTCTCTTTTTTTTAGGTAGAATGATTTTCTTTCTGTAACATTCTCGGTTTACAGTAACAGGATACTCAACAAAATAGGTACTTCTTATCAACAAAATAAGCTCTGACACAGCACACCATATGGTAACACTCTATGTGGATTTTTACAAGCACTTCTGAAATTCAAGAAAATGTATTGTCTCCTGGTTGATGAACCCATTTAAATGAATGTTTTTCATCTGAAAACCATACAATGGAAAGGAACTGAAGATTTAATGTACACAAATAGTAATATTAAACCATAATTGATCTTGTTTGTTCCTGACATTAAAATATTAATCGATTGATATTTTATATGAAAAATACACCAATATTCTTGAAACCTCTTCTTCAGAATGTAAATTTATACCCATTCTTTTTTAAACTTTCTTGCGGATATTTCATTTGGACAGTAAAACCTTGCTCAAGAACCCTCCCATCATTATCAACTGTTCTCATGCTGGTTGGATGACCACTACACACTTTCCCTTGTGTTAAAATACTTTCTGTGCAATGGAATTTTTGAATACCAGCATTACTTAGTGGCAGCTTATGAAATTGCTCTTGAAAGTTACTAACAGTTTATTCTAAGCTTGGACCACTGGGATTACAAATACCATTTGAATGAAAATAGTACTCTACAATAACAACTTTCTTTTTGGTGGTAAGAACTATTTCAGTATACAATAAACTCAAACTAAAAAAATAAATATAAACACTTTTGAGTAGAAATAACAATAGAATCAAGTGATCAAGAATATAACCACAGCTGTTTGAATTTCAGTACATTTTTTTTTATTATTGCTGTTTATTTTGGTGCATATAGTAGTTAGTATATCAATTGCCTAATTACTAACTGTTTTAAAACAAGACAGAAAAACACAAAGAAACCACAAAGCACCAACACTTAAAACACATATTTTTCTGTCATTATTCTGTTACATAATCTGTAAGTTTTGCTACTAAACAAAAATTAAATATTACACCTGCCCCAGTTTCATAAGCCCTTACACTCTCAGTTTTGCATCCCTAATCTTTCCTGAACTATTTAAAAGCTCCACTTAATCAATCAAATGTTTCTTGTCAATAAATAGACAAAATAATCTTACTGAAAATATTCACTTTGAAAATCAACCAATCTGAACTGAGATCGCTATCAAAATAAATGTAAAATGCTAATATTACAATTACAAAAATTAAATTTAAAATAAATAAATTATGAAACCTTATTCACAATTGCTTATAGTCTAAAGAAAAACTACAAAGTGGAAAAAATTCTCTGCCAAGTCTACAATTAAAAAAGTTGTTTAATAAACTTTGAATTCTGCCAAGAACCAGTGTTTCACAATGTTTCTTAGCACCACCCAGAAACACATGTAGCTTGAAGAATGCTGCAGTTGCTAGTAACTTTTTCCTTGTTACAAAAAAAAAAGGAAGATACAGCTCTATAGTCTTGCAACAAATAGAGTCAATGAAAGATACCCTCCAGTAGTAGTTCCTGAAGATCTATGGAAGAAAATCGAATGGAAGCTAGGACTGGAGTATATGACTTAACATTTCACTTCAACGAGAGAAAACAAAACTAGTATCGACTAATAAAAGAAACTCATACACCCATACAACCTTTCGCAGTTAATGGGGAAAAGAAAAGAATAATATGCAACAATCTACAGCAATAAATTGAACATTGTTATAGCACCTCTTTGTTTGGGAAATACAGTTGAAACATACATGACCTATGAAATATGTCACAGACGAAATATTTGTTGGTACATGAACAAAAAGGAAAGAGGTTAAGACACTTTTTTTTTAAATCGTGCTGCACTCTCATGGAGCACTTTATACTGCTCCTGTAATATTGTCTACAAACTTTTTATGAGTTTTAAATCAGTTTTATTTTATTGTAAAGCTTTGAAATGGAAAAGTATGAGGCATGAGAATTCCCTGGTGTTCTGACAAACCCGTCGGTACCTCATATATGTACTTTAAATATTGCAGGTTCTTATTTTTGGTATAAAACCAATCAGAATGCTTAATGTAATAATGTATGGAAGATCCATTTTTCTTATTGACTTTAAGCCTGCGTTCCAGTTTTTTGCATCAAGTAGATAATACCATAAAATAAGCAATAATCTTTTTTAGTTAACAAGGGAAAGCAATAATTCTTCAGTGGAACATGTAGGAATAAGAAGGAATGAAACAACTGACCTACTGGCTACAAAGGGCATAACATCAAAAGGAAAGATAACATCAACCAATATCAAAACAATATAAAGACTTCTAAAAAACAGAACACAAAAACCATTTACCAATGAACCTGTCTTGCATCTAACAGGTAGTGGAAAGATTTTGGATACACTTGGGGGAAAATTAAAACAGCCAGAAATGAAGCAATGATGAACTTCAGGTTTAATACTTAATGGCCTTGACTGCACTGATGAACACCTCTCTCAAGCTCTATAAATCCCACTGTTGCAATGTTTGTAAGCAATTAAATACAGTTATGAACAAAGACCAACTTTATGCCTGCTTAAATTACATTAGACATATCTATGAACTCTTAGTTCTTAACCTACTACAACTCAACTGGGATTACAGAAAACAATAAGCAATAGGGCTGGATGATTCAATGATCTGCCATTAAACAATAATGTTTTTATTTTGTCACATCATTGCCAACATTTAAGTGTAATACACAATGGGAAGATAAATATGATGTGTTTCTAAACTGGTGTTCTTCCTTCCATTTAAAGACTAATTTTAATATTTGATTTTTTAATTTACTACATGTAATCAGGAGGGTTGTTTAATATGTTCTTAGAAAAAAATAGAAAAACAAATTTTTTTGTAATTTATTTTTATTTTTCAACAAGATTTTCCTTTAAATCTATATACTTCTCCGAGCATTTCCCTTACTTTTCTAAGCCGGCCAAAAAGTAGAACTTAGGTAGTTCCTCAAAATAGGCTTCTATTTGGGCAATCACCTTTTTTTAATATGTAAACAAAATACAAGCTATCTAATCTAATTTACTCACACCAGGTGCAAGAATATACAATTTTTTACCTTTAACATTCTAAGCCACTTGTACACAGTTTCATGTATACTACTAACAAGAAAATTAAGAAGAAAATGACCGAACTTAGACTATATTCAATTATTAGATGTAATAATATTATCAATGCATTAAGAAGGACTAGAAATAACAGTTGCACACATATTTGGAAATAATCCTAAAGGCACTGCACAAATGTAAAACACACTGGCATCCAAAAGTACAATAATGTTACAATTTGGATTATGTTAGACAGAAAGACAAAAGCGCATTTTAAAAAAGGATTATACTTTTTTAAATACAAAAAGTGTTTTAAACTACTGGATTTAAACATGTTTACATTATATAAATAGACCACCTTTTAAATACAGTTTGTTCAAATTTCTGTCAGAAATAAAACCCAGTTACATGATACTTTTCAAACTTCTGTAACACCTTGTATGTATTAATAACAATAATAATAATAGTAATAATAACACATTTGGAAACAACACTGACAGAAACACTGAAAGAAAGTGCAGGACGAGCAAAGCAAGTGGTTACAATACAACAGATCGATCTACCTTGCTCGAGAAGACGACAACTGAGCTGCGGGTGATGATTTCCTTCGAATGCTGCCATATTTGCAACAAAATACAATATAAAAACATTTCTTCCAATAAAATTAATAAAATATTATTTAAATATTTTATGGGAATAGAAAGGTTTGCAAACCTTATGTCTTTAATATTTTCCTTAAAAATGTAAATTTACAGGCTTTTAAGTAGGCCTATTTTATAAGTTAGTGAAACAAAAGCAATGTACAGTAGGTTGGCCGCAATTCAACTTTCCATTTTTAGGTCTTCCAAATTGTCCTGCTTGGCTCTCAGGACCAAATACAGCAGAGTTAAAACATTAGTTTTGTTGTTCATATATGCATTAGAAATATAATGGCATTCCTGATAATAGAAATAAATCATACCCTCACTAGTTTATAATTCACATAAACTCAAACAAACAAAATTACAAGTTCCATTTCATAAATAATGTTGCTGGATCTGCGCACAGATATTAATTATTTATTTCTGCAGAATACATCTGCAATAAATTTTGTGATGCAGTACATTATCAATATGTTGTTTTTGGTATTTCAAAAAACAATACTGAATATAAAAAGTTGCCAAAATAATACTCTTCAAACATAACAAATAGCTTTCAAACTACATATTATACTATGTATTTATCACATATGAATTATTATGGTTATGCAACTTCTGCAGTTATTTTAATTAAGAACACATTGTCACCAATTTTCTTACACTGGCCAGTACAATGTTGTTTAAAAAAAAAAACATCACTAGTGTCTAAACTAATGATACTTAAATGAAATCAGGATGAGTGTGGTGTGTTTTTATATGTGAAAGAGCATTAAACTTTTCTTGTGCTCTCACAAGTCCCATAAATGAGTAAATGAGGAATGATACTTGAAAAATGATTGTCTATCAAGTTGAAAGAGTGTGGAGCAATATTATTGGCTTTCAGTTTTCCTTTTGAGTACGATTGTTTGTGCACGAAAAAGGATTATTATAGCTTATTGATTTTATGGGATAAAATAAATAAAAAGTTTTTTTACCATATTAAATAATTACAGTGTACTGCATTTTTCGCTGTCATTTATTCTACTTTTAATTTATTTTATTGATAAGAGACACAAATAAATAATTATATAACGTAATAATAAGCATAAGTATATTCGATTTTGTGAAATGCTTATAACAGGCCAAATAATTACAAGACTACTGAAACTATAAAATGATATTTTTAAATAATTAATTAAACAGAACTAAATAAAGTCTTGTAAAAGTATATAAATTCTTTAAAACACAAAATCTCACAAAATATAAAATGTATTCATCAGATGCATGTTTATAGAAAAACCAATACTGTTTACTAAAACATTATTTACGATAAGTAATACCAAACAATTGCTTTTACAACCAAATAAATACTGTATACAAAAAAGTAGAAAACAGAAACGCCTTGTAGAATTAAATTATATTAGTTAAAGTTTTGATTATTTTAGATAAAAAGTGATACAAATTTAGAGAATTTATTTGTTCACGTATTTTTTTAGTAGATAGCTTTTTAGTAGACAGAGTGAGGGGAATAAATAAAGTTCTGTTACTACAACTAAAGATTTATTCATAAATAAAGATGAAGTGTAAGAACCTGCAGCTGTGACAAATGACTCATGAAGCTGCAGTGAGTCATATTGACCGACTTGCATCATATTACAATACTTAGAGGTACAGACTGGTCGAAAAATGAATGCTACTTAAAGCGTGTTTTTGTGATAAAAATCTTTTGCTAAAAAAAAACACACGTCACTGATTAATTTGAGAAAAAAATGATGTAGGCCTAATTTACAAATTTCAAAACATTACTTCATAATTACTGCATGCAAATACAGCATTATGATATTCTTATAATAAGTTAATTTTTTTTAATTTTGTTATACATATAGTACAAAACTGCAAATAACTTTCAATTGCCTCAATCTAGTTTTATTCATTTTGTCCATACTATAATTTATTCTAAGTACAAAATAAACCTTGTACCGATATAATAAGTTGGTTTTTACCGTTTACTTCACTTATTTAACCTATTTGAAGATTACATGAAGATTGCAGGCGTTAATGCCGCCCAATGCCGCAGATAATCAGAAGTCTGCTATGTAATGGACATTTGGTGATAAATTAACTTATGATTAAACAGTTAATGAACCATAGCTAATTTTTGACATGTGTTAATAAATAATAAACTTAATTTATCCCTAAAATGAACTTTTAAGGATTATTCCTATTGGGATTTAAAAGAATGTTTGTCTCTTATATAAAAAACCATCAAGTACGTTTCTAAAAAAAAGTCAATATAAATATAGAATAAACAATTAACAACTTTTACCACAATCTGTGTGTATCCTACAAACAGTCTGTTCAAAAGAAGGCAAATTTCAAAACATAATGATAACAATGTTTCGAGGTTTTGACATAGAATTATAACTAATTTTATTACAGTGATTATAGTTCTCTGTAAATCAAATTAGTATCCTAATCACAGTTTCTCTGTGGTTTAACCTTGTATTATAAAAATAACTGAACTTTTACAAGCACAAACTTTTTACAACGGCTGTCATTTTAAAGTAAACAAAAACATAATTCATTGAAAAAATGCATACTCAATTGTTCAGCATTACATTAAGAATCACAAAAACAATAACACATATAAATAATACAAAAATTCCACTTACGCTGTTGGCTCTGGGCGTCTTCTCACGCTAAAGCAGCACAAAGACAAAATCATTTCATCAATTAAAGAAAAAATCAACCCAAATAATCCAAAAACAGCATTCGATCATTCACTACAGCAATGAAAATGTCATAAAAAATGTAAATACAATATTAGCAACTCCAAACAAACTTACATATTTAAAATTATATAGTAACAAAAGAGTACAGTAAAATAATTAATTACAAGAGTTTGTTTTACGCTTATGTAAGTAATTACACATCAGTTTTTTAGCTTATTTACTTCATTTTCTTTTAAAGACGTTAAATAAGGCAACGAGACAAAAACTAATAATAATGATTAACATTGTATAGATATACATTTCAATACATGAAAATATTCATATTTTGCGATTAAAAACATGAAAATGTACCTTGAAATGCCATATAGTGTAACTGAATAACTTTACCTTTTCTGAATTAACTCATGTGCAATTAACAGTGCATAACAGAACATTGAAAGCTAAAAACATATAATTATTGAAAGTGATAAAAAAAAATTCTATAAGAGATATTACTCAGGAATCTGAAAAGGATAACCGAGTTAAAATGATGAATGTTGTCAATATACCAAAATATCTGAATAAAGAAATAAGTTACTATGAATCACAAACAATGACACAGTGGAAAATGGTTACAATGTTTTGACTGGAAACAATGGATTTGTTTGAAGCATTGTACTAAAAAACTCTGTACAATTAGTTTTGAGTAATTACATTTAAGTATTAAATAAAATAGTTATTCTATGATTTTCTAAGTTATAAATTTTAAATAACAATATTTGGATGATAATTTTCCTCATAAAAAATGTTTAAAAATCAAGATTAAATTAGAATGACCAAAAATAGTGCATAATGATATCGGAGAAATACCAAGACCAGGATCTTTGAAGGGACGCTTTCAGAAGAGGAAGACAACCAGTCAAGTCAGGGACATCGAAGTAAAGACAATTGTCTAGTGCTCCAAACATAAAGTTAATTTAATAATTTTAAATAGAAGATTTAACATCGATTTAAATAGTAAGTATAATAAATTGAACCCAGGTAATTATAAACATAGTGATTTATAAATAACTTTTAATTTGATGAGATCATTCTATAATTTTATTAAGTAAACTTTCTGATTCTAATTTCAAAATTTTAGCTTCAAACTTCCAATTAATACCAGTCAATTTTGCCAGAACAATATTAACTTTCTCAATAACTTTACAACTTAAAAATATTTTCTAATAACCATCAAACAATACATACTTTACAAGTTTAGTCTTTTTCTGAACAATTTATCATTACGTATTTTTTTAATTTTAATTATTTGTTTGTCGTTAATACTTGAAGGTTTGAATAAGGGCGACATGATCACCCCACTTGAGATATTAATTAAAACTCATCCACTATTTATTATTTTCATTATGTTGTATGTGCTCTAATAACATTTAATTTTTATTTTTATTGTACTATGTATAATAAAATATAGGCTAAAAGCTTTCCACTGATACCAATGAAAAATGAAATGAACATTACCTACAGGGTACTGTTTGGTAGCAGAGAGATTAAATGTTTTATTTTATTTTTTTTATAAAGAAGATTAATAATAAAATTGCTGAACTCATTAATTTGAGAATAAATAAATAATACAAACCATTTGTAATATGTTACAATTATTTGGATTCTTTCTAATAATAAACAAACCTTTTTAATTTCCTCTTTTGCAACAACAAAATTATTTAACAAAAATGTTTAAATTGCTTTATTTATTGTAACTTAAAGCAATAATAGCTAGTTTATATAATGCTAAATATAATAAAATTTTACAGCAATTGATTTTAGGAAGTTTAAAAATCTGAGTAATCTTGTTTACATATTTTTTTTCAATTAAAACAATATTAGACAAGAAATATTCTTTGCACAACCCTTTCATAAAATTAACATTTAATAACTACTTACATAAACCATAAAACAATCTCTTAATTTGTTATTGATAAAAAATGCTTTTTAAAATCTGCATGAAGTTAAAACCAATGCAAACTAAAACACCATGTTATGTACAAAGAATCTAGTGTGGTCAGAATTAGGCTTATTATACCTGGATAATCGAGAGCGTACTGCTGACCTAGGAGTATCTTCGGGTGACGTTGCGGTCGAACTTCCAGAAACATTCAACAAGTCTACCTTATTTCCCGATTCATCTATTAAGAGTAAATTTTGTATTCGAACAAATTTCCCATGGTTTTCTTTACACTGAAACATAATAAATTAATTTTATACTTTGTTTAATTTGAAATAACAATGAATGTAGCCTATAGGTGTAGACCTATATACATAGGTGTGTGTATATATATATATATATATATATATATATATATATATATATATATATATATATATATATATATATATATATATATTAACCAAGAATAATACATAAAAATTACAAGCAATCCCATTCATCTCAAAGAGGCAATCAAGTTACCTGTCTGCGGCTAGCTACAAAACTTAAAACTAAACTAAGTAATATATAAGTATAACAATATAATATATTAATACAAAAGAAATAATAAAGAAAATATCCTATAAATTTTGTTTTATATATATATAAATTTTGTTTTATATATATAATAGTTATTTAGCCCAAGTGTGCACAATAGTCAGACGTTAAAAAAAAAAGTTATACTTTAGTAATATATAATCTTAAGAGTTGCTATAAATTTGATAAACCCATTTTTGTATTTTTGATTTTCTTGCAAACTCATTGTTTCTAGTTTTTAAATCATTTGGAAGTAAACTGAAGATATTAATTGCTCTTATACTATTTTTACTACTGACCGTCTTGTATCTCTTACGTAACTAGATACTTTTATTTCTCATGATACCGTTTGCATTTGGGAAATTGTCTTTAAATCTATCGTAAAGATATTTTAGTGATTCAAGGGAGAATAGCTGTTCCAAAGTTAAAGGATTGTTATGTACATATAATTTATTGCATTGTCTATTATTTGCATTATGTTCTATTTGATCTAATAACATTTAATTTTAATTGTGATATGTGTAATAAGATATAAGCTAGCAGCTTTTAATTGATACCAGTAAAAAATAAAATAAACATTACCTACAAGGTAGTATTTAGTAGCAGAGAGCGTTTATATATTGTTAAGGGTTTGGGAACTCTCCTTCTTGGGTCCTCCAAAGAATTAGCTATCAGTGGTTCAAGAAAAAACCTTTAATATACTTAAATGTATTACATTACATTTATCTTGTAACAGCAACAAATATGGTTGATGACAACCCCAAGAATGAACAATACCGTCTTATTCTTTAAGATGTTTCCCCAAAATATATCCTAATGTATTTGAACCAAATTGTGAAAAGGGAAGAAGTGTAAACAAATTTTGTCTATTTACATTTACTGTCAATTCGCCACTTCTCAGCACTGTCTGGCTGGAATGCTCTCCAATATTGTATTCCGACGTACAGCCCTTCGGGTTTCCACAGAATCGACTATCCCCCAGAATCTACCGACCTTCCAGTCTCCTCGGAATCGACTATCCCCGCCCTACTTCTTCCCCAAGCTTTTATTTGAACGGCTGTTCTACATACCTTGTTGCATATTGCAACAGGCAGTATGTCAGCACTTTTGTTATTTTCCTATGTCTTTGTCAATAGTGTTCATTCTTTGGCTGTGACCTCATTATAATATTTAAAACTAACAACTAAAAATTAACAATTTTTAATCCTAACAATATATATATATATATATATATATATATATATATATATATATATATATATATATATATATAGGATTATAGGATTAAATGTTTCATTTTACTTTTTAATTTTTTTTTTTTCTGATAGTCTGAGGTATACAAAGTATATAGCTTTAGTGCAAAATATGTCCATTTGTACTGTTTTTATAAATCCTTGTTGTATATTCATCAGGTTATTGTAATTCCATGATTAGCGATGACATAACAGTTCAAGCCACCATTATCGACTTATTCATTTATACCGTAATATATCCATTCAATACACATTTTTCTAAACTCAAAATTATTTAATGGTAAATTTGTTTGGACATTTTTCAATTTTTACCAAAAGAAGTGACAGTAGTAGGCTACAGCACTAAAATGAAATAAATAAATAGAGTGGGCTACAGTCACAAGTCATAGCAACAGAACAACACTGATTGGTTTCCAAAGAAAAACAACCATGACAAGTGGTGAATCTAAATGAATTTTGTCCATGGATAGTTAACTTAAATAATAATAACAACAATACTAATTTAAAATAGATATAGAAGTTATTCTAAAGTTTTCAAAATTTAAATATTAACTAACAATATGTGGTCATGAAATACCTTATGATATTTAATAAATTAATAACTATAAAGAAACTTATAAAATACATATAAAAAAACAGTGCCATATAACTGACACAGACACAAGGACATGTTGGATTTTATTTGAGAAAACTGACCCATCAATCGGCTGGCAGGCATCACAGCATCCAGACCTACATTTGAGTGCTCCAACAAATATTTTGTTTTGAAATATTTTGAAACTAGTAATAATAAATCAACTGCAAAAGGAAAAAGAATAAAGAAGAAGTTATAATAAATGTAAGCAGCAATGAAAAATTTAAAGAATTATTTTTTATAAATTTTACTTCAAACTATCTAAACAAATTTGAATATTACAGAGCTTGTTACTGTTTACTCAGACATTTGCTATCATTTGTATAGGCAATATTGAAACAATACAATGATGCTTTGAGAGTTTTAAATCAAGCATTGCTTCTATATAGCCTATTCACAAATTATTGCAAACATCCAAAGATTGACCAGGTAATTGAATATTCCACTGTTAAATAAAAAAATTTTTTAATGAAATTTGAATAACTAGACAGCCTACAAATTTTTATTAACATGGTATCCATATTTGTACATACAATTCTATAGACTTTTGGAAACTTTCAATTAGCTTGGATAACAAATTAAAAACTGGTGCTTACATTTCAGTTTACTTGAAGTTTATAAGCATTAAGACTATGATGCTATTACCACAAATATTTTATCTCCCTAGTGACATAATAATAAAAACCTCTGTAAAAACTGGTTAATGTACACATAGTTTCATTTACTTTTTTCATGACAAAACATTTTCATAGCCTATCTAATTACACAGAGAGATTAACTCATTTCAAAAAAATCACTTGAGCGAGTTAATAATAGCCTACTAGGAAATTTTTTTACAATATTATGTCTATTCAGAAAAAAATTAATTTTCAATAAAAGAATTGTCAGATATTACCGTTCAATAAAATAACAGATATTACTGTTATTTTAGTTCAATGTAATAATTAATTTCTGATCTATTTGAAAATGAAATATAGTAAACTTTACCTGAAAATATTCCTTTCCTTGGACAGTGCCATTGTTTTTACCTGCTGGTTCATCTAGAATTACTCCAATCCACTTCCCAGTTGCAAACAGAGTGGTTCCTATAAAGGCTACTGTACCTTGAACACCAGCATTTTTTACTTCAACCCTACTGCCTACTTGAAGAGTTGCCATTTTTTACTACCTAAATGCACACAAAAACCTTGAAAGCAATCACATCAATTGATAATAAAATAAATACTATATTTCTGAATTTTTCACTATTTTATGGAAGTAATAATTTTTAAAAACTTTTTTGTTTTGTTATATACTTTATATTGCATTAAAAGAGATTCATCAGCAGAGGATTAAATTTATTATAAGTTATGATTTTAAGCCAATTTTAACAAGACTATATTGTAACATCATTGCCATTTACTTTGCATGGAGGGAGCATGCTAGGTTTACTATGCTAAATTATTACCCCAAGGTCATCCATCCAAGGTTCTGCTCATTTTAATGCTGAAACGTATTAAGAAATTTTAATGTTTCATTGCAACTGCATGCTTATACATGTTGCAAGCAAAAGGCTATGTTCGGGACAAAACCGTAAAAAAATTTTCACACACAACTGTGTTAGTTAGGTTCTTAAATCTTTTTTTTTTTTTCTATTCTTTTCATTATAAATAACACACATTTTAGTGATGGTTTTCATGATAAAAACATGTTACCTACTTTTGTACAATAGTCATTTTGAGTTTATGTATATCACTTTTATTGATCACTTTTTTTCTAACTTCCTATTGTTTCTGCACTTTTATATTTTTTACTATTAATACTGGATGTATAATTAAGAATTTTTGTGCAAAAATTACCAAAATTGACAAAACTGGCAAAAGTGCATTTTTACCATAAATAGTAAATGTTTAGGCTTAATATGAATTTTATAGTAATGAATATACTCATTCATTATGCCTAGGCTAGCAAATAAAATAATAATGTATTATGGTACGACTGCACTTTTGGGCCTCCTATCAATTTCGATAATTTTTGTACAAAATCACTTTACTGAATGACCAATATTAATAATCTGGTAAATAAGCAATGTTGTTGTTTTTTATTTTTTGTTAATCTTTTTTGCTAAAATACTTTATAAAAAAAAGCCTAAAATCACAAGTAATCTTAAAAAATTATATTTTACAGGTGTTAACTGGATAATAATGTATGTAATAATAGAAATAAAATATTTTAAAATCACTATAAAAAAAACAATCTATACTGCACAAATACCAGAAATAAAATATTCCAAAATCACTATATTTGTAAAAATAACTTACACTGCATAAATAACAATCCAAAGTATAATAATGTGGAAATAATAGGAAATTAGGAAAAAAAATGAAAAATGTAAGTGACAAACATAACCTCAAAATGACTAGGGCATGAAAGTATGTAATTATTTTTTATCAAGAAAACAATTAAGTATTTTTTTTTAACATAATAACCTATCTAAGATGGTTATTGGGTAAACAAATCTAACATGGTTGTTGGGTGGAAAACCTAACAGACATGGTTTATATCTATACATAATGCATCAACTGTTAAAATAATGAAAACAATATAATCTTTTTAAAAAACTTAAAATCTAACTAACACATTTGCTGGATAAAAACCTGACATAGATGTGCATTAAAAACCCAGCACAGTTTCTTATAAGATTAGTATTGCTTAAAAGTTACTAACGGCCATTATAACCTTAATGGTTTTTTCATCGCAAAAAAAAAATAAAATTTACTAACTTTGTAATGATAGTTAGGTTATAAGCAGATTTCGTGGTCCTTTAATGGCTTTATAACTAATCTTAATAAATTTAATCTTCCAATGGTAAATATCTCTTAATTCAGTGATAGATAATAAAATTTAAAAAATTAGTTTAAAAAAATATTTCAGTATGAGAGTCTAAAAGTACAAAGAAAGAAATCATTGTATCAATGCAATGATTACCTTTTTTATTTCAATTTTTTTATATAGTTAATGGGAGCTTGTATAAAGCATTTTAGTCACACTATTATAAGTAAGATTTATTTCTCCAAAAGCTTAACATATAAGGGTAGTGGTTCTTGATATTTTATAAAAACATCTTTCAAACTGTAAAATGTTAGTATTATAAGAAGTCTGACAAAAATCTATATTATGTCACATTACAAATCAGCAAAAACTAACCTGATAAGAACTAGAACAGTTCTGACATAAAATAATTAATAATTCTTGAATTGACTACAAAAATCTGTATATGTCGTTTACGTAAATTATTAATTTTTATATTGCTATTATAATTTTAATGTTTTGTCTTGTTAGTTCTCACGAAATTTTTGTATTACTAAATACTTAGATTACTTTGTAATTGTTGACTTATAACCAGTGACCAGTAAAGCAAGAAGCAAGTGACAGTGATCACAATCAGTAGGAGTCTATCATCTATGTGTTTATAATCTGTAATGAAATAATGTTGTGTAATCTGTGGCTGTAAACATAAACCCGTTCTATCTGTGAACAGTGCTGTCAGAATGATTTTATACAGAAAAGGTATTTAAACAAAAACAAATATAATTATTCTAGACTTTAGAGATATTTTTCGAATTTCGAAGCATTTTTGTTAGTGAAAAAACATACGAAAGTGTGTTTCACATTTAGTTGGTCGCGTAAGTATTATTATGGTTAGGTACTGCTCTGTGTGAACTGAAAACATCGGTAAATTACGACAGCATATTTTGTACTGTTATTGTTGTATGCCACTTAGTTTAAACGAATTCAATTTATTTTTTGTGAATATGATCATCTTGAATAATATAATGAAGTTAACTAAATTAAACATTTTCCAAACATGCGTCGGGTGAATTATACTTTTTAAACTATTTTTCACAAAAAGCCAACGAATGAACTTGTAATATTTTTTATGTAATGCAGAATATAAATGTTTTTCCAAAAACTTTCTCGCTGGAAGATTTCATCTTACCAAATTTTCTTTTAAAATCCTCACTAGTTTGTTATGTTTTGTAGTTTCCTATAAAATACTAAACTTTAGTGTGCTAAAAAAGCTGTGAATAAAATAAGTATTAAAGAATTATTTGTTTAATATTTTACTACTAAATATCATGACATACGCTATACCATGGTATAATTAATCATGGATCATTAAAACTTTCTTGTACATAGGGTAGTAAAAGGGATACTTAGTACTGGAAACCACAAATTTTCACAAAGGCTAAAAGCCTTGAAGGTAGTAGCAGCAATATTGCAATATTCCTATTTGATTAGTTGCTAAATGTGATCTCTTTATTGCTAACTAAACGTGAAACCTCTTTAGTAATGCTAGTTTAGTAAAATTAAATGTTTTAATTAGTATTAGTAGGACATCATTTTATATTTTGCGAAAAAACATTAAAGCGAAATGACAAGATAGCTGGCTTTAAAACTCATATATTATTAAATTAATGTTATTTTTATTTATTTAACTAATATTGTTACATTAGTTGAATATTTTTAATTTTGCTGGTAACTTAATTTGCTGGTATATCACATAAATACTTCATTTGTGCCAAATTTCTTGTTTCTACATTTAACAAGAACCGATTGAAAAATGTCTGTTATTGAACTAAAAATAAAAAAATCATGTATCCTGTTTCTCCTGCTTTTTTATTTTAATTACGATTATTTATTCGAAAACACGTCAAATTAACATCGCTAGTTTTTAACAACATAATCTAAAACGTATTATAGCCTAACTACTGTTCAGTGAAATCAGCTGACCTTTACGAATTAATATAAAACAACAGATGCTTTAACTATCAAAATTAAATTAACGATTAATTTTATATACTTAAATCGGTCAAACTTCTTCGTTGTTTCCGTAGTGTAATGGTTATAACGTGTGCCTCACACACGTAAGGTCCCCGGTTTGATCCCGGCGGAAACACAGAAATTTTTAATTACAACTAATCTAATATGAGACTTGCGACGCGCAAAATGTATTGTTATATATCAATATAAACATGTTCCTCGCATCACGCGTTCCGCAAAACCGTAAAAATTAGGACAGAATGACTATAATTTTAGCGTAACAGCATGGACAATTTCATATTTTCAAAGAAAATCGAAATTTTAAAATAGTGAAATCTTATTTTAAAAAGAAATGACTTTTTTTAGATGTAACTTAGCAAAAATATTTTTAAAAATCCGATTTCACCATCGTTATTTGCGTTAAAAACTGCATAAACTTGCATTTTCAATTTTCAAAAATTTAATCCGTTGATTTTAAGTAATTGAATCTGATGGCGATCAGGTTTCATTTTTTTTTAAATTTTCTATGTGCAGTAATTCTACCCTGTTAGTTTCTCTCTGGAATCAACCTAAGATTCTTTGGAAACCAATTTAAACAAATCATAATGGAAATTTATATTCATTTCTGTTTACAATATATTACTAAATAGTTAATGCCGTTAAGGTAACTTTTGTAGATTTTGAGAGTATTTATGGTATTAACTTTAGGTAATTTTGCTAGGAGATCTGGCTGCACTCACTAAAGCAGGGTTTAGACCGTTAGTCATTTGGTTTGTGTGCTCGTTTATTACGAAGTTTCGTCCAAACGCCTTAAACGATTGTTTTGAAATTGGGTACGAAAGTACCTTGTACAAGTATTGTGTATATATGTAGGATTGTTTTTTTTTTAAATTCATTTCTGTATCAAGATGGCGGCCTCTGATTTAACGATGACGAGTGTAGTTGTTGACTATTTCCTGTAATACCAGCTGAACGGCAATACCTATCATAACTATCATAATTTTGACCGCTCTATAGAGAAAAAACATGAAATTTCGAAAAATGTTAGTCTAGTAATATTTCCCCTCAATATTACGGATACCAGTTATTGGCGGTAAATGTTATGAACGCGTAAAAATGCTGTCGTACAGCGGTAGCTAAGCAATTAAGTAATAATATACTTTGAGGTATACTTTGAGGTACTCTTTAAACTACTAGTTTATTAACTGAGGTTTTTAAAAACCTCAAATAACCAATATTTTAAATCTGGTTATTTGTTTTGTTTACATATTCAGTAGTAGATTGGTAGGAATTGGCAATGTATCGTAGAATAGGATGGCTGTTGCAAAAAAATAAATATATGCTATATACTATTTTTCTAAATCAAAAATCAGTTTAAATTGTACAGTCATTCTCTCAACTTGGTACGCCTAAAGTTACTTTTGTTCTTGAAAGCTATTGTCTTATATTCCTCTAATTATAGGTTTTATACATATATCTTATTAATTCTTTAAAAAAAATCACCTTGTTATAAAAAGCGCGTATATCAGAGTTTGTCTAAACAGATTCTTAATTTGGTAAAAATTAACCTCTTTAGATGAACAATGTATAAGGTAGTATTAATACAACTATTTGTTTGCCATAGAGGACATAAAGATTTGGATTACTATTTTGGTAGAATTTAATGTGGAGTAGAGATAACAACGCGTTGGAGCATTAAAAGGAAAACAAATAAAGAAAGTTTTAATTTTAAATATACTGTATTACACTTTTGCCAGTATGTGCAATACAGTACAGATTATGTCTCAGTTGTCAATCTCTGACCACAGACCGGTATCTGTGTGCTGTGTTACTGTGTGGGTAATGGGGTTTGTGTATTCGACTGTCGCGACGTAATAAAAGTTTTAAAGTTTTGTTTAATATTCGGCGAGTTTTCGATTGTTTGTAGGTTGTGTTAATGTGGCTCATTAGTGAATGTGAATAGTAAGTGTTGTGATAGTGTAAGAAAGTGTGTAAATATGAGTGATAATAGTGTAAATACAAATGTGAATACTTCACAAAGCAGTGAACATTGTTCCTCAACAGTTGCATTAAAACCAGGAAATGGTAAGTATATAATGCAATTTCGTTTGAACTTGTTGCATTCTTATTGTTTTGAATTTGTGCATGAAGTGTTTGTTTTGAATTGTTTACTTGTTTTGTTTTTGGTTCTGCATTGCTAGTAATTTCCTTTCATGTTTTCCTTATCCATATGTTTCTACATGTGACTAATATGTATTAAAGTTTTATATCTTAAAGGTGATTTAGCACCATGATTAAGCGCCTTTAGCGATTTCATGTAGGCCTAATTGTTAAAGTAGAAAATATAACAACAGGTAAACTAAAATTTTACTCCTAGTAGGATAGCCAGTTTTAATGATTAAAGTAGTAGAACATATTTCAAGTATTCTATTTTTTTAAAAATTGTAGTAAGCATGGAATATTTATGTTATTACAGTTTATTTGGGACATCTGCCATCATTTGTATAACAAAGAATGTGGCCTTAATAATGTAAAATCTTAAGTATAATTGATAATATGCTTAAATGTGACAACCTTAAAGAATCAACTTTCATGTATCCTAAATATTACTGTGGATCTCGTTAAATTCTGTATGGCATGCAATTATTTCAGTTAGTTAAACATATATTGCCAGGGTGATGGTATGGTAGTAGGTAGTTCACTGAATCAAATCTTTGTTAATATTTTTATGGAAGAATTTGAAGAGGAAGTCTTTGACTCTTCTGAATTTAAACTGAGAGAATAGAATGGCTTAGATATATGGATGACACATTTGTTATATGGTATCAGGGGGTAATAAATTAGAACAGTGTTTGATATTTATGCAGTGTATTCAAATAGTGATTTTTGATTTTTTTTTTTTTTTACATATCATATTATCCAATTAACATGTATTTACCTGCAGAAATTTTTTAAAGATTACTTATGATTTTAGGCTGTTTTTTACAGAACTATGTAAACTATATTAAGAAGTTATTGGTATTTATATTGCATGGAACATGCTACATTTCCTACACTGATTTACTGATCATGTGCGCTATCATTTAATACACAGATGTACTGTGTTCATGCATGTTTTTTTTATCACATTCTAATAGGCATTACTTAATACATATTATTTTGTTTGCTCTTGTAGTAATAACGTTAAAATGGTGTCTATTTAATTAAATACATTTTCCACCCAACAACCTTGTCAGTTAAATTCTTCACCCAACAATAATAACAGTAAGGTTATTCACTCAATAACCATGTTACTAGGTTAGAACCAAATACTAGGTTAAACCAAATACTTTTATTTTTTTTATAAAAGGTATTTTTATCATTTTAGTGATCAAAAACACCTGCTTTCATGTGGTAATAATTTTAGGTTGTGTGTGTTACATTTATTTTCATTTTTTTCTTTATTCTTCCTGTACTTTCCGTGTTTTTATATTTTGGATTATTGCTTTGGGACATATAATAGTGTTTTAATAAAACAATTATTGAAAAATTGAAAACAACCTACACTGCATATTTACCCAATATTTAAGTTTGCTTAGTAACAATTAAGTCCAATTCCTTAACTATGGAAAACAATGCAACTAATAATCTACCATTCTTAGATGTATGTGTATGTGTGTGTTAAAAGAAATGGGTGTATTTTTGCTCTAGCAAAACTTTTATAAAATTAATGATTTTAAAACATTTTTCTTTTATTATGTACCTTATTATTCAATTACGAGATATTTGCCTGAGGCGAAGATTAAATTTCTTATGATAAGTTTTTTTACATTAAAATTTTGTGATGTCATATCCATTTACATAGCATAGCATGGAGCCATGGAATGTGCTTTATTTCATGTGAAGAGTAATTACAAAATTAATAACTTTGGCACAGTTGTATTTGTTATATTCTTCTTTATTTGTTTCACTTAACTTTGGGGTACACCAAATCAATCACTTTTTAATGTTCTGTGCCTTCCTCGTAGGCCTTCATTTGATTTGTTATATTATTATGGTAATTTAAAAAAAATTGTTGAATTACTAATACTGTTTAAATTTTACTATACACATTAAATAGGCTAAAGCATTTTTGCTACAAAAAACATGTTAATAGTAATGGTTTAGGTTATGTAGGAATTAAAAAAAAATTTTTTTTTGTATTTTCCTCACTTTATTCGATTTTGCAGGTATTTTCCTTACATATATATTTTATATTATTACAAATAGAATGAATAAAATGTTTTGGTGGAGAATAGTTACAAATTTTCCATGAAATTCACTGAAATGGAGGCAGTCCTTAAGACCTGGGATTTCTTTACAATTTGGTGACCAAATTAAATATCTTAGTTGACTAAAGAATGACACTGTAGGCCTAATGATTTTGTTTAAACCAAATTTTCCTATAGCCTACTACCAGTGTTATCACAAAATTTAGTTTGTCATTAAATAACAGTTTTATTTCACACCAAAAAGTTTTAGTTTAATATCCTAGTTTTATTAAAAGTACGTTTCACTTCACAGTAAAATACATTCATTAAATACACTTTTTACTTTATTTTAACTTTCAAATTGTTAACTGTTTTCTTTAACCAACTTAATTGAAGTGGATAGCTTTATCTCAACCGTTTATGTGTGAGTCCCACCAACTTGTTTATATATTAATCAGAAAAAAGGTACACACAAATCAGTAGCCTATTTAAACTATTTGTCTAATTATCCTAATTTGGTCAGGGAAGGAATAGTTCATTCCTTACTCGACAGAACCAATAATATTTGTTCTGGTAAAGCTAATCTAAATCAAGAGCTAAATCGCTTTAAAAAATACCTATCTGCTAGTGGATATCCTCAGCCATAATTTCAAAATGTTATTAAAGCTAGGGGTAATAGACCAACTTAGAAAGAGTTTGAAGAAAGTAAAAAACCTGTAGTGTTTAAGACAATCCCTTATATAGCCTACTGAGGTTATTGGAAAAGATTAGGTTTGTTGCTAGAAAATATAAAATCCAAACTGCTGTTAATAAAAAAAACACTTATGTAATATCTCTTCATGAAACAAAACTAAATGGAATTAAAACATAAGCAGGACAAAAAGCCTTCAAATATAAGAATAAATTTATACAAAAAGAATACACAATTAGGCCTAGTAGATAAATCACAAATAACCGAACATATATAATCCAAAAGTAATAAATTTATTTTGAAAGACGGAAAAATAATATACCTGGAAAATAATTTATATAAACAGAACATAATTGAAGCTTCATACATAAAAATAACTAACAACCCTATCAGCTAAACCAATGTAGAAATAAAGCCTCATAACCTATTATTAAATATTAACTTAAATTTTAAAATAAACGATTTTAAGTTTTAAAATTCTGATGTTTCTAACTGTTTATGAAGAAAGGGTCATTAGGCTACTAGGGTGCCTAGGCTAGGAAATTGAGAGGGAGAGCAGATATGAATAACCTTGTTGAAATAAGTCGCTTCCACCTGGTGCTGGCAGATACAAGCAAGAATCGGTGGTTATTTACTGTTGTCTTGTACAGAACTTTTTCTGATAACAATATTTGTCAGTTACTTTTTGTAGCATTTTTTGTTTTTTTTTTTATGAATTATGGTTTCTGATCCCATGTAAGTTAAGTCTTAGTTTCGTTTATAGTTGGATGACTTTGATATTTACTCTGTTTTTTTCTTAATTTTTAAGTATTATAACATAGGTCTCATAACATAGACATCTAGGCTTATGTTCTTATTGTATTTTTAGGTTTCAAGTTAGGCACTTGAGAACAAGAGTTGATTCACGTTCTCGAAATGTCATGTATTGCTTTATATACACAAATTATAGCAAATGTCTGCATTAATTATAACAACATATTAAAAGTACTTCAGAAAATTATATGTTATTAGTTCAAGATTTTGTCATTCAAGATTTTATTAGCCTTAACTTATTTGTCTAGACCTACTAGGTAATTGTGCAATATTTTTGTTTTATTAACTATTAATTTATGCAGTTAGGTAATATTAATATATGGAACATTTAAGGTATTACAGTTTTATTCAGTTTTTAATGGAACTGTTTTGTGACATTATTAATAATATTTACATTCCATGGAGCGTACAGATGATTTACTAGTGCACAAAAAGTCACTCTGCAAGAGAAACATTTTAAACAGTAACTAGGTAATTAACTTAAAGAGTATTGATTTGGTTTCTTTTTTTTTGTGTAACAGGAATTTCTGCAGTTTGATACTTTGGATGGTTAGCCTAATCATTAAATTTAGCATTTTGAACAAAACAGATTGTAGAAATTGGTTGAGACAGACTATTAATTACACATTTACTGAAAGAATTTATAAAGATGCATTTCAACATAACCAATAATGTTTGCAAATTTTTTGTTTGAAATTATAGGATTTCTGTACAATTTGGTGACCAAATTAAATTTCTTAGTTGACTAAAGAATGACACTGTAGGCCTAATGATTTTGTTTGAACCAAATTTTCCTATAGCCTACTATCAGTGTTATCACAAAATGTTTGTTTGTCATTAAATAACAGTTTATTTCACTAGAAAGTTTTAGTTTAAACTTTCACCAGAAAGTTTAGTATTTTACGGTTCACTTCACAGTAAAATACATTCATTAAATACACTTTTGACTTTGTTTTAACTTTCAAATTGTTAACTGTTTTCTTTAACCAACTTAATTGTAGTGGATAGCTTTATCTCCACCATTTATGTGTGAGTCCCACCAACTTGTTTCTTTGTGTTGTTGTTACATATTAATCAGAATATTGTGCTAAAAACTTTTGGCTAATCAAAACTGGTATCAATTTGTATGGAATGTAGATTGTTTAAAATTGAAAATGATTATGTGCTAACCAAACAATTTCTGTAGCGCTTATATTGCACGATATAATTATCCATTTTCAAAACATTATTAGGCTATGCCTCATTTTATAAAATGTCATGGATATTGTCAAGAAGATTTTTTGACTATTCAGGGAAACATTGTTTTCAATTATAAAAATTTGTGGATGTATCAATGGTCACACAAATTTTTTTATGGAAATAATATTTCTATTATTTGTAAACTAAATAGGTTTGTGCCAAGGGGAGGCCTGTATTAAGGAGTAATAGCATAAGTTATTATCACTTTAGTGCTGAAAAACATTTAATATATTTTTATTACTAAACTATAAGTTACCGTAATTATTCTACAAGACTGTTTTGTTTTTTTTAAGTAAGGACCATATTGAGCGAATATAAACAAAAAATGGCATAATCAAAATATAAAAACTATTATTATTACAGAATATATTTTCTACATAAGTTACTCACTATTTACTACAATAAATTTTTGATATAGGCTAGGTTTACTAGCTTCATTATTCTGTCATGGTATAGAAGAATTTTCCTTCCTGTGATTTAAACCAGTTGAATATTCAATTTTGCAATTCCTTATCATTTTGAAACTTGTGCAATGCAAGCTGTTGCAAGTAAATGGAGAATGAAGTAGGCTAATAATAACTCGTTGCAAGATCTGGGCCATAAGGTGTAAGTCTGAAGATTTCTCAGCAAAATCTTTTTAACATCCTGTGGACCATGTCAACTATATTGAGTCTATAAAGCATACAGATCACTCTGCTATTTGTTAAGGTAAAATTATCTTTTGGTAAGGTTTGATATCTTATTATAAAGGTCTTGTATAAGAGAATGTGGTCCGCTTTTTGCATTATATATGTGTAAAAGTAGACCACATTGCCTCATACAAGACCTTAAAAATGATATATTAAATATTTTTATCTTAACAAATAGTGGACTAATAAGTAACATTAACATTAGCCTTATAGTGAATACATTCAATATGGCTGACAGGATCCACAAAGCCATTGTTGTTCAGTTATGTTATTGAAGTAACAATATTCCGTTGGTTAGCCTTTTGTTTTACATTAAACTTTTAAGTTTTTGAAGTGTTTCACAGTACTATTGCATTAACAGTTCATTCATTTTCAAGACATTCAATCTACAATATTTCTTTGATGTCCCAAAAAACATTAACCATAAACTTTTTAATTGAACATGATCACAAACTTTTTCAGCTTTAAGGATGGTGAATGCCACTATTGCATTGATTGTTCTTTTTTTTAACATCTGAATAAGATATTCACGTTTCATTATCAATGGTTTTCATTCATCACCTTCATTTTTATCTCAAAAATGTTTGAGCTGCAGCAGTATGAGTTACTTTGTGTGTGTCATTGTTTTCAATGACCATTTGCAACTTCCTGTAACCCATTATTTTTAGTAAAAATCATAAACTACTGATTACAAAAGAAAAGGATATACAACCGATATTTGAGAAACAGTAAGCCTTCTGTTTTTATCGGGTTTTTCATTCACATTTTCTGTCAAATCATTTGTGGTGGTAATCGAGTGACTGCTGTATCTTTGTTGTGAACATTCATTCTTCGTTCGCAAAACAAATAACACCATTTGTGAAATTACCTTTGTATTTAACACTTGATTCATAAACGTCTACAATTTCTTTAGCCTATCGAATAAAAGCAGCAGATTTGTTTTTCGTTAACTACTGATTTATATCGTATTCATAACTTGCAAAAAAGTTTTCTTGTAGCACTCATTTTAATCATACTACACAGCAACAAACATGAATAAGGTTGTATGAATATTGTTGTAAACAGATGATTATTAATGTAAATAAACATACAACACTATCAGCCTCTACTTCTGCAGCATCTAATGGTGGTGAATTTAAATGGCCCTTCCTTGCAAAAACATAGGTGCTATCTCATAAAAACCTAACCAGTGAAAATGCCATGTGAAACGTTATTAAAAAGTACTTATAAAACAATATTGTAATTGTCTTGTTGAGAAATTGTTTTTTCCTGAATTAGCTAGTACCCTGTTATATTTATATGACTTATTTCAGGCTGTATGCATTTAGATACACAACAGTTATAATACAAATCATTTTTAGAGAGAAGATGAACACACACAGTAATTTTAATTTACATTTTAAATTACATTTTTTTAAAGATTAAAAGGGAATTGATATAACAAATTAAAATTCATAATTTTAGGCTGCTTTATTAAATTGAGCTTTTATTTGAGCACTCTTAAATATGGGTTGTTTTTGGTTCTATCTCAGATACATTTACATTTACAATCGCTTGACTTATAGGCCTAAAATTACCATTCGTTCAGTTATAAAGCTAATACAATACACAATAGAAATTAATTAAATGTTCAGCCGTTTATATTCCAGCTTGTAAGTGCTATCACAAAAATCCCTTTGAACAAATTTCTTTGATAAACTTCCAGAAATTTTTAATGTCCTTTTATAATAAGTAAAGAACAATTTATTATAATTGTTCTTCAACAACTGCTCTTTTAAAAACGTTTACACAAAATGTTTTCTTCTTGTAAGGTAAACTGGCTGAATATCGGATACTTTTTGTTTAATTAAGTTTTGATCTATTAAACACACTTATATCATTACTAAACTTTGCTAATTGTTCGAGAAACTTATTGACTACATGTACCTATCAACAAAATATGCAACATATGTATAAAGGAAAAATAATAATTTTTTTCCTAAAAGTATGCACTTCTTGATTTTATAAAAAAGCCGTCCTAATATCGGATAGGTGGTATGCCTAATATCGGATAGAAGTTTAACATGTTAATTCAAACAATGATAAACAATCAGAAAAAATTATTTATGAATATGAATTATTAAAACAAAAACAACATAATAACTAAAATATAATTGTTAAAGAAAACTTCAGTTGTTAATTTTCAAGAGTTGAGCGTGGGACATGAAACATCTTTGATGCCTTTAGAAATCCCATTTCATTGTTTTTAACAGCTTGGATTGACCAAGCTCCATTTCTTTCTTGGCGGCATCTGTAACAATTGTATTTAATATACGAAACCCATATAAACACTGCTTAATATCGGATATCCGATATTAAGCATACCCAAGTATCCGATATTAGGGCGGAAGCTACCTCGTGGAAAAATGTAAAGTAACCTCAAAACTAACTATGATATGCCTTGTTTCGCTCCGTATTATTAATCTACACTAAGCTGCAGCTATGTTATGCATAAAAAATGAACGCACATAGCTTTTCTAAAGGGTGAAAAAATGAACCAAAGTTGGGCATGCAAATATTCAGAATTTCACAAAACACAAAATTATAAACAAAACCGACATCAGGACTCACTGAAGGGTAAAACTCACATGAGGGGTAAAGGAAGTAGAGGAAGACCTAGTTCGAGTGTTTTTAGCTAGGAGCAGCATTTACTGGCTGAGAAACAGCACTATCCGATATTACGAAGGTATCCGATATTCAGTCAGTTTACCTTACAGTTCACACAAACTAAATATACGAAGAAGTGTTGGCCTATTGTATATTGCTTTGTGACAACAGTTAGTTACCTTTATATAAGTTTTTCACTTATAAATTAATTATTATTTATTTTCGATTTGCACTTAAGGTTTTGAAATTCGTAGACTACTTGCTGATATATGACTGTTTTTTTTAAATTTTAACCAATTTTGCGAGTTTCAGTACTATTACAAAATTTTGTCCTGGACATTGCCATGTTACATCTTACCGATTCGCTCTTATTCAAAAATGTCGCGTTGTTTCACTTCGGTTGTGACGTCAGCATCGGCCTTATACGTTTTCAAATTCTTAACGCCAGATACTACCCTTGTTTATTATTTTAAATTTTATTATTACAAAAGTGTATAAATAATGCTTGGCTTATTTTATTAATTTTAAAATTTTGCATTTTTAATTATCCATTAATCTATTTAATATTTATTCAAGTCAGCTAGAACTTTTAACATGTTATTCGAACTCTCTGGCCGGCGTTTCGGTGATAACCTGCTATTTCAACCATCTTGTTTTATTTCAATTAGAAATAAATACATTATAAGATTTTTGTTGCTACAATCTTTAAAAATACTAACAATAATTTCCGGTTGTTTTATGTGCACAAAGTTTTGTAGAGTACATATCTCTGCCTTTCCTAGCTTCAGACATTTTATGTTTGTTGACGCGTTTCGGATTAATGTACTTCCATTTTCAAAACTGTTTCCTGTACTACAAAAAGGAAGTTTATGTACTCAACAGCAAAGTAATAACATTCCTAGCAGAAAAAGAAATTACATTAAGAATTTCAATTTATTCAGCCGGACGTTGGTAATTTAGAGTTCAACGCTGTCTTTCTAAAGAAATGATTTTTGAATAGTCTTTACTTCTATTATATGCTTTAGTATTCAATAAAGAAATGTTCAGCAGAAAATGAAATTACGATAATGTACGATTTTATGCTTAACTGAACTATATTGTGACATCATAGCTGTTTACATTGTATAGAGCATGCGAGATACAATGCACAGGTCACTTTTATTTTAGGTTTTTTTTTAACTGCCCGTAGTTTCCGCACTTTCGTAATTTTCTATTATTACTAATGGACATATAATTAAGCGTTTAGGCAAAGCGAAGCGTTAATTGTGTCGTTAAGAGAACTGACACGATGTGATTAATGTCGTATTTACCAAAAAGTATAATTTGGTTCCTAAATAAGTTTTTATTAAATAAAATAAAAGTTTTTTTTTTCAAATTATGCAGCATGTCTGATATCACAAAAAGTTTCTGATTTTTTATTATTACCAGAATATTAAGATTTTTTCCTCGGTGAAAAACCAACAAGGTTTTCATCGCCGTGACTCCAAAATTAAAATATAAAATAAAAGAAAATTACAAAAAAAAATTGAGATACAGTATTATTGAAAAAAATATAATTAAACAAGCAAAATACAACCGTGTTAGTTCTTGTCTTTAAAAAAAAAATCTATTGCTTTTATTTTTAATTACATGGATAAATATACATTGTAACTTGTTTTCGATTCTTTAATATTTTTTTCCGCCTTTACACTTTATTACATGGCCAAAAGCAATAATCGAAAATATAAAAGCACGAGTTACACTGGAAGTTCAGAAAAATCGAAATAAAAGTGACTTGTATAACCTAAAATTAATGTTTCTTTATTAATTTTACAATTATTGCCGCAGTTCGAACACGAATTTGATTCTCTAAAAAAGTTGGGATTTATAAAAAAATCGAGAACACTACTGTAACCCCAACCGAAACTTACAAAAGAGGCAAATTCCAAAGTTCACAAATAAAGGTTGCTATTTTAAAAAAAGTGTTCATTACAAGAAGTAGCAAAGTAAGAACAATGACAATGTGATAACGCGCGTAGCTCAGTGAGTGACTTTTGAAGTAGTAAATGTAGCATGCTCCATGTAATGTAAACGGCAATGACGTCACGATAAAATTTCTGTAAAAAATTGCCTGAAATCGCAAATAATCGTAATTTTTTTTCTCCGGATGAATACAGCTTAACTGAATAATAAAGAAAAGAAAAATATATTCAAAAATTACTATATGCAAAAACAAGTTACACCGCAATGAAAGACGCTTTATTTTCGCGTGATAGCAATTTTTAGTTTATGCGCGTCACTTATTTTCGATTTTTTTCTAACTTCTCGTAGTTTCCGCAGTTTTTTATTTTTTTGATTACTATTGGACACGTGATAAGCAAGCGTTTTGGCGCAAAATTTTCGAAAATCGACGAAACTGGTTTAATGTTACATTTACCAAACTTTATCCAGTGTTAATAAAAATTTATGAAATTTAAACACTTTTTTTAATGTTTTACATTTAAAGATTTACTTGTTTCTTTTACAGTTTTATAAATATTTTCTGTGAAAGACTAACTGTTAAATTTCGTAGTGATTTTTTTAACCGATCTGCAGTTCTTAATAATAAACTGTGTTCATTTAGGAAAAAATTTAAAAAATGGTTTAAAGATCATATTGCACTTTTAATACCGGTAGCTAAACATGCATTGTAATGTTTAGCTAATAATAAATAAAAGTCTTGGAGTTTTTATTTTAAGTTAAATAAAAAAATTTTAATTTTTATTAGTATTTCAATTAATAATAACAATTAGACAATCTGAGTTGTGTTCCAACAATATTTAAAGAACAAATAATAACAGTTGCTGTAAATAACGTCATTACGTCTCGCAAGATAATAAGTTTTCAGCATTGTTTTCAAGTTCTATAAATGCTCCCCCTCAGTATTCACTTTGATTGTTGTCAACTTTTTTGAATATAATTTAATTTACTGTAACTGATTGACCTCCTTATCCCTTTTGGCTGTTATCATCCTTTCATTTATATCAGTAAGTTAAACTGGAATGGTTTTAGATTTTTTAAAATAAAGCATGTAAGCCTACTTGTCAATACAAATGTACTTTATTACTTAGCACAAAATCTCCAAAATTAATGTAAACATATCATGTGCAGAGAACTTTGTGAAGTATGTAGACTATATATATATATATATATATATATATATATATATATATATATATATATCTTTATTTAGGCTGTTTAATATTCATGGTTTTTTTAAACATATCTTTTTTTTTAAATTTTAAACTAACATCTCTAAATTTTAAATAAATCTCTTCATTTTCATTTCTATTTTCTATTGAAATGGAAACTTTTTTGGCGCGTTTAACTGGTATTAATGGAGAAAAAACTCTAAACTGGTCACTGATTTGTGCTTATGAATGAAATTAAAGGATGTGAGTTCAAGACCAGCTACTGCCTTTAACTTTATTTTAATTTTTTATTTAATTTAAAATATTTAATTTAACTACAAATATACCCGACCCATCTAACACAAAATTGTGTTAGTGTTTGCAGCTAAATATATCTTGCACATTGTATATTATTAAGTTCGTTAATAGTAATGAATATTATTAATGAACGCCGTTAGAGTACATGCTCAGCCCAGCTGTTACAAATATTCGTTCACCTCTGTCAGCCAATCCCTGAGCCACATTTTTTTATATTACTGTATTCCTAGGTAAATTTACTGTATTACTGTATTTTTCGAATTTGAGGTACATTTTTCTGAACATTGCGGATTGTTTTTTCACTCGTAATTGTCAACACTTTTCGATGAAACTCAGTAAAAAATAAAATAAACTTCCAACACCCTTCCAGTAAGTCATTGACAAACCTGACGACTTATTAAAATTACCATCATCCTTCTTATTTTCCAAGTTTAATTCTTTTCTTCTTATTGGTGTAAATCTATAGTGTGTGATTTCTTTTGTCTACAAATATATATATTAGTATTCCGTGCTGATATCCTGTCTCTTTTCTGCGTTACATCTTAATTTTAAACTATAAAATAATTTTGCACATCTGTTATTTATTTGTTTGTTTATAATATTTTCATTTGATTAATTTGATTTAATTCACGAATTACTGATTTTATCTTGGTGCAAGTTATTTAAACATCAAATCTGCAGGAGGTATGTCTGTTGCACTTAGTCGCATTATAATTTAGGCCTATATGTTATTAAAAATTCATCAGTATCGCTACCTAACTTTATAGGATGTTCAATTTTTGAAGTTTTAATAAATTTATTTAAACATTTTACGATAACCACAAGGAACCTCAATGATTACTTGAGACGAGTATGCATATATTTTTCTATGTTTACAGCCTCTTATACGCGATGAGAAAACTTTATTTATTATTATTAAAAAAAAACATTAGTAAAAGGTGCCCGTAAAGTCGATAACTTATCTTGTATTCCTTAAAAACCACGTTCTGAACAAATAAAATGCATTTGTTCAGAAACATTCAAAAAATCATAAAACCTGGTCATTAGGTTGTCTGTTATAATGGAGATATGCTGTATAAAAGTTTTTAAAATTGCTAGAGGAAAAAATCATCATCAGATGTTTCACAAAATGCTTCTAGCAGTTTTGTTTAATACGCTATTGACTAAATATATTACTTTTTCGTAAATAAAGATTTCTTTATCTATCTGACAAGTAAAAGTACAGAATCTGAAATAAAAACAAATTACTGTTAAGAAAATTGGAATAAAATAAAATGATACCTTATTACCGTCAGATTTATTTTTGTTTATAAAAGATATAATTACATTTTGGAGGCTAATAAGAAATTTTGTGGTTATTAAGTCAATAGTATTAAATGGACTGAGAATATATACTGCTGAAGTAACATAAGTTTCCTAATAAATTATTGGGCTATTTTTTCGTAAAAATCTATATAACATCAATTGGCATTGTTTTAATTGATTACTATTTAGCAATCACTGGCAATTTTCCGTATTGAGATATAACTTTATTTTCATTTGCTAATAACAGATTGGTATGTTTAAAGAGTCGACTCAACAATATATACTGGTATAAAGTGAATATCTTGTATCACACATAGAATGGACTTGACGTCAAGTAATTGGATTTAAATGCCAATTTACACGTTTCCGGTGGCTGGCATTTCAGTTGAGAAACGACTGGAAGGTCACTGGCATGCTGCGACTGGGATGCCACCTTACTGGCGCTTTACCGTGTACACGTTGCCAGTGGCTGGCAGTCCAGTTGAGAAATGACTTGAAGGTCACTGGCATGCGGCGACAGGACGCCAACTCACTGCCCGGCATTGTTTGTTTGTTGAGTTTGTACAACGTGGTTGATTTGTTTTATTCCTTTTAAAAATGGCTTAAACAGAAGGAATTTCCGATCAGAAAGCAGTGAGTTCAGTGCCCTTAATTTTGTGTCAAGAGCTCTTGGAAATATATGATCACGAGCTACAGAAGAAAGAACGAGTAACATGGACATTTTTTTAGCACGTCCTTCACTGTAAAATTTGGCACATTCATGTCATCAACGATGGCTTGCATCGAGGCATTCTTAGCCTCCCGATTGCGGTAATTTTTACTATATGTGTTGTATAAGTTTGCGTTGTCACGGTACAACTACAAATGTCACAGTTTTTCCTCACTCAAACGAATAGCCATTTTATTTGCCTTTAACTACTTAAACAGAACTAGGTAAACGTAATCCACGTGGTTGAATTTTTCCAGCGACTAGCGGACGTGGTTGAAGTTTACACGGTGCCAACGGCTGCTTCCGTGCGTAGAGTGGTAGAGGGGAAAGCTGAAATGCCAGTAAAAAAAAAAATTGCTGTAGCTGCCAGCAACTGACCGTTTCAGTGATTATCATGGACCGTTTACACGGTGCTAGTCGCTGGCATCCATTACGTTGTGTTCCGATAGGCAACCAGAAACCACTTCGTAGGCCACCGGGCTGAATTTATTATTCATTTTTTAACACTAACAAAAGATTAACATGTTTTAAAAGTTGGAAAAACAAGAAAAGTTGACAAAATTTATTTTCATGCATACCATGTTAGGGCTTGGTAACCTTAACGTAGTACTGTACAATGTAAACGAAAATAGAATTAAACTTTTCTTGTTTTTCCAACTGTTTATATGTCTATCTGTTTATTTTTGTTAGCAAACAGAAATAAATATCTCAGTACGGCTGCCCATGACTGCTAACAGTACACAGATATCATTAAGGCTAACCAGAATGGGGGGTACATTTTACGTATATCTTAAATTCGCAAGGTACTTTTCATTATCTTATATTAATGGAGTTTTCCTATGATATGAGGTGGTGTACACAAATTTTACTTCTGTGTTTGTTTTTTGTGCTCTGTCGGCATGTGTGTGTGAATTTTATATAAGGTAGGGCCTTGTTTGTTTTTTTGACATCCTAACATTATTTATGATTGCCATAAATAATGGCAATCCGATCTATTAAATGTTTGATTTGATCCGATCCGAATAAAGTGTCAAAGTGTGAAACACGCAATATTTTTATTGTTGGTCACAAGAAGGTTATTGATTGGTGGTTGTTTGAATTAGTTGTGTTGTGCTCATTAATATATTTTATTAATACAGATTTATTGACGGTGTAAAAGCGTTTTAAATACCCTCAGGATGTGGCACTTTGAATTTTGGTGATTTCCCGAAAGTGGCTCATTATCAAATCTTAGCGAGTCCACCGGCCTTTTCGGTTTTTACCCAAAACTTGTAATATGTCCTTTCACTTTATTCGCTCAACCGCCAACCCTAGTTTGACATGAATTTTCCGCTTCTTAGCACCAGCATTTATTTATACGAAATTGTCTTGCTTATTACCTTTGTGCTTTTTGTGTTAAGTTTAACAACATCTACTTTTTGTTTATTGATTTTCATTTGGCCTTAGGCTAGTTTATCAAATTTTAATTTTAATTAATTCAAATCATGCATGATTACGGCAAGACTCCATAAACGTCCAAACAGTAGCATAAATATAGCATTTAATAGACAGCATGGTTTTTGTTCAGTGGAAGTGCAAGTACAGTAAATTGTGTGTGTTTTTTTGTAAGGAGATATAAATGTCATTTGTTTTGAAAAGAAGACAAATATTTGTTTATCTTTTCAGGGATGTCCAAGGTGTTACTCATTGATGAGTGTGCTGATCATGACATCCCAAAAGCTCTGAAAACTGTGATGTCTTCTTTGGTCAACCCTACAATCACAGATCTAACTGTTGTCCTGATTTACATCATGACAGTTGAAACAGGATTTACTCCTTCATGTTGCGAACCACTTCCAGGTGATTTTTTCCGTCATTATGATATAAGACGACTGAACGCTCTGACAGGAATGCCGCCTGGTTGGAAAGAAAGAGAAGAAAGTTACAGGTTCACGTTTTTTCTTCAGCCTTTTCCGCATAAACAGTGCCAGTTGGTTTGTAATAAAATTTTGGACCGGTTGTCTATCAGCATGTTTTTTTGTAACTCTTGTAATGTTTTAGAAACCTTTTCAGTGTTAATCAAACCAATTGAGTTTATCGATTACGAACCTGGTGCGCCGACAAGTTCTGTGTTTAAAAATTTGAAAAGGCTTTCTGTCAGTTTTAAAAATGAAGTCGCTTTAGTTGTAAGATCGTGTGTGTTCAGAGACGAAGGTTTAAATGACGGGCTCTTAGCTTTGCCTGTAGAGTTGTTATTCAAAGTGTTTGATTATTTAAATGCACTGGAAATTATGAGGCTATCAAAAACTTGTAAACTTTTGAATTGTATATGCAGTCCTAAAGATAATATTATTTGGAATAGATTGAAACGTAGATTGTTGCTGCCCGTTATAAATACCATACCAAGGAATTGCTTACATCCCTACCTCTAAATATTGTTTAAATAGTAAAGCATAAGAGTTACATTCAGTTCATAATATCTAGTTACTTAATATGATGAACTTAATAATCGTCGTTAAGGAAGACACTTTAACTTTCTATAAACCATGTGTGTACAATCGAGTAAGGTGTTATTTAACTGAATAAGTTAGGTGTAATTAAATTTGTTATTGCCTACTTTGTAAAAACTATTAGAATAAAGCACAAAAAAAAATGTTAAACATAAATTTTGTTTGTGTATGATGAAAGTAAATTTTTGCAGCATACCAATATGTATGTAGTTATAATTTCACTATTGTTACTATGCACATTACGGTACATCTATTATTTGTCATCCATTGTACAAGTTACAACTAATCTGGTTCGTTGATACACACTTGCTAAGTAGGCGTAAAACTGTTTTAGAAAATTAGTCCAGTTTTTTTTTAAAAAAAAGGACAGTTTTGTATCTTTCTGTATTGTTCGTAGTATTTCATTGGTTCATTATTTGTGTGCATATTTTTATGGTAATCCTTTGGTTTCCCAGGGACACCTAATGGAATCGGTCCCCCCCCCAATAAAAACTATAAAAGACAGGTTAGCAAAAAAATGTATTTGAATTTGTACATTTAATTTTGTAATTTGGAAATACTGTCATTATTCTGCTGAAAAAGTTGATTTTTTGTTGTTAGTATAGGCAACCTCTTAAGAATTAATTTTTTTTAAATGTCTGGACTTAATGCGCTTTGTTGCACACGACGTAACACTTTCAGATTTAACTTTTTTTAGCTGACTACATGGTAAATTGGCTTACAACCAACGTGAGTCTAACGTGGTGAAAGGAAAGTAGAAGTGACCATTAAAAACATAATACATTATTAAGTTGACGTCAGGATTTGAAGGTCGGTTAGTGGCATTTGTACTGTGGTCTTACTTTTGCTACAATTTCCTGTGTATAGTTATAGCCTATTTGTACTGATTGTTATAAACTGTGTGTTAATCCAGTAATAGTAAAGAGAACTGGAGGATTTTAAAAATTTGAATTTAAGATTGTTTAACTCATTTTGGTAAAAATATATACTCGTTAAAGGTAACAATAGAGAAAAATTAAATTAACATGTGTATTGTGTGCTAATTCTATGTATATGTATAATATCAAGCTATTGGTAATAGGTGTAAACTTGCCTTTAAACCGAACTTCTTTGTCATTGTTTTCATGTGTTTTGCAAAAACCTTTAATTTGATGTGTCTTACTTTATAAGATATATGTTTTACTAAAAAATTCATTTTTGTGTAATAATGTTTTTAACTGTTAATAAATGTTAGGCCTAATTCTACCACTTAAATATTTAAACTGTTTATATTACTTATAAGCTAATTCTGTGTAAGCCTACATGTATAATACCAAGAAGAATTACATGTATTGGTTATTGTAAGAAGGTATAATGTCTGTAAGCCTAACTTCTTTATCATTATTTTCATGTGTTTTTGCAAAGACCTTTGTGTAAGTCTTATATAATATGCGGGGCGCAGGGGGGATTTAGACTTTCCTCACGGTACCCGAGTCTTAACACTTACACTTGCAACACTACACTTACGACTTTAACACTTTACTCTCACATTTACATTTAGGGAGGCGATAATAACCTCAATGAATGTGCTTTTTGCCTTAAAATAATATATATATATATATATATATATATATATATATATATATATATATATATATATGATACAGTGTATGAGTGTATGTTTCCTATTAAAAGAAACTCATTTTTGTGTAATCGGCTACAGTATTGTATTTTAAGGTTAAAAAAAATATATTAGGCTTAATTCTACCACCTAAAAAACACAATTTGCCACTTAAATATTTAAAGTGTTTATGGAGTTTTCGTTATAATTTTCACAAGAGTTTTTGTAAAGTTTTGTTTTTACCTTTATTCCAGTATTCATTCCAGTGCAAATCATATTTGTGTACGAGTTCTTTCCCGTGTTGGCTAGGGGCTCACATTCTGTAACCTGATTCATATTTTTATTTAGCTAAGAACTTTTTTACTTGGAATGTAGTTATTTTTTAAAGTTAATGTCAAATTATAGTACTTTCATTTTGTATGTATTTGTAAGAGTCTGTGTATGTTTATTTGTTTTGTACTTTCAAATACAGTGTTTTTTGGTTACTTCCCCATTAATGAAAGATTAATTTTTAATGTGCCTTACGTGAAAGACAATATGTTTAATATGCCATGTATTGTTAAATAATGTGGTTTAATTTAAAATAGTATCACAGACCGAAGTATACAGATAAATGATGTTAATTTTTATGCGAAAAATATATAGTGTTATTAATTTTGAAAAATGTCTTTTTTTTAATTCTTTTCCTTTATGTTGTTAACCAAATTGTCCTTTACTGTTTTTAAAGCTTGTTGTATACTTTATACATAGTAGTGTATTAATTTCTGTTTTGCATTAATAAACGCTACAAATATAATAAATTTGCCCTCTTGAAAAGGGTTGTGGTAAAAACACTGTACATTTTTTTATTTCAATAAGCTGGATGTACACTGATATTAAAAAAAGAAATGTTTTTAGATAATCAAAATGGTGTTACTACTTGGTAATCCCGAGCAACTTTTTCCATAATGTGGTATTTTGGTTTGCTGATAGCAGGTGTAATGTTTACAGAATGGGATCAACAATATAATGAAACAAAAGATGTAAGGGAGTATGTTATCGCACTGTATTGCAGGACGTGAGTGAAATGTTTGGGCACAGCAACCGGGAAAATCATTTTGTAGGTCACCTGGATGAATTTCTTATTCAGTTTTGCTCGCCAAATAAGACAACGTGGCATACTTTATTTTCAAGCGTACTATGTTAGTTAAGTTAGGAAGTCTTGCTAACTAGAATTTAAAAATTCTACATTATATACTGCATATGTATTTTCGCTCATACCGTATTAATTTAGTTGGTTATCAAGAGTAGCACACTCAACTACGTAGAAGTAAAGTATTTTTTTCATCTTTTTGTTTTTGTTTTTCCGACTTTTTAAAAATATTAGCCTATTGTTAGCAAGCAAATATAAACAACATATTTCAATAAGGCAAAAGTTTTTCGTGACAACCAAATAGTGAAAAATTACGTATATTTTATACTTTTTAAAACTTATTTCTATTATATTTTATTATAAAAAATCAATGCAAACTAAAGTCATCTGCATATCAAATTTTGAATATAATATACCCTATTTTTTATAAATTAAAAAAAAGAAAGAAAATTAAAATTGTGGTATATCGTGGTTTTTACTACAGGTACATATTTGTTTTAGCACTCTTATTAATTCTTATAGTTGCATTCCATTTTTATTTCCTCCTGATATGTATACAGAAAATATTGTGATCATAGAAAAGTCGACTGATATTTTATTCACGTGTCTATCTGTTTGTGTGTAATTTGAAACAACTTTTTTTAAATTAACAAATGGCTGTAACAAATGTTTCATTTTTTTTCAAAACGATTTTGATAAACATTTTCTTAAATGTAATAACCTACTTTTAAGTGTCCAAACAAATTTCATGAGTTTCGTTAGAAAATCCGATTTAGGAGCTGTCGACTTGGCCTGATTTCTTAAAATCGATTAATCAGTTATTGCTTAAGTTTTGGTCGTACGTAATGATCCAAGGGTCTGTTGCTTCTGCGCACTGACTTATCTTTCCGTTAACACCGTTCCCACATTCTCACTAGGCATACAGCATGGACGTTAAACAAAAGATCTATAACTTGTTAATTAAAAGAAATTTATTGTTCGGAAAGCAGTAAAAAAAACTAAAACCCAAATTGCGTTCTGTTTAAAAAAAAATATTCTTGGATCGTAAATATTTTTATTTCAAATTTTGTATATTGGCGTTTTTTTTATGATATTTCAAATACATTAAAATCATAAAAACTCGATATGACAATAAAGGGTGGTTATTGTTATTTTTGATTCGGGTATTTAATACACGTTTTAAGAGTGTAAAGAAACTCTTGTTCTCGGGTGCCTAACTAAAAAATAAAATTTACGAAAAGTGTTTATCAATCATTTTATACAGTACGAAAAAAATATATGCTGTAATTTGTATCCTGTACGTCCTAATGTCAGATTGTAATACAATATAATGCATATTGCAGTAGATGTAGCATATTTTTTCCGCTAGGAATGTTGTTACATACTGATGTATTTAGCAGCTTCTGACATTTCATATTTGTTGACGCGTTTCGGAATGCTAAATTCACAAGCAGACGTTATTTTTCAAAGCGTGAAAATGTTATGGATTTAAGTTGACTGTAAAGAGAAAGCGTTTGAAGGACAAATCGGAAGCGATCACATCAATAAATAGAAACCGGACTTGGCGGTAGAAGTAGGGAGGGGAGAGGCTAAGATAGTGGATTTTGGGGGAGCAGTACGGTAAAACGTTTTGATAATGGAAGCGTTCCGAAACGCGTCGACAAATATTAAATGTTTGAAGCTAGGAAGGCAAATGTATGTATTAAAAAAAACTGTATTTTGTAATATTGAAAAATAAAAAACAAAAAATCGAATAGAACAGGTTTTGATTTTCAGAAGGTTGTACAGTATAACTAAACTTTGTACAAAAGTAGACCGATTAAATGTAAAATTAATTAATCTTTGATTAAATACTTCAATTGTAGATTAACACTATTACTATTCCATTTTATAAAACTTACGTTGTCGAAGTTTTATTTATTCTTGTGAATAAGATTTTATGAGAAAAATTGTGTATTATTTGTATACCATTTGTTTTTGTAGTTTCAATAAACTATTTTCACGTTTACTTGTTTTTTTAAATTTTGCAATAGTTGTCCTCTCTATAACCAAATCCATAGCATTGCAGATACCAAGGTATGAGTTGGTGTTGGTGAGGTATAATGAATTAACTCCAAACAATGTTTATAGAGGGCACTACTGTCGAGCCTACAAGTGAGGGTGAAGTGACAACCACTCCAACAAATCATATTCCCGAACAGGATACAAGCTCGCATCATTGCAATGGTGATTTAGGTAAGTGTTCTTTATGTCTTATTTGGTATTAACACCTTGAGTGAATTATAGACTAGCACCGGTTACTAGACCAGTCATTAACTTATTTAATCCTTAATTAAAATTAATCTTTAATTAAATCATTACTTTCAGTTTTAGAATAACCATTAATTGTTTTAAATACTTCAATCGTAGTAGTAACATCTACTACTATTACATTTTACAAAATTTACGTTGTCAAAGTTTCATTTGTGACTTTTTGTTCTGTTAATTTATTTTATTTTAATTATAATTTAACTACAATTTCAAAATTTCGTTCAGGTTGATATTTCATATAATTTTATTTGCATGTTTAAATGTTATTAATTTTATTTTGAGTGTTAACAAGTTTTTTCTCCAGATTATTTTTTGACAATAATAATATAACCTAATAGCATTACCCGTCGCGGCTTCGCCCACAAAACTTAAAACTTTTTCAGTAATATAATAATTTAGAAACATAAAAAAATATAATAATAAAAGCGTGATTATCTAAACTCATGATTATTTTATAGTGAATATGAAAAAATATTATAACCTGAATATGTTGTTTTATTGTCTTCAAACGTGTTCCATTCGAATTTAAGAAAATCTGATAAAAAATATTTTTATCCAATACAAATATTTATACCTCTTTTATATTTTTGTCCTTTTATGGGATGAATTTGGGGGGGATGCTGAATTATGTGTATCATAATTTTTATTTTAGAGTATTTTGTTTACTTTTAAGAAAGCCGATCAAAATATTTTTCTCCAATGAAAACACTCTGTTTTCTCAAATCATACCTCTTTTTTACATTTTTATTCTTTTAGGTAATGAATTCGGAAAAATGTTAAAATATGTGTTTCATAGCATATTTGTAGAATATACGATCAAAAACAAATATTTTTTCAATGCAAAAACCCCTTTTTATATTTTCTACCCCATTTCAATCTCTTTAGGGGATGTGTTTTGGTAACTGGTGAAGAATATAATTCATTACTTATATTTAAGAGTGAGTATCTTCCGTTTTAAAAATGTCAGACGAAAAACATTTTTTTTTCAATAAAAGTTGTTGTACCTCATTTTTACCTCTTTACGGGTTAAATTCTAGAAAATCATTTTTCAGTGCACCCCTACATGTGGTGGTAACCCTGAAAATTTCAAATCTTTAGCTATATGTCTCGGCTATATGTTGATTATTAAAGTTGGACTAAATAAGTTTTTTAATGGCGTAAAAATCAAATTTTTGCAAAATCCTTTCTTAGTGTACCTTGACATTGTTGTAAGAAGGTACCCTGAAAATTTCAAGTCTCTAGCTATAATAGTATTGGCTGTTCGTTGTTTATTAAATTTGGACTGGGTAAGCAGTTTAATGGCTTCAAAATCGAATTTTTGCATAATTCTTCCTTAATGCACCTTAACATTGTTGTAAGAAGATACCGTGAAAATTTTAAGTATATAGGTATAATAGTATTGGCTGTACGTTGTATATTAAATTTGAACTGGGTAAGTAGTTTAATGGCGTCAGAATCAAATTTTTGCAAAATCCTTTCTTAGTGTACCTTGACATTGTTGTAAGAAGATACCCTGAAAATTTTAAGTCTCGTGCACAATAGTCGGATGTTAAAAAAAAAAAAAAAAAGTCTAGGTATAATAGTATTGGCTGTACGTTGGTAAGTAGTTTAATGACGTCAAAATCAAAAATTTGCAAAATCCTTTCTTAGTACGGGCTTACATATTAAAACGAAGGTATCCTCAAAATTTCTAGTCTCTAGGTTTTATAGTTTGGGCTGTACGTTGATCAGTCAGTCAGTCAGGACATTGCCTTTTATATACATAGATAAATTGATTATAGGCCTTATTTTTAATGAGTTAACAACTATAAAAATTATGATCAGGTGAATAATTAACAGAAGTAGTTGGATTATTTGAATACTGGAACTTAATTTCATGTAATTATATTTCGGATGAATTCAAGATTTAGGTTCAGTAAAGAAAATGATGTTCGCATTTTAAGTCTAATTTTAAAGTGCCCCACATTACTGCTAGGAGAGTGCCACCTTACCTAAAAAATTAATAGCTTGCAGTTCCCAATTACTTATAGCACAGTATAAATAGTAACAGTGTAACTATGGAAACAAAAACATAAACAGTCAACATAACCTAAAAATTACGTTGATCATATGTTTAAAAACAATCATGTTTTTCTTAACCTTTTGTTTAAAGTTAATGAGGCGTTAATCTATCGTTTGCTATTAGAGAATTAAATAAATGTTTCAGAAACTGGCTGTTACAGATTAATTATTAAAATTTAATTATTACTGTTTACGCTAAATACTACATTAAAGCGTTGGGAAGACGAACCAGAAGCAAGCGCAACGAATACATAGAAACAGAAACCGGACTAGGCGGTGGATGTAAGGAGGGGAAGGTTAAGATAGTATAAAAGAATGAAACCTAGATTTGGGGGTAGGAATACAGCAAAACACGTTTGGTAGTGGAATTATCCCGAAACGCGGTTGTACAATTAAAATATTTAATTGATCGATTTGGGGCATTAAATTAATAAGTGTTTTATCTTCGATTAACAGTTAATGGTGTTAACAAACTGAAATTTATGATTAAATTACAGAGTAAGTGTAATCGTGGATTAAGTAAGTTAATGAATGTTATAACAGACTGAAACATGCCTTATAGCATTCAATACTTAGAGATACATATACAGAAATCGAAACACTTTAAATTAATAAAAAAAGTAACATCCCTAGTTTTGGAGTAAATCGTGAAATAAACTCTGATCACTGAAAAGGTTTTTTCTTTATTTTCTCTCAGACGAAACTTTTAAAATTGTATACACTGACTACAGTTATGAAGAAGCTCTGTCATGTGAGCAAAGTATGATGGAACGATTATGAAAAATTATACTGTTTTTTGGTCTTTACTTTCTCATTATACGAACTCAAATTTAGTTTGCGGGAGACTAATTTTTTTCAGCCTATTTTTGAATAAAAAATTAACTGAAATCGGATTTTATAATAATTAACCTTAACGACTTATGTAAAGTTTTTTTTTCAGATATAGACCATAAGTATAATGTAAAGTGTACAAGTGTTTAGATCTCTGTATATGTACCTATTGAATGCTGTAAGATATGTTTTAGTCTTTTATAGCAATCATCAATTTCAGTTTCTTAAACATCAAAACGTGCTAATCGAAGATTAAATACTTATTAATGTAATGCCCCAATATCGATCAATTAAATATTTTAATTGTTCAAAAGTACAAAAACCTTAAATACTTAAACTTGTGGGTCCCCTATTAAAAAAAAAACAATCGAAAATTGGCGTAATTTGTCAAGTTCCTCATTGTCCTAAGCTAATTATTGTTATATGTGAAGACTTACAAACTCGTCATTGTACCACATTTGAAATAATAGATATGTATAGTTCGACAATAAATAAAATAACAATACAAATCCCGATTGTGGTCGGGGGTTAATTTTTGCTCTTATGAATTCATTCTGTTTTTTTTTTTACGAAAATGTTTGAGGAGATAAGGACCTATATATTTTGTATTGCTAACTGAAGATTAAATTTGATGAAATTCGTTGAATTTTGAAAGAAACTTAATCATAACTAAAAATTATAGAAACATTAAAAACAGTGTCCAGCCAGTCTGTTTGTTTAGTCTCCAGAGAGCTTTTGTGGACTCAAAGGAACTGAAAACTGACACTGTGGGTCTTCTGTATTAATTAAAATCTGAAAATATGTTGTTTTTGAAGTTCACCATAGTTTTAATGTTTAGTAAATCCATTTTCAGTGTTTAAATAGGTCGTAAACTCGTTTTCGATTTTAATAGTCGCTAAAAGCAGTATGGTAGTATATAGGGCTGGCTAACTACTCTGTGGTTATACGGTCAATATATTAGTCTTACTTATTAGGGCTACTAAATAATAAACTATTTTTTCTGAAGTGATTTTATAAAGGTATAACAAAAATTGTCAGCCTGAAGTTGTTTGGGCTGCCAAAAGATGCTCCCCACACCCGGTAAGTCTTAGTGTCCGGCTTTGCCATGAACTCATCATTTTTCGTGACATTGAATTTATTTTTCTGAGAATAAATCCGGTATCAAGTGTCACGTTGTTTACGTAAACACATTTTTTCCAAGAATTACCACCGCATCCCCTCCCCTGTTGCTTTCTTTAACTATTCCAGTCCAGTCCAGTTCCTCTGTTCCTTCCGGTAGTTTAACAGTGAGTTGGTGTCATTTTAGTCTATTGTTACGTTGGTAAAATGAGTTTGTATTTTTTTCTAGTACAGACTAGTTTTAGATTGCGTTGTTTTAAAATTCAGTGATCAGTGTTTACAAAAAATTACAAAAACACAAAGTTAAAATGTACATGTACCGGATTATTCCATACACAGGTAGGCTTAAAAACAAAATTACATAATTCAGCCTATTTAAATTAATTGGGTTTCTTTGTTAGTTTTATATCGGATTTAACTATTTGTAATATTTGTGTTTGCTTTCATTATGTGTCTTTAAGTGGAACCTAGTTGAGCGAATGTAAATTAATCAAAATTAGCCTAATAACATTTCACGGTTTCGTTCAAATATTAACATACTGTGTATGATGTTCTTTGTGCATTGTAAACTTGGTTAGATAGTTTATCGTGTTGTTAGTTCTATGAAATTACCGATAGAATGAGTACACTTTGTCGTTACAGATTTATATTCTATATTTTTATCAATTTTATCTATGGCTAAGTTTTAAGAAGAGTAGTAAAAGTATGTTGACCTAAAATAAGTGTTCATTTATTCGTTGTATATTTAAACAAATTTAGCACCAACTTTCTCCAGTTCAGTTAGATTAGTGGATAGCCTGTTTTATTGTGAAATTTTTTTGAAACTCTTGACAAACTGAATTCAATAAATTAGGCCGATTATCAGGTTTTATGTTGTAAAGTCCAAACGTTTGTAAGAGAAAGTGACCCATACGTTTTGTTTAAGTGACTGCATAATATAAGCAAAATCATTACAGCTGATTTTGAAAAAAAAGTTTTTGTGTAATTTTTCGCTTTATAATGTTTTTCAGAAACAAAAAGTTTAGGGGAGAAATAATAGTGCCTAGATATGATCAAACTGTACACTTACATGCCAAATATTAAAATCTGTAAATTCGTTTAAATTCCAGCAATATGCTCGGATTCAGACGGATTGGCTTTAAAGTGATTTTTTATTTAGATTATCGTTTTTTGATTAAAAACCCGGAAATATGATTGTGAAAATCGGCTCTATCGATTTTTAAAATAAAATCCATAAATTTTGGAAAAAACCTGTACAACGCAAAATCCAGTTCAGGAGCTGTCCGGAAAACCTGAACATCGGCCTAATTTACCAAAATCGTTTCATCATTTTCCGACTGTGCAGGGTGTCACAAGAAAAAATACAGGGTCGGATTCTATACATCCAAATAAAAAATGCTCAGTAATTTATTTGTCGAATAGCTTGAAATCTGAGAAAGTTATTGTCAAATAACCTAAAACGAAAAACTGTAACGCAAAACATGCGAACATAACGATATGTCAAACTTATTGTTAAGTCCGGACTTTCGGAAGAAAACGCGAGCGGTACGCTTTTTTTTAGGCTTTTTAACGACAACTTAGTTGTAGACGTATTTCAGGTTACAGAAAAATTTTAAAAAATTGAATTGTAAGACAATGTATGTAGTGTTATTGCAGAATTTATGATATAATTGTGCGTGTGCGTGCGTGCGCGTGTGTGTTTGGAGGGGGAAATAATCGAAAACCGATTTTGAGAAATCAGATATTACGTTTTTTCCAAATTGACGATTTCCTGCAGTCTTGCCTTTATTTAAATTTTTTGACAGATACAGTTTGTATATTTACGGGCTACATTAACAGCCAACAATTTTAGCTAGACAGACTCTTTTCAGAAAGCGTTTCTATATTAAGTAAAATAGAAAAGTTCAGTTCCTTAATCAACTACTTACATCAGTAATTATTAAAATTTGGTTTTTCATTCTGTTCGAAAGCTGCCGACAAAAATCGGTAGGCCTACAGCAGATGTTGGTTAAATATGAAGAATTATTACTCAAATCAAGTTAACAAATTTAAATTAAATACTTTGTGGTCCCCAAATTAACGGAAAACCGCGACTGCCAAAGAGTATTTTATATTCCCGAACTTCAATTTTTTCTTACAATTTGCTACACTGGCCTGTATTAATCTCTTCAAATATGACAAAAGTCTGATAACCGATTTTTGTGTTTTATTTGATAGCCCCAGAATTGCTTTTATTAGGGCTGTAGCGTCCCAAATACTTCAGGTTGTCGGCTATAATTAAAAAAAATTGTATCGAAATATGTAGAATTTTTTGGCTTGAAAACTTTGTAGTTTACAGATTGTTCCAGTATAAGGGCAAACTAAAAACCAGGTTGTAAGCAACATGTAAAATTGTTTAAAAACAGGCTATTAGTTTAGTCCCCAACAGTGTAAACATACTTACAGATGGACAGACAGAGTTGTTAGTAAAAACCACTTTTTTTTGGACTCGGGTATCTAAAAGAATAGTTTCCATGAAACGATTTGATGAATCTATTGATTTTTTTACGATTTCATTTCACCGTATTTTCATTGTATTTCATTCATTAGTTACAAATATATGTAAGCCGCCTCGGTGGTCTACTGGATAGCGTACTAGGCTTTTACTCCGAGGACTCGGGTTCGATTCCCGGCGAGGGCTTGGCATTTTCATACGCTATAAATCAGGGGTCTCCAAACTACGGCCCGAGGGCCACATCCGGCCCGCGGAGAGCTAGCATACTTGAAAACTCCTTTTAGAGAACATATTTTTAATAGCAAATTAAATTTAGTTTACTGAAGTATTCTAATTTTATGTTGAATAATTATTAATATGACACTATTATTAAATAATTATTATATGACATTATTAAATAATTATTAATATTAATTATTTATGTTAATAATTATTAATAAGGTTTTGGCCCTCGGACCTTACTGGAGTAATCAGTATGGCCCTAAGGCTGGAAAGTTTGGAGACCCCTGCTATAAATCATCCCAACGTCTGCATTAGCCCAAGTGTGCACAATAGTCGGACGTTAAACACAAAAAAAAACTATTATATGTAACAAGCACTTCCCCGTGCTTCGAATGCGATTAAAAAATTTTAATTTACCCCGTTCGAACTTCGGTTTTGTGTTTATACACTTGAAACCCTTGTTTTTCTGAAACTATTTACAATCATATAGAACCCAAGAGAATCGTTTACAAAGAACTTTACATCCGTGATTAAAAATTAATTTACCACGTTTTACTTTTTGGAGTGGAATTTTCAAAAACGCTCTCTGTGTGCACTTCTAAAACCTAATATAAACCTGTGTACAAAATTTCATCTTTCTACGTCCTTTTTCAGCTTGAGATACAGAGGTGAAATGTAAAGTACGTTTTTACCCCATTTTAGAGGCGGAGGTTTAAAAAAATGTTTCTTTTCAAGCATTTACTACATGGCAAATGATTTTACCAAATTTAGTGTTAGTAGGGCTTGCATTTTTGAAAAATCCATGATAAGTTAATGGACATTATTTCGTTTATATGTGATTTCTAGAAATAGAGGTGTCGGAATTGTAACCTTCCGGGAGGAGGGGGTTTTCCAAATTATTGGCCTGAAAAATCTTTGATTATGCAAAAAGTCAACATTTTATTTAATTCCAAATTTTATTTTGCAAATGAAGTATAAAAATGTATTATAGTAAAGTAATAAAAACAGTTGAATAGCAGTTTTGTGACCAGTTGTACTTCCAACATGATTTCGTCGTACTTCTTCATCTCTTGACGGCTAATGCTGAATGGTGTCCACACACAAACCAAGAATCAACTTACTTAGCTGGGTTAAAGAGCCGAAGAGGAAGTCCATTGATATTTGCAAAAACACTTGCATTATTGATCTCAATGATGTGATAAGAAATCTCTTTCACAGTCACTCGACGATATGGCTATTGAATTTATTGACTGTTTCAACAGGATGAGACTTCCTGAGAATACTATCAGAATCCCTTAATTGGTTGCCTTTAATTGGGTTTGAACTTGGAGGTTAGTTACTACATTTTCCAAAACGTTATTGGGGCATTTTGTGGCCAGTTTTTTACTCCATTACTTTGATGGTGTCAACAAACTCGAAGTTTGTCTCTGAGCAGTCTTAAGTCAGGGGAAGGGGAGTCCGGCAGTAGGTGAGTTAAGGATGTCGGACGAAGGTTAAACCACATTACCAACCGTTACAGTGAAGCAGTTGCAGTTCGCAGTACTCCAGTAGTAACGCACAACAAACTCGAAGTTTGTCTCTGAGCAGTCTTAAGTCAGGGGAAGGGGAGTCCGGCAGTAGGTGAGTTAAGGATGTCGGACGAAGGTTAAGCCACATTACCAACCGTTACAGTGAAGCAGTTGCAGTTCGCAGTACTCCAGTAGTAACGCACAAAAAACTACCCTAACCTCACATCATAATCGATCATTATGACCTGCAAATGATTCTTTTACATGAAGTCTAACAAGTAGTAGGCCAGGTCCACTCACTAACAACAGAGCAATATGTAATTAAATAAATGTTTTTAATTATCGAATTTTTTCTTAAAGGCAGATACGGGAACACTGTTCTGGCGTTTTTCGTTTCGAATTCGTATATATTAAATTTGAAGTGAATGTTATGTGTGTAGAAAATTAAATGAACTGATAAATTAACTATTACATAATTTCTTCTATTGTATATGGTTGAAAATTGTGAAAATTTTATATTTTAAACATGAATGAAGCTCAATCCTAACTTTATACACAAGTTAGACCCTTCAATATGTAGATATACAGTGTGCACAACCAGCCTGTAGTACTGCATTGCATAAGTTGTGGAATGCAGGCGCTTTCCTTTTAGCGAAAGTAAATGCCGAGTTGGAAACTTTTCTCGATAAAAACTTTTTGCCAGATATGTTGATTATTAAAATCGGCCAGCCTATCTTCAGGAAGAAACGTCCTAAATATTTTCAATGTTACTTTATATGTGTGATGACCGTAAACAAAATCGATTTGATTGATAAACCTTTTTTTAGATATCGTGATTTAAAAAAAATGATTTGTACACCAGCATGTTTTTGAACATAGATTGAAACTACACACACACATACAGTATATTACGAGATTGTATGTGGGAAACTTTATAACTTTCATGCACCATTTTTCAATTTCTATTTTGACATTTACTTGCGCTTAAGGTCACGTTTGTTATTCATTCGAACCAAAAATTACAACAATCTACACAAATACCTGCTACTGCCTCGTAATATCCTGTCACAAAAAGATTGATTTCAAAGCACCGTACTTCGAACGTAATTAAATAAATCGAAAAATTCAGTAAAATTAATTAAAAGCAATAAAAACGTTTACTTTAATTGACAGTAAATAGAATAACTTAAGTGAAGATGATGGGCTTAGTACGCCGTCATAAAACAGTAATAAAATGTTCGATAAGAGAACCCGTAAAGTTTAATATTCATTATATGTTTAAATTCCATTTAACTCTGTCTCGCCGCCATCACGTGACTAGAGTTATTTCAAGATTTTACTTTTCCCACTATGAGTGGTTTGTAGAAGTTATAGTGGTAGGGAAAATATTGATGGTAAGTCGACAGTCCAATAAAGTGGTTTTTATTTGAATTTGTGTGTGTGTGTGTGTGTGTCACATTAACGAGTGTTGTTCTTAAATGTACCTAAAGAAATGGTACATTGGATGTATGGGTTGCTATTTTTTCAAAAAGATGTTTTTTTTGGTTCGAATGTCATTGACAAGAAATAAAAAAAAAATAATAACGGCACACAGCTGTCTCGCTGAAGTCATTGAACCTAATTTCCTATTATGAGCAGTATTTTTCGCTATCAGCACTGCATATATATATATATATATATATATATATATATATATATATATATATGTATGTATGTATCTGAAATTTTCATATTACATTAGACGTACGAAAATGAACCTTAACTTTCAAATTTAATTTCATTTATTAACCTTGATAATTCAAAATACTAATTTATGCAGTATTTAATGCTGATTACGATTGTAAAATCAGATTTTCAGACAAAAAAATAACGAATTTTTAACGATTTAACATTTTGAAACTATTGACGAATTTTGCTGGTTAACGAAGTTGTCCAAGTTATTACCGAAATTAGCGCGCGCATATTTATTACACACACACACACACACACACACACATATATATATATATATATATGTGTGTGTGTGTGTGTGTGTGAGAGAGAGAGAGAGAGAGAGAGAGAGAGAGTGTGTGTGTGTGTGTAAAGACCCCTTAAAAAGTGATCTAGAGATCAAGATTTGCGAATTAAATGTCTTGGAATTGGGTCTTTTACAATAATGGCTGCTCTATTAGCTCATTTTTTCGTCCAGTTAAAATTTGCTAAAAAAATTATGTACTGAGAATTATAATGCAGTACAAATCTATAAAACTAATTTATTGTTTTGAAATAAATAAATGTGGATTTTTTGGGAAACAACACTTTTTGGAGTGTTCATGTTTATTAAAAAAAAAAAAATGTTAAATGTATTTTTATTGTTTTGTTTAGAAACGACTGTATTTGAACAAAAGTTGGTTAATATCTGTTGCCGTTATTGTGATAGGTCCACACGCTCTTACATGTCAAATTTCATTGAAATCTCTAAATTCGTTTATGCAGACATTGGCGGGCATCCAACTGATATATGATTAAAAACTCAATATTTTTTATGTAATGACTGTACTATCCATATACTATTGTATGAAAGTTAATGGTAAGTTTTCCTAGACGTTACAGCGGTAATAGCTCGGCGATAGTCATTCAACGGTCTTCGCGCGTCATCGCGATCGAGGACTTCTGTTTCCCGATTCAACTTTGTGGCGACGTAGATTATCTCAAATGTGTAATTTTTTAACATAACTTCCGTTTTAAGAAAACCTAGCGTCGATCGTTTTGGCGACTGTTTTATTTTTAATTTGGTACAAAGGTGCCTTGTATAAAGCCCGAAAGACGTATGTGTAACTTATATAAAGCCCAAACGGCACGTTGAAAGTGTAGTTGTTGGTTATTTCCTGTAATACTGGCTGTACGGCAAGAACTATCATAATTTTGAAAGCTTGATGGAGAGAGAGCTGAAAATTTCCATTAACATTAGTCTAGTAACACTTTTCGTAAATATTACTATTACCGGTTGAATTGACACAAAAAGTTTAGAGCGCTGTCGTGTAATAGAATATACTGCGAGGTCTACTGTTCTTTGAACTAGTACTACAAGAGTTATTACACTTGCAAGTGCAAGGTTGTTGTCATAGCAACCAGCTTGTTTAATGAGATATCTGCCTTCATTAACAGTAGCTTTAGCTTTAGCTTTGCTTTATACGCCTGATAGTTATCGTAAAACAACCCTGATTCTGTTTCAGGATTAGTTGGCCAAAACCATTGAATACGAAGTGTGTTCAGAAAGTAACGAGAATTTTAATTTTTTGAACAAAATGTTTATTTATTCTTCTACATTGATGTTGTCGCCTTCAAAATAGTCCCCATTGGAGATTATGCACTTGTGCCAGCGTTTCTTCCAATCCTCGAAACACTTCTCAAACTCGATCTTTGAAATAGCCTTTAGTTCTTTCAGCGATGCGCTTTAATGTCATCTGCGGCTGTAAAACGACAGCCCTTTAAGGTTCTCTTTATTTTTGGGAATAGGAAAAAGTCACACGGAGCCATGTATGGCGAATGTATAGGATGGGGCATCGTTACAATACTGTTTTTGGCCAAAAATTCACGAACAAGCGATGAAGTGTGAGCTGGTGCATTATCGTGGTGCAAAAGCCATGAATTGTTTCTCCACAGATCCGGGCGTTTTTTCGGATTGCTTCACGCAAACGGCGTTGAACTTGTAGGTAGTACTCCTTATTAACCGTTTCACTTGGTGGCAGGAATTCATGATGCACTATGCCATTAATATCGAACACAGTAAGCAAAACCTTCACGTTCGACTGCACTTGTCGAGCCTTTTTCGGTTTTGGCGAGCCAGAATGCCTCCACTGGGATGATTGAGTCTTAGTTTCGACGTCATATCCGTAAACCCATGTTTCGTCACCTGTTATAATACGTTTCAGTAATTCTGCATCGTCTTTGATTTCATTTAGTGACTCCTGAGCAACTTCCATTCTCCGCCGTTTTTGTTCAAAATTCAACAATTTTGGAACGAATTTTGCTGCCACGTGTTTCATACACAAAACATTGGAAACAATGTAATGACATGATCCAATCGATATGCCAAAATCATCAGCGACCTCTCTAATTGTGATTCGGCGATTGTTCATAAACATTTCTTTCACTTTTTCTGCGTTTTCATCGGTTGTTGATGAGCCTGGACGTTCGTCATCTTCAACGTCTTCACGGCCTTCTTGGAAACGTTTATACCACTCGTAAACTCTTGATTTACTCATAGCAGACTCACCATAGGCCTTTGTTAACATTTCACACATTTTGTTATACTTTATTCCATTTTTTACGTAAAATTTTATACAAATTCTTTGATCCATTTCCTTTAACAAACGAAAATCGCCGAGCTCATAAAAACACGTCTAACCTTAGTGGCTGTCACAGACAAAGTCAACAATGAAAACAGCTGAAAGTATACATGCCATACTTCAATGGCATGTATACCAGCATAAAAAAAATGTTTGACAATCGGACTCTCCAAGCACGCGAAATTTAAAAATTCTCGTTACTTTCTGGACACACCTCGTATAGACGTACGTCTATATTCAGTGCCAAAACGTTTCCTACTACGCATGAGCGATTGAGATTAAGGTAGACACAAGATCTGACAATATAATACAGTTTAAAGGTGTTTTCCTGTTAACAGTGAATACTGTGAGCATTTACGTAAATGAGCAGTGAACTGTAGCAGTGATTTATTCACAGTTTAGAGAAGTCTTCGAATAAGACTGCATATTACCGTGTGATCATTTCTCAGTGCTGTTACGCTGTTACATTTCTTATGAAAAATGCTTTTTATTAAAAAATTGTTCAATGAAAATAGAGATTTATTATAAAATTAATAACTATTGTGCAAACACATTTTGATAGTGAACGATTCATTATTGTTATTGAAAGTAAACCGGTATTATGGGACTCGCTTACCTCACCTCCTACCCATACAGTTCTGACTTGACTTCAGCAAATTTCCACCTAGTCTATTGGTCTAGTCAATAGGGAGGTAAAACGATGAAAATTAGTGCGAAATTGGCCTCAATTTTAAGAAAAAGATTTCCTTGTAACAAGCTACTGGTAAACAGAAATATAAGTCGCGGAAAGGACAAGTGTATTAACTTTTTCGGAGGTTATGTTTAAAAAAATAATAAAATGGAATACGTATTAAATGAAATGTTTTTCATTTCTGGTCATTTTTGTCTTTAATTATTGATATACTTGAATAATTATATAGTCATTACAATTTGATTACAAGAATTCAGTAAACCAATATCACAAGTTCTACATCTATCTATAATTCGGTCTACAACGTTCTACGACGTCTTCCGATCTCCAACCTCCACCGATCGCGGTCCCACCACAGGTCTTCTGTTAGATCCGTTTTTTTTTTTATTTCCCTTTCGACTCCCTCTCTCCAGCTCAGTCTCGGCCTTCCTCGTTTTCTTCTTCCAAGTGTTCGCCATTGCATGATTTTTTTGGGAATTCGCTCATCCGGCATTCTTTGTACATGCCTGTATTAAACCAGTTGTTTTGTTCTTATGTCCTCTACAATTGTATGCCTTCTACATTTAGTTCTACATTTAGATGTTATATTTACACAACGTTTCGGATCAGAGTCATCATTTAAGAACATTGTTCTCAAAATAGAGGAGGAAAATAAGTAGATATTGCAAAAACATTGCGCAGATGTGGTCAGAGTTCATTTTAGATTTACACACAATCTTTTTGTAAATTTCAAACTATTTGTGCTTATTTTGAGTTATGAGTATTCATATACGAGTGCGATCAAAGTTTGAGCAAAATCTGGTAAACCGGTTCTGAGAAATCAGGTAGGCAACTTTTGTGTTAATCGTTCCCGAATCTGATGTTATGTTTGCACATTAAATGTAAGCTAAATTTGATCTAAATCGTTTTAATTGACTAAGTAAATTCTGTTCTTGTTAATACTGGTATATGCAACAAAGTAATGAAGTGTATATGCAACAAACCGGAAGGTGTACATAATAAACAATACATAATTTGTAATAAAACTTTTAGAGGAATTGTTTAATTATTGTTTCGTCTTGTTACTATTGGAACGACTGCAGAATTTCTCTTCGTCATTAATTAGTCCTTCGAAAAAAATATTGAACGCATCTTCACATAAAATTGACCTTAACGTAAGATAAACGTACTTCCGTTTCTTTTTTTTATTTATCACCAACAAAAGAGCTTCCTCTGGATACAGCCTTGTGAAAATAAGCGAGAAAAATATGTGAATGTATTGGCGTGCTGGTTTACCGTTGCAGGTGCAAGTGTCTTGGTGTGTCGTTATATGCAGCTTATTGTACGCAAACGTATATTAATATCGTACATGCTTAACGTTTGTACAAAATGTTGCTTTTAATTGGATCTAAAGTTCTCTCTTAAATTCAGCCCCTATTTTAAGTAGATTCCACTTGTAAGATACCTTCACAAAATTAAGTGCCTTTTGCATACGATACCACGAATTCTGTTAATAAAATAAAGGCTGCCACGCTGACATGTAAAAGCGAATTTCCAAAAACTACGATATTTTTTCTTTAAAAAACGTGTACTTTCAAGTTTTTTGTATTTGTATTTAAAATCTGCCTAAATTAGCATTTTCATTTTTGAAAAAACTGCACATTGAAAATGAACTATTATCGTACCAAACTACATTACACTATTGCATACAATTTCAAGGCCCTAAAAATAGCTAAATAATAATTTTTTGTGACGCTTTTTTGGAATGCTGATTTCACTTTTGTAATCAGCGATAAAATTTCTATACATTAGCAATTTAAAAGTACTTGTTTTGTGAAATGAATGGCCGCTATTTTTGTTACGGATTATCAGATTTTCTTGGAAGCTACAGAATACCAAAAAGCAATTTTTATTTTCGAGTGTCGAAATATTTGTTACACGATATTCAGTGTTGTTAGTTTTTGGGAATTCGTTTCCATCACGTCACTGGGTCAGTGCCCGTATCTAATAGCGACAAATTTTAAAGTAGAAAATTAATTATGGGTGGAACTTTAAACGGCTCAAAAACCTTTGAGAGAACGGTTTTATGACGGCAAATATTAAAGCCAAAAGTTTTGCAATTTCGAAAATAAAGTTGCAAGTTGAACCTATGTATTTAGGCTACCGCTTATCTTTTACACCTCTGTGCCGACCTTTTGCTGAAAGTATTAAACTTATATTTACGGTACACCTCGACACAGGGGTCCTATAAAAGGGGCACTTACTGTTCCGAGTCCCCGTCAGTGTTCTAAATAAAAGTTTTTCGTATGCCTTCTTCCTTATTTACTTCCCTATTTTATTTTTTCTTTGAAAACTTTTTATCGTCAGATTTGACTGTTTTGATTTTTATTTTGTCACTATACGAACTTTGTAGATAGTAAAGTAATCCTGACAATATTGATGTACGTGTTTGTATGGACATTTCAGTTCCGCACAATTATCCTGTTTATTTTACTCGAAGTGATTACAACTCGGTAACAATAATACAGTCATGCGCAAGTTGTATCGCTGACGTTCAGGAAGTGAATTTTCAAAAAATAACGTTTTTATCACACAATTTAAAAAGTGATTTCACCTTCAAAATCAGGTTCAAATTGAGCATAAATTATCATTTTAACTTTCATAATTTTCAGCGATATTTTAAAATGTTAGGATAGGGCGGCCACCAAATGCAGAGCGGAGCTGTACTGAGTTGAGGTAAGCGAAGCGGAATGAAGGTGAAAGAAGCGGAGTTCAGTCAGTTTAGAAAACGCACTTGTACCTTTTAAATCTAAATATTTAAACCTACTGTTACGGATTCTAGGAATTATTGTTTAAAAACAGTAACCTATGCAACGGTAACCTAGGTAACGAGAAATTATAAGTTTGAAGGCGTGGAGAGCGTAGTGGGGGGAAACGGAGCAAGCTTCAAAACCGAGCCTAGATAGAGTCGAAGCTACGAAAAACGGATGCCGCTTCCCTGCGTTCAGCTACGTTACGCCTTCAAAGGCCGCACTTACACTAAAAACAATAGATTAGGTTTTGAATGCGTAGTCCCCTCCTCTTAGCTCAACTCCGCTCCGCAATTGGTGGACACCTGGCCTAAGCCTTACAGATTTTAATGCTGATTGCGATGGTGAAATCATATTTAAAAGAAACGTTTAAGGTAAAAAAAAATATGATATTCTTTTAAGATTATGAATGGTCGCTATTTTGAATGGATTTTGGCAGGTAAAAAACATGTGCAAGCTATTTTCAAATTCGATTTTTGCGCCACATTTGAACAAAATCAGGCCAGAATTTCTAACGTTAGAGTGCTACTCGCGCGCATGCGTTAAAAAAGTGTTCGAGAGTTCTGAACTGGCACTCAGTCAATGTATCTGGTCTAATTTAAATTCGCTAATGAATGCCTTCCAACAGAAGCCTGTTTGTAGACCATATTCACCTGTTTATTGCTGTTACAGTTTAAGCGAGAAGAAACAAGTCACACGTTGGAACAGATGCAAATCTTCTGTCACAGATATACAAATGCTCGTGTATATAAACACGTTCTGTGGTTTTAAATTATTTGCTTCCTTGAATTGTTTATTGTTTAATATGTACGCCGTACGAAATACGTTTAACGTAGGTCGAAACTGAAAATGTGAAAAGTAGTTTTTTTTTCAAAATTACCTTGTCACAGATGCTAAAGAATGCTTCTCTGCGTTGATTTTGTGAATCGTTTTTCATGGTTTTCTGTAACAAACACCCGTTCGTGATTGGTAATACGCATTTTTACATGATGCACTCTTCAGTTATTGAAGCCTGCTACATAAACCAGACAAAAACAAAATCAGATGGATTACTTAAATTTATCTGACTCAGGCAAGCCAATACAAAATAATGTACATCAGTGGGTATGTACGTATAGATACCTAAAGTTTACTAAAGTTGAGATTACTTTAAAGTTCCACGCTTCTTTTTACACTGAAGCCGGTATTACATTATCATATTTATATGTAAAAGATCTTTGATAAAAGTTATTTCATAATATATTTGATGGCGTACATCTTTTATAAAAATTTGTTTGATGATATTTATATATCAAAATTTCAAAATCATTTTTTAACGATCACAGTGTTGAGGAAAGTAAAGAATATTTAAAAAACAAAATCTACTTTGTATCAAAAAGTTTTTACGTACAACAAAACATATTCTGGTAGTGTTTGTAGTTAGGTGACTGTACATGTAATTAAATTTTCTAATAACCAAAGTTTATACAGAGCCGCTCACTAGTAAATTAAGTTTGACTCGCTTAGTTCGTCAAGTCGTGATTACAAAGTACAGGAGATTATCTACAGGCATGATGCCGTCACCTGTCTCGCGTCTATCAGCAGAGTCTGACGTCATCTTCGTGTATTTATCCGTCAAATTGATGTCCCACGGCAACGCAGATCTGTTAAAACATATACAGGCTCTTTCCATCTGAACTACTTTTTGTTAATTTGTTCTTTCGCTTCCTTAAAGAGTTGGTAGACCCTGTCGGCCATATTGTATCTTTTTCCTATGAGACTAATAATACCGTTTAACGATAGATTACTCCACTGTCACAGATCATCTTTTGCTTTCAAAGATGAATGATTGAATTTTTAGGGTTACTGTAGCACTGCGACCTTTGTAGATGTATTGTGCCCAATTTATATATTCCTGAGGTGCTCAGTTACAGCGCCTTCTTCAGTCCTAGTCTCTTCATAACGTCTAGGATTTGGAGAGGATTCAAGGTGGGTAATCTCCCCTCCCACTTCTACTGGTGACTTCTCAGTTCCTTATTGAGATGCTTGCTCTGCTCATTCCCTTCCCATTATTGTATTTCTCTTGATCCTGAATACAGAGGTCTTGCTCCATTTGGCCAACCTTTTTTAAGTGTTGAAGAGAAAGTTTGAAAGGAGCCAATCAGAAATGAGCGAAAACGTATGATTTTGAAGAGCCAATCAGAAGCGAGCACGTCAGGTTTAATGTACACGTGTTGAATAGAGGAGGGGTACGAGGTGGAGATAGAAAATTATAAATAGGACGGGCCATAATATTGGTGACCAGTATAGATATAGTTTTTGAAGATGGAGGTTCTCCGAAACGCGTCAATGAAAGTAGAATTGAAGCTAGGGAAGGCAAATCATTATACTGAACGTAGTTTTTTAAGTGTGTTGACATCCCGCTCATTCTATTTTACATTCTTATGGGAACACCCACAAGTAGCTGAGTAAATGAGGTCCTCCCGTACAGAATCATGCATGGGAGATCGCCAGGTATCCCAAGGCTCCGTTTGATACATTATTAGGCCGGTTTCGTTCACTCCATCAGCACGGGTCGTTTTACACAAGTGTAAGGTATAGAGTTAAGCTATGTAGCTTAGTGAATGTGTGCGTTTCATAATCATAGATGAGTGATGATTATGAGCTAAGGGTATGGTGGGATTGTCAGGCCCAGCAGCAACTCACTTCAGCTGCCTCCGCCAGGAAGATAGAGGAGAAAATAGTACAGTCTAAAACATATAAACAAAATGTAAAAATCTGACCACGTCTCCACATGCAATGCTTTTAAAATGAGTTTCCAATTATAATTTTATGGCCTACTGACCGATTTTCGTTTTCTTTTGTCGATACTTTTAAATTGATTTTTGGGAGAATTATTGTATTTTGTTGTGAGATATGTTCCGTCACTAGAACTAGGTGTTTCTTTATTTAACACAGCCGCCTCGGTGGCCCAGTTGATAGCGTACTGGGCTTTCACCCCGAGGACCCGGGTTCGATTCCCGGCCAGGGCTTGGCATTTTCATACGCTGTAAATCATCCCATCGTCTGCATTAGCCCAAGTATGTACAATAGTCGGACGTTAAAAAAAAATTTAACAGTCGTTTTTTTGTTAATTTTTTAATTTGAAAAAAATATTCCTAGCTAATATAAAAAAATATAAAAGTGATCGAAACTGGTTAAATTGTAGCCTTGATTTGACATTTTTTATTTAATCGTATATTAAGTGTGCACATTTTATTTTGAAAAAAGTCACGAGCTTTTAAAAACACAACCAGAAAACGTTACTGTCGTTACATAGAGAACATAAGTGTAGTAATATATTTGTAGCTATGAAATTTTCAATATATCCTTTACTTTCTCCTTAAAGGTTCGGTCAGTATGATCATGCATTTCCAAAACAAACCGAATAAAATTTTCATTTAGCCATTCCTTCACTTTCAGCTTGAAGTATGTACAGTCAGGTGGACAAGTATAACCTCGGTGTTTTGAACCCATTAACCTTCCAGCCAGTGCAGGTTATAGTATACAGTTGTGGCGAGTGTACTTTGTATTTTTAGCAGAAACAGTCGGCAATACGGAAGCCTCACAAGTCTCGTCGGTCTCAGTCTGTGTTGTGTAGTGCAAGTTGAAGTGTGTGTCGTTTCCATGATCAACGCTTCAGTGTTCCGCACCTTCATACCTTTTCGTGAGGGTAAGTCTGACATTTCTGCCGGTTGTTGTGTTACCACCATTGTATTGTCAGTCATCTATACGAAGTGTATTAATACGAATGATATTACTGTAGTTTTTTTTATCATACACCTTCTAAAAAAAGTCTGATTTCGCTATCGTCGGCGTTAAAATCCGCATGTATTAGCATTTTAAATTTACATACTACTTTGAAAATACGAAAATGAGCTTAGTTTTAAAACTGCTTGAAAACCGGTATTACAAGAAGATTAGTATATGAGAACCTTTTTTATGGTGAAATGAGATTTTCAAAAATATGTGTTAAAAATTTATAATTTTCAAAGATAAGAATAGAAGCAATTTTGAATTGTTGGACTGAATTTTACTGAATAAAAAACTTAAACCAAGGTATTACCGAAATCGATTTGTGTTCAAGATCAAATCGGATCAAAACTGCGAACAAGCACACGCACGCGCGCGCGCACGCACGCACGCACGCACACACACACACACACACACACACACACACACACACACACACACACACACACACACACACACACACATATATATATATATATATATATATATATATATATATATATATATATATATATATATCAGGAATACGTTTTCGCAATAGTATGCTAGGTATGATTAGCATAATTAGGTATAATTATTAGGTATTAGGTATAGCATAGGTAGCTATAATTAGGTATTATATCATTAAAGGTATCATATGTGAAGTTTGTGGTAAAAAGCAAAGGAAAAAGCGTGTATTAAAAAAATCAGGTGAACAGATTTTGCGGTTTTTTAAAAATCAGGCCAACATATTTTGCTAAAACTTTAATTATAAGACAGAGCTCAGGTGGTAGATATGGTTAAGGCATATCTACTGCTCTGAACTGCCACTTGAAGATCGTGGGTTCGATACGCAGTTTTGTCTTTACAGTTAACGGCGATCCATTTACTTTTTTTTAGAGGTATCAAAATGACTGAAGTCATTTTTATTCGTCTGTTGTCAGTTTAGTTTCAAAAACCAACCAGAAAAAAGTGCAGGATCATTTAGTTTTAGAATTTAAACCAAATCACAAAGTAAAATATTGTAGTCATTCTTGCTGTATAACGAGTAAGATGCATACTTAAATGGAAATGCATTTAAAAGTCTAGATGGAAAATGTCCGTAGAGTCCGGGAAAAAGTATTAATGAATCAGCTGGTAATCCCAGAGGTCCTTTTTAATGTATGTACGAGGGTTGATCAAATATAAACGAGACTGATTTTTTAAAAAATTTATTGCTTACTTGCAAATTATTCTTGATACAACTTATTTTTCTACATAGTCTCCCGCACGAGTAACACATTTTTCCCACCGGATTGGAAGTTTTTTAATTCTATCTTCGTAAAAAGTTCTCGGGCGTTCATTGAGCCATTGGAGCACGAAGGTCTCCACCGCAGAATCGTCTTCGAAACGCTGGCCTCCAAGCGCCTCTTTGAATGGCCCAAACAGGTGATAGTCGCAAGGTGATAAGTCTGGACTGTATGGGGGATGTTATATTGGTTCCCAGCCAATTTGATCGAGTTTAAGCCTCGTAGCGTTCGCCGAATGTGGTCGGGCATTATCGTGAAGAAGAATGAGGTTTCTTGCCGGTTTAGATTTCCTTTTCCTACGAAAAGACTGTTTTGCGGCCTCTAAAACATCGCAATAATATTGTACATTTATTGTGCGTCGTTGATGGAGGAAATCGACGTGAAAGGCGCCTTGATTGTCGAAAAATACAGTGGCCATTACCTACCCAGCCGACGATCGTGATTTGGCCTTCAGAGGCGCCCTCTCTCCCCTCTTCCGCCACTCCATACTTGCCTGTTTCGACTCGGGAGTGTAATGGTGAACCCATGTTTCGTCACAGGTGACAATCCGGTTTAATAATGCCTCACCATCTCGTTCAAATTGGGTCAATAGTCGCTGGCAAATATCGAAACGATTCCGTTTGTGAACGTCGGTCAAAATTCTTGGAACCCACCTTGCAGATACTTTGCTGAGTTCCAGGTTTGATGTAACGATTTTTTGAACGCTACCATAGCTCAACTGGAGTTCATCTGCAATAAATCGCAGCGATATACGTCTGTCTTCGTCCAGGAGCTTCCGAACAGCATCAATGTTTTCGTCCGTGACGGAAGTGGTCGGGCGACGATCATGGCTGAGGTTTTCTACTGCTTCCCGTCCTTCGGCGAATTCCTTGTGCCAAGCAAAAACGCGAGCTCTTGACAGGGTCCTGTCCCCGTATTGAGCCGTCAATCTACGAAAGATTTCAGTCGGATTGACCCCCTCCTTGGCCAAAAACTTAATAATAATTCTCTGCTCCACGGAAACGTGCACTTCACTCTCACTCATTGTATAGTTTTATACTGAAGGGTCCGAACGGAAATGTTGCCCGTCTACGCCCGTCCCAAACCTCCCAGGCTACCTGAAACCCCACCCTTTAGAGTTCAATGTCCAACGGAAAAGTTTTTAGAAAGTCAGTCTCGTTTATATTTGATCAACCCTCGTATTTTATCTTTCGGGTTTGTCTGTCCGGTCTCCATCTAGGAAAATGGCGGCAAATTTTTCTCTCACAAAAATGCTATAACTCGAAAATAAAAATAGGAATTTAAAAAACTAAAAAAAAACTTTTCAAAATTAAATATTTACGATTTTTGAAGGCATTTTAATTACAAAATAACGTCTGTTAGCTTAACTTGTTAACAGCTAAAGAATTCTACAAGCAGGCTTAAATTAAAGTTCTTGGCAGCTACCACACTTGATGTAATGTCTTATAACAATACGAGGAGTATAGCAGTAGGTTGGTCTCGAGACTAGGTTAATGTAGGCCTACCGCCAGCTACATGATAGCCAAAAACGTGGCAACGATGGAAACACTTGCTGCAACATGAGAATGTGGATTGGCTGAAGGTGTTTTTAGGAATTAAGAATCACTAATATTAAAACCTTACCAAATTTTAAAAAAACGTGTATATAGCTCGAGTTCTAAATTGGCTTCACCTAGATGGAAATAAATCTGCAAAACATCATCCTGAAGAAGATTCACTGAAGCAACACTGTCTTTGATCCCATTTGCAAGCTTTAGAATACATATATTCAAGAAGAGGAGAACGCTCTAATACCATATTTCTAAACTCAAAATTAGTTATTCTTACACTACAGATCACGGGAAAATGAAGAGAAAGATTAACTGAAGCAACACTGTCTTTGATCCCATTTGCAAGCTTTAGAATACATATATTCAAGAAGAGGAGAACGCTCTAATACCATATTTCTAAACTCAAAATTAGTTATTCTTACACTACAGATCACGGGAAAATGAAGAGAAAGATTAACTGAAGCAACACTGTCTTTGATCCCATTTGCAAGTTTTAGAATACATATATTCAAGAAGAGGAGAACGCTCTAATACCATATTTCTAAACTCAAAATTAGTTATTCTTACACTACAGATCACGGGAAAATGAAGAGAAAGATTAACTGAAGCAACACTGTCTTTGATCCCATTTGCAAGCTTTAGAATACATATATTCAAGAAGAGGAGAACGCTCTAATACCATATTTCTAAACTCAAAATTAGTTATTCTTACACTACAGATCACGGGAAAATGAAGAGAAAGATTAACTGAAGCAACACTGTCTTTGATCCCATTTGCAAGCTTTAGAATATATATATTCAAGAAGAGGAGAACGCTCTAATACCATATTTCTAAACTCAAAATTAGTTATTCTTACACTACAGATCACGGGAAAATGAAGAGAAAGATTAACTGAAGCAACACTGTCTTTGATCCCATTTGCAAGTTTTAGAATACATATATTCAAGAAGAGGAGAACGCTCTAATACCATATTTCTAAACTCAAAATTAGTTATTCTTACACTACAGATCACGGGAAAATGAAGAGAAAGATTAACTGAAGCAACACTGTCTTTGATCCCATTTGCAAGCTTTAGAATACATATATTCAAGAAGAGGAGAACGCTCTAATACCATATTTCTAAACTCAAAATTAGTTATTCTTACACTACAGATCACGGGAAAGTGAAGAGAAAGATTAACTGAAGCAACACTGTCTTTGATCCCATTTGCAAGCTTTAGAATACATGTATTCAAGAATAGGAGAACGCTCTAATGCCATATCTTTAAACTCAAAAATAGTTGTTCTTACACTACAGATCACGGGGAAATGAAGAGAAAGATTAACCGAAGCAACACTGTCTTTGATCCCATTTGCAAGCTTTAGAATACATATATTTAAGAACAGGAGAACACTCTAATACCATATCTCTAAACTCAAAAATAGTTGTTCTTACACTACAGATCACGGGGAAATGAAGAGAAAGATTAACTGAAGCAACACTGTCTTTGATCCCATTTGCAAGTTTTAGAATACAGACATTTAAGAACAGGAGAACACTCTAATACCATATCTCTAAACTCAAAAATAGTTATTCTTACACTACAGATCACGGGGAAATGAAGGAGAAGATTAACCGATGCAACACTGTCTTTGATCCCATTTGCAAGTTTTAGAATACAGACATTTAAGAACAGGCGAACACTCTAATACCATATCTCTAAACTCAAAAATAGTTGTTCTTACACTACAGATCACGGGGAAATGAAGAGAAAGATTAACCGAAGCAACACTGTCTTTGATCCCATTTGCAAGCTTTAGAATACATATATTTAAGAACAGGAGAACGCTCTAATGCCATATCTTTAAAGATATGGTTTAACTCAAGAGTTTAAACTCAAAAATAGTTGTTCTGAAGTGGAAGATTAACCGAAGCAACACTGTCTTTGATCCCATTTGAAAGTTTTAGAATACAGACATTTAAAACAGGAGAACACTCTAATGCCATATCTCAAAAATAGTTATTTTTACACTACAGATCATAATAAGATGACATAGAAAAAGAAATATTTCTAAATAGTCAATCAGATGAGATGAGAAGATAGATTCTTAAACAAATTTAAAAGTTCTTTCACATAGGCGCTATGTTCCTTAAAATGTACAAAAGATAAAGTAAAATTAAAGTTGCTTAAAGTAAAAAAGTTATTATATTGTATTCCTTCACAACATAAAATAGAAAGAAATGCTTGTTTTCAAAGTATTTAGGTGAGTGAATTGTATTGATTATTTACAGGAACAAAAAATATTTCTATTACGTCATCTATAACATTTCAGAAACGGCAATGAATAGTAGCAGAATGATTAGAAAAAGTTTAAAGGTAATACAACTCCGGTATGTTTTGTTTCAAAAATAGTTCTTTTTATGTCTTCTTGTTTCCAAAATTACATTTACGTGAAGTAACAAATTTGTCTAAATTTCCCTAGATGCGCATCCAAAAGTGATTTCCGGGCAAAAATTATTTCACAAGTCTTCAAGGTTGAATTAATCGTATAAACGTAAAAAAAATCCCGTCTGTCTTGGTGACTGATAGTCGTATAAGAACTGAATTTCTAAATAGCCTATCATAAAACATTAGATTACTTATCACATTTTTGTTAAGATTGCAATAACTCTTTTTATAGAATTCCGAGAAAGTAATAAAGTGCTTTAACTTTCTCGTTGACTTGAGAAATGAAAGCGAATTGCCAAGCGCTAACGGCATTGGATTAACGGCACTTTCCAAAATGCTTTGAACAACTGTTTTGTGTTCAGTGATTTTCCATTTCTCAGTGACGGAGAGTAATGGCGAAACCATTTAAAATTACTAATTAATGCACTCCTTTACATCGATTAATTAAATATAAATAGTGCAAAAACGTACACAACTTTCTCATATTCAATTATTCCCAAACAGAATCCGGGCAGCTTGAAAACAAAACTGGAATTCGGTTCACCAGATTTTGCTCAAATTTTAATCGTACATTTGAAACATAATTCAAAGTCAATGTAACGGATTTGAAAGATGAAAGATTCTTAAATTAATAAAACAAACTGCTTTTATTTTTTTCCTGTTTACTCACAAACCATAAATGTCTTTATTTCAAATTTTCTACACTGATTTAAGTTATGAAACCTAATAATTTTTTAAAAATCTGATGACCAATTTTGTGAAACTGAAGCCGATTTTTTTGGGAATATAGGCTTTTATTTGGGGTAGTGATCGACTATATTTTAACAAAGTCGTTAAAATCAAAAATTCGAATTTTAACAGTTTTTTGTACCAAAATGTAGTTTTTTAAAACTTAGTTTTGAAAAATTAAAAAAATCCCGGCATGTGGGAAACAGAAGCAGCTTGCGAAATTCTAACAAAATGGATTATTAGTTTAGTCTATAATGGGAAAACAGACCGACATTCCAGTAGAAATAAGTAGGTCTCGCCTACTTGTACAAGTAAAAACATTTTTTGGACTTGTGGACCTGAAAACATCAGATCCATCAGATTCTTAAAATCGATTTTTTTTCAGTCACAATACTTTATTACAATATTACTTTGTGCACTGAAAAAGAAAAATGTTTAGTTATGAAAGGTTTTGAACGATTGCCATTTTAGAACTTTTTTTTGTTGACAATAATCCATTTTTAAACAAAATTATAATCGATATTTTTAAACAACACGACATCCCATGTATCATGAAAAAAATCATTTTATGACATTCTTCATAAAACAAGGAAAGGTTTTGTTTACGTGGTGTAGGCTTCTGTGGGCCTAAATATGTGAAAATAATACATGCAAAATATTATACAATCTCTCACACATTGAATTATTTACCAATGTGAAACTGTAAATTTGTTTTATTTCAAATGTGTTACAATTATTTAAAATTGATGATCTTTGCTATACACTGTATAATTTAATTGAAGCCATGCTTGTTGTTACACTTTAATCTGCTGGTACTACAATGAAACCTTACGAATACTACAACTATACCTTGATTATAGCCTCCAACAGGGTGTGCTTAATCCTTAACCTAAATCTAAAAAAATACACAACTATGTGAAGAACTGAAGCGTGTTTCACGTAAGTAATGCAGTAGCATTAGATTTTGCACTCTTATTGTTGCATACCGCTTCGTTTAGACGAATTCAGTTTATTTTTCATTAATCAACAACCATTTAGATGTTTCCCGTTATAATGTAAATATTAAATAATATTACTAGTGTGACCGTGCTACATTTCGCAGTTAATCGGAAAAATAAACGAACAGTATACAACAATTTACAGCAAAAAGTTCTTAGTTACTTTAAAGCAATGTCATTCATTATATTTAGCATATTTAATGCAGTAGATCTTACTTTGCCCTATAGTCGTATTTAAACATATAACCTATAAAATTAATGACATTCTAACATTGTATCTTATTGAAATATTTACAAATGAAATCTACTATAAACGGATTTTACATTACATACCTAAATTATGCTGCAATATTTATTGTCTACTAAAAGCAGAAGTTTATTTAACAACGTATTAGAACTGGACTAAATTGTCTTACTTCTACTTTCAAAACTAATTCGACGAAAAATTATTTCAGTCTTGGATACAGTAATAATTTAAATATTACATTCAGAAATAATTTTTTTAGCAATCAGCTGTTTTGGTACACACACAATTATTCTTGTCACCTTTGCCTGAATTGTGTTGCACTCTAACGGAGACACTTTTGAACTGCTCGTGCATTTTGTTTACAGATTTTTTTAAGTCGGTTTTATTTTATTTTAAAGCCTTAAAATGGAAAAATATGAGGTGTGAGAGTTTCCTGGTGTTCTGACGAACCTTTAGGTACCCTATATATGTAGTTTAAATAACGCAGGTCCTTATTTTTGATACAAAACCGATCGGAATGCTTTACCTGATAATGTATGAGAACTTACGTTAACCACCAACTGATTAATACTTGTTGTTAGTTTTATCTTTTACAAAACAATTTTCTTTATATGTCCGTGTAAAAAAGTCCACGGGCAGAAAGGGTTAAAGCTCCGTTTACTTTAAATTGCCTGCGGTAAGTGACAGGATATTTGACGTGGGAACGTAAGAAACTAATATTTTCATAGTGGTTAGTAGCAGCAATATTCCCATTTGATTAACATGATAAATGGAATTCCTGTATTGCAAACTAAACGAGATCCGCTTTCAGCAGTGCACACACTGCTTACTTGCTGAGCCGCCTCGGTGGCCTAGTTGATAGCGTACTGGACTTTCACCCCGAGGACCCGGGTTCGATTCCCGGCCAGGGCTTGGGATTTTCGTGCGCTATAAATGATCCCATCGTCTGCATTAGCCCAAGTGTGCACAATAGTCGAACGTTAAACACCAAAAAAAAGCTTGCTTGCCAGGCGACCGATTGTTTCAAAAGTTGAGCACAGTGACGCTCCGCTTCCCGAAAAGCGTCCGCGTGATTCGGTTCTAGCCATTCTCACCTTCTTATCGCCATTGCTCTTCTTCCGTTTCGCTGGTTCTGTAATTTTAACTCTACTTATTGATATTTAAGACTGTTTATTATAAAGTATTTTTCCCTAATAGACAAAATTTTTACTCCCGTCGAATGCGACACATTATACCATCTACTTCTTACCACATTCTACTTTCCGGGTAGATCGACTTAAAATAAAAATTTTTGTTTTAAACGAAAAATAACAAACAGATAAATGTTGAAAGTGGTAAATAAAATATTTTATTTCAATTTCTAGTGCAACTACCTCTAAATACATTCTATTTGACGAATAGATTAATTGGCTATAGTTTTTTGTTTGTTTTAATAATAACCAATAGGTAAATAAGGTAAATCGAATTATAGTTCAACTTAGTATATATCTACATCTTAATATGTTATTTGATAGTTAGATGGACTTGAAATGTATTTTTTAATTAACGAAAAAAAACAGGTACATAATTTTTTTAAGTATGTAAATCTAATTGCAGTTCAGTTTCAGATACGTTGTGATGTGTGAATTTTACCCCTAAAATGTTAACCAAAAGCAAAGCTTGTAGGCGGAGGGTTGGAGTTAAGCTTTGGCCCTTGTCAAAGCGACCGCACCGAATATCCAGCATACTTTACTTTGACTTGTTATTAAAGAATCAGGTATGCGGCAAATCTTGGGGCAAGAATTTCCACCACACCCTTTATAATTATGTGCTTTTACTCTGATCTCAGGGTTTGTTGTATAATATGCAAGCCCACTTACCGAGTGAACTAGCATGAAACCAAATTTTGATGGTGGTCAGGGTTTAGTATTTCTGGTAGCTTATGAACCACGTATTCCACTTATTAGTATTCACTTGCCTAACACCTAGTTTTTTTTGTTTTTTTTTTAACGTCCGACTATTGTGCACTCTTGGGCTAATGCAGACGATGGGATGATTTATAGCGTATGAAAATGCCAAGCCCTGGCTGGGAACCGAACCCGGCTCCTCGGGTGAAAGCCCAGTACGCTATCAACTAGGCCACCGAGGCGCTCTAACATCTAGTTTTTCCATAAACATGGGAATCTTCTTGTTTACAATATTTCTTGTTTATTTTGATGTATAAGATTTTTTGTTACTTATCAACATTTTTAAAAAACAGTTAATTTTTGAGTTTTTAACTATTAAAGAAATTAACAACAAATACAAAAAATGTCACACACAAACTTTTACACATTTGAAGAAAATGTATGAAAGAAGTGACATACAATACACAAACAGAACGTGGATAGAATATTTCTCAAACTATTGTACAGAATAGTTCAGAAACTTTTGGGTGAAATGGAAAGTCGACTTAATCTCTCAAAATTGGTTCATCAAATCTTGGTCTTTTATGTACTGATTCCTAACTCAAATCAGTGTAACAAATGTAAGTAAATGAACAACGAACCCCGGTGATGGTCAGGGTTTGTTTATATCTGTTACCGCGGTTATCTCTTTACACTTTTAATTACCACTGTTTATGTTCACATTATTTCGGTTTTTCGCCGGAAAAAAAATCGAAAAATGGAATATGTTTTGAAACTGTTATAATTATTTTTCTTCCAGGTTCTGACACTTTTAAAACGATCAAATGTCTTAATTTTCTGACTTACCGTTTTAACGATAGAGATGCGTTACCGATATGCATTGACCCCCGATATGCGTTAACAGTTGACTCACAAAATGACCAACGGATTTCTTCTAAATGAATTTATATTTACTGCTTTCTATGTAAATAAAATGTTCGATATCTGGAACCATACAGATTGATAAGTTCTCAATTTCGAGATAAATAGAAATAAGAAATTATTATTTATTGCTAATAACAATTGTAGAAAGTAAAGCACTTTATCTGAATGAATACATTTGAAGAAGAAGAAGAAGAAGAAAAAGAACTGAAGGGGTTGAAATTAGATTAGCCAAGCAGTGACAATAAGAGAAGCGCCTGATCAATATGCATTATGCAATCTGCCGACTGTCGTGTCTTGTTGTTTGCATACCCGAGTCAGCGACGGCGTTTGTCTTTGTAGCGTAATTGTTTCTGTACTAAATTTGTTTCGAATGTTACAAATAATTTCTAAAAGAATATAAAGAGGCAAAGATGACCTGAATCTTTAAACATTTCTGGTTATGACAAGGTGTGTGTTTATGAAATAATCGAGGCACCTGATGGCTCGGTGACATTATAGAAGCGAATTTTCACAAATTATCAATATCATGTATAAAATATTGTTTAAGTTTTACACTTTTCTAATGTTTTAAATTTTCAAAATTTGAAAATACATAGGAAATTAAACCCCCCTGACGGCCGATTTTATTAATTTTACTTTTTCGTGGTAGTCCATTGAGAAAGTTACTTGATGGACCCGAATAATTCAGTTTAGTAAATATGTTACGTCGAATTTTATTAATAATCATAGGTTTTGCTGTGATGGAAGCGTGTTTCCAAAAAAAAAACAGTGTCATTTAACTTTTAAAAATCTGGTCTCCCCATCATAATCATTGTTAAAGTCTGCATATCGGCGATGATAACCTTAAAGGTTTTTCGCCGGGCAAAAAAAAAAAGTCTGCATAAATTAACATTTAAAATTATGTTGAAAACTGATTTACCCTTGCCCGCCATTAGGTTTATTTCGCATTTGCAATGAAATTTATACATTAAATTTATGCAGATTTTAACACAGGTTTTGAACATCTGATTTAATCAGGTTTTCAGAAACATTAAATTTGAAAAAGTGATGACTTTTTTAAAAGATTTGATATGACCGCTATTTTGTAACGGTTATACTCTAATTCTCTTTTTTAGTGTTGTATTTAAATTTTAACGACAATTCAAAAAGCGATCTAGAGGTCAGGCAATAGCTTATTTTTCAGTGAAACAAATTATTGCGTTATTTCAACTTTTTAAATCCCCCCAAAAATGTATCATTATTCGTTATGGTTTCTAAAAATAGAAATGAGTAAATATCTAATAAGATTATAGCACTACGTATTGGAGAATTTTGGGGAAATTGTTTGTAAAACAGTGTTGAAGCGCTGATAATGGCAATGCGAGAGAGTTTATGCAATGTTTTTTCACAGTTTGTTGTATACTTAGTTATTTGTAACTATGAACATCTGTATATGGATGCGTCAATTAAGCAGACTGGTAAGGTAGCTTTCGATGTGGCAACACTGGGGACGCTGACTTTGATCGGTGACCGATGAACGAAGTTAAAATTTGTCTTCAATAGGCTAGGAGTCTGTAGTTGCTAGAGTCATTTAGTTGCCCGTTCGTGACTCTAGTGCGTTCTAAAAATGAGTGACGTCAGTATCGAGCAACGTTGTGCTACAGTTTGCTTTAGGCTTGGGCACAGTGCAAAGCTTCAGCAGGCCTACGGAAAGCTGGGTTTTATCATGAGCTTACATTTTTTGGTGGTTTATGGCATTTTTATAAGGAAGAGATTCAACTGAAGATGAATCAAGCAGCAGATGGCCTTCTTCTTCAAATACCGATGTAAATTTCGACAAAATACAGGATCTTATGCGTTCAGATTATCCGTTGACGGTTAGAATAATCGGGTAAGAGTTGACTTTCACTCACACCAAAGTTCATCAGATTTTGTTCAGTGAATTGGGGATGAGACAAATCTACACAAAAATGGTTCCAAAAACCTTTCGCAGGACCATTCGAGACTATCGGGAGGGAAAGGTGCCTTGACGTTTTGGAATAGATTGAAAGTAATCCCCATTTTGAAAGTGTCATTATTGGTGGTGAGTCTTGGATGTTCCAATACGATCCGGAGACCGAGCGCAGAATATGGAATGGCATACTTGACAGAAAACAAGACATACCAGGGCAAAAAACAGAAATGAGCAAGTCGAAGATCGCATCCATGTTGATCTGCTTTTTTCGATAGCCAGGAAATGGTCCCCCAAAGTTGTGCCTCAAGGCCAAACAGCCAATCAACACGTTTACTGAGAGGTTTTTAAAAGTCATGCGCGTGAGACCAAACATCAAGAACGGCTGGGTGTTGCATCGTGAGAATGTGCCTTGTCACACAGCAAATTCAAAGAGTTTTGGCCAGAAAAACATTCGTGTGACTCCTTATTCGCCTGACTTGAGTGTTTGTGATTTCTTCCTCTTACCGAGACTAAAACATCATCTCGAGGGACGTCATTTAGGGACACTCAAAAACATTCAGAAGGCTGTAACCGACCAGCTGAGGGCTATTCCAGTCTCCCGAGTTCCAGCACTGCTGTGCTGAGTGAAAGAATTGTTTCCAGCGCTGTGTAACTTCCTAAGGAAGGTATTACGAGGGAAACAATATTTATTTGTAAATTTATTCGAATAAAAACATTTTTTTAAATCAGTCTCATTACTTAATTTACACAGCTCGTATACCTTATAATTTATGACAGTCGGAATGATGTATATACCAACAAATTATGGAATAGATTTCTTACTTGCTTAGATTTTCAAATGGCCAATTAGTGCTATTGTTTTCATAAATAACAGATGGTGACAGGAAAGGTTTACAGTAGCCGGTCGAGTTTTTTTGCATTGATGGATTTTCGTGGGAGGTAGCAAATCGGTGGAGGCAAGGGACTACAGAAATGCAATTTCAGCTGACGATGGGGTTCCTAACTGCCCCGAGGCCACATAATACGGAAGTAAACTTCCCTCCTGTACGTTAGCCCTACTTCCGAAATAATTCGACCCTTACGTCAGTGCTGTCCCTAATTCTTTGAAATTGGAATCGAAATTTTAATTTGACAAGGAATGAACTGTAACAAGGATTATGTTTGAGTGTTCGTGAAAGTACGAGATTTGTACTCACAAACTATTATAATTACATTATTTTAGCAACCAAAAACTTAGTTCAGTTTATCTCATTTTGATCAAATTTTTGCCATTTGTAGTGTTTGTACACTTAGCCATGTAAAAATTTAAAATATTTGGTTCAAAAGTAAATCGAGAAAAAACAAACATGAACAGATTTATTTCTTAATTTAAAATTTGCTTCGTCTTGATTAGTTTAATTGTTGTAAAATATGGATGTTAGGAATGATAATAATAATAATGATTTATGTAACTTTATATATGACCATATTTTAGCAAAGTCTAGTGAACCGATTGTGAGAATTTAGACCGGTTTTTCCGTTGTTTGTAGTTCTAGAAGTGTTTTTTTTAAGATGCAAGAATTTATATTCCTAATAATTAAAATTATAATCGACTTTCAGGAAATATTACATTTTAAAATTATTCTGACTAAAATATTTTTGAAAAAATGATCTTGACTTATGGGCAGACCAAAACTGTAAGTAAAATTTTATAAACATTTGTCAATTGGTAAAGTCTCCAACGATCTTGATTTACGGGCAAACCAAACGTATAAGTAAAATGTTATAAACATTTGTCATTTAGTTAAGATTTCAGCGATATGCTTAAACAGTCGTTTTGACTCAGGAGATCTGAAAACGAAGAAATCAAAATTTCAAGATAAGATTTTATTCTGTCACCATACTACTTTGTGCAGTACATATAAAGTAGTAAGTAGTTTGGACATGTTCTGTTCCGTGATAAATCCGTTCATCCGTTTCAAAATGGGATTTTTAATTTTCAAAAAATTTTCAATTTTTTGAAAATATGATTTCACCATCGTAATCAGCGTTAAAGTGTGCCAAAATTAGCATTTAAAGTTATTAAATAATTGAGAGTTTGCTAATCAATAAACAACTGGGAATTTGCTAATCAACGAACAATTTGGAATTGGCTAATTAACAAACAATTGGTAATTTGCTAATCAACAAACAATTGGAAATTTGCTTATCAACAAACAGTTGAGAATTTGCTAATCAACGAACAATTGGGAAGTTCCTAATCAACAAGCAATTGGGAATTTGCTAATCAACGAATAGTTGGGAATTTGCTAATCAACGAACAATTGGGTATTCGCTAATCAACAAATAATGGAGATTTTGAATATATCAGCTTTCATTGTTTGTTTTCGTATTTTCGTATAATTTAAAACATGTAAATGTTGATTTATGCATTTTTTTAATGCTGATTATGATGGTGAAACAGATTTTCCAGAAAATGCAAGGTGAAAAAGATTTTGTACTTTATTATTTGAAAATTCGATTCCGTGACAGCGAGACAGCTGCATGCCGCGCATATTTCTCTCCACCAATACAGTAGTACATAATATACCGGCAGCAGCAGTGATGTCCACCGTATTGCCGCACGTGCAAAGAATGAATTTGATGGGACGGCATAATTTTCTGCACTAATGTTACGCGGCGATGTTCTTCTGTTGCACCGCAACCTCCATCACACCGTACTTTGTTGCGCGGCGGAGTTACGTTCCGGTCTTCTGTTGCACTGCAACCTCCATTACACCGTACTTTGTTGCGCGGCGGAGCTACGTTCCGGTCTTCTGTTGCACCGCAACCTCCATTACACCGTACTTTGTTGCGCGGCGGAGCTACGTTCCGGTCTTCTGTTGCACCGCAACCTCCATTACACCGTACTTTGTTGCGCGGCGGAGTTACGTTCCGGTCTTCTGTTGCACTGCAACCTCCATCACACCGTACTTTGTTGCGCGGCGGAGCTACGTTCCGGTCTTCTGTTGCACCGCAACCTCCATTACACCGTACTTTGTTGCGCGGCGGAGTTACGTTCCGGTCTTCTGTTGCACCGCAACCTCCATTACACCGTACTTTGTTGCGCGGCGGAGTTACGTTCCGGTCTTCTGTTGCACCGCAACCTCCATTACACCGTACTTTGTTGCGCGGCGGAGCTACGTTCCGGTCTTCTGTTGCACCGCAACCTCCATTACACCGTACTTTGTTGCGCGGCGGAGTTACGTTCCGGTCTTCTGTTGCACCGCAACCTCCATTACACCGTACTTTGTTGCGCGGCGGAGTTACGTTCCGGTCTTCTGTTGCACTGCAACCTCCATTACACCGTACTTTGTTGCGCGGCGGAGTTACGTTCCGGTCTTCTGTTGCACTGCAACCTCCATTACACCGTACTTTGTTGCGCGGCGGAGTTACGTTCCGGTCTTCTGTTGCACTGCAACCTCCATCACACCGTACTTTGTTGCGCGGCGGAGCTACGTTCCGGTCTTCTGTTGCACCGCAATCTCCATTACACCGTACTTTGTTGCGCGGCGGAGTTACGTTCCGGTCTTCTGTTGCACCGCAACCTCCATTACACCGTACTTTGTTGCGCGGCGGAGTTACGTTCCGGTCTTCTGTTGCACCGCAACCTCCATTACACCGTACTTTGTTGCGCGGCGGAGCTACGTTCCGGTCTTCTGTTGCACCGCAACCTCCATTACACCGTACTTTGTTGCGCGGCGGAGTTACGTTCCGGTCTTCTGTTGCACCGCAACCTCCATTACACCGTACTTTGTTGCGCGGCGGAGTTACGTTCCGGTCTTCTGTTGCACTGCAACCTCCATTACACCGTACTTTGTTGCGCGGCGGAGTTACGTTCCGGTCTTCTGTTGCACTGCAACCTCCATTACACCGTACTTTGTTGCGCGGCGGAGTTACGTTCCGGTCTTCTGTTGCACTGCAACCTCCATTACACCGTACTTTGTTGCGCGGCGGAGTTACGTTCCGGTCTACTGTTGCACCGCAACCTCCATTACACCGTACTTTGTTGCGCGGCGGAGCTACGTTCCGGTCTTCTGTTGCACCGCAACCTACATCACACCGTACTTTGTTGCGCGGCGGAGTTACGTTCCGGTCTACTGTTGCACCGCAACCTCCATTACACCGTACTTTGTTGCGCGGCGGAGCTACGTTCCGGTCTTCTGTTGCACCGCAACCTACATCACACCGTACTTTGTTGCGCGGCGGAGTTACATTCCGGTCTTCTGTTGCAAGTGTGTAACTCTGCCAAGTACGACAAGTCTAATCAACCGCCGGAAGTGTCTACGCAGCTGCATGCCTCTTCCGTAAGGTAAACTACAGCTGTTTACATCGGTCGCCATTCGATCGATTTTTGGAAGAATCCGTCTTTACGTGCTCATTGCCAAACCGCGTATCACCCAGTGACAGTTGACGTATTGCCAGTGGTTATTCCGGGCGCGGGCTTTCATCATAAACAGGAAAGACTGATTGAAGCTAATGACATGCTCGAGCGGTGTTCTCTATTTGTGGACGTTTTATAAATACATATATGTAACCTTGTTAGCTGAGTTATGGTATTTTCAATTAACTTGTGATACTGTAGCTGGAAACCGAACAAATTGAACTGCTAGTAGTTCAAAGTATAATAGACCTCGCAGTATGTTCTTAATTAATATACAGAGCGCTTTACGGCAGCGCTCGTACCTTTTTCCGTCAATTTAATCGGTATCCGGAATGTTTACGAGAAGTGTTACTCGACCAACTTTATTGGAAATTTTTTTCCACGAAGCTGTCTAAATTGTGATAGGTTTTGCCGTTCAATCAGTATATCAGGAAATATCCAGCAAGTTCACTCTCAACGTTGAATCAGTGCCCGCCATCTTGAAACGGAAATGAACGGGGGAAAAATTTACACACACGCACGCACTATGCATTATATGCATTATGCAAGATATCTTTGTACCAAATTTCAAAATAATCGGCCGATACATTTGGCAAAAACTGTGTACACTAGTCTTGTTTAAATCATAGGTCGCCATCTTGAAACGAAAGTAAATAGGAAAAAATGTTATACACACCTTCATTTGGGCTTTACACGACACCTTCGTACCAAATTTCAAAACAATCGGTTAATGCGTTTGGCCAAAATTTCGTACACTAGTCATCGAAAATCACAGGCCGTCATCTTGCAACGGAATAATAAAAAATATTACAGAAGTCGTTCGGGTTTTATCAAGGTACTTTCGTTCTAAATTTCAAAACAGACGGTCAAAACTGCATAACAAACACACAAACCAAATGCCGAACGATGGAGTTGAAACCGATTCATATACAAAGCGTGTTTTGGTAGTGGTAGAAACTTAAGACAGTTTCGTGAATCGTAATATCTCTTTCAACCTTTTCAAAATGGCGGCCATTAAGAATCAATAAAAAATTATAACTCGTACATAATATTTCCTGTACTGTATATAACAAATTTAAACATTTAAAACGTGTCCGTAGATAATGATCGGTGTCATTTCATGGTGTTGGTCTGCAAGTAACTTTCATTTTGTTTGTCTGGTTTGTTAATTTGCAAAGACTCAGCTGTTTTCCCAAAATCGGTTTGAAAAATTCTGAAAATCGGTTTCAAGAATTCGCTCAAGTTTAGGTCGTATATGAAGATTCATTGCAAATTCTGAAGTAGGTTTAGCTAATTTTAAATGAAACGTTTTTAGTAAAAATTATTAAAAAATCGAAATAAACCCTTTTGTTGTTTAGAGGATATTGTCGGATTTTTTCGATTTGCTTCTAAGCCGTAAACTGCTTTTGTTTCTGATCTAACGGACCGATTAGCCGGTTTTTTATCGATAACTTTAGAACCGTATTGTTTGAGAAAATAGCAAACCCGTAAGTTTTGTTTGGGTATTAAAGACTACATGTGAGCAAAATTTGAACAAAATCGTTGAAGCCTGTTATTCGAAAATCTGATTTTTAAAAATTGGCTTATAAAAAACGATTTTTTTAATAGGAAAATGTAATTTCGAAGTGTGGGCAAAAATACTTACAGTATTAGATTAGTTTTTGAGGTTATAGGGTTTTGTGGCTCTTGGTACTGCAATGAAACCGACTTGGTATTGTGCAACTAAGCCTCTTGCATTCTAGTTCCTCACCGAGTTTTAGCCGTCCACTGACATTCTGCAGAAGATCCTCAGGATCCTGGATGTCAATACCCTTTGCTTCGTGCTGGCCATAGCCTCAAAATCATAAATTATGTGGCCTACAGTTTTCTCTTCCCGCATAACCTACCCGCTGTTTCTCTGTGTAGCACTCCTATCGTATTCACGAACTCAGAGGTCCTGTAATTAAACCCCCTTTGCCCTTTGCCCAGGATCTTAATGTTCCTGACTGATAACACTTCAGTTTTGGAGTAAGGTTTCGTCAGCCCAGAATGGTTGTGTTTGTCACACCCCAAATAAAGATCCCCTTGAGGTCTTATACTTCTAGGTTTAATTAGAAGCCTCTTAGCTACCGCCTCCTTTCTTTTCAGTTTGCGCTTTTGAGCTCCCGATACAGTTTGTACATCCACAAACATCTGATTTGAGATAGACACTCGCCTTACTGATTTTAGGTGCATAACCACATCTCTTACGTTCCCACAGATGGTTGGGAAGGTCCACCTAGCGTCGCTTCAGTCTGCTGTAATTTACAGTACTACTTTTTCGGGGCGGGGTGTTGAGTTTCCTCCTCGGTTTTTTCCCCTCCTCCAGGTCCAATTTTGCCAATTACCCTTGGATTTCTGGGCGTTAAAGGTTCGTTTGCAACCATCATAATCTCACAAATAGCTAAAGAAATAAAATGTCTACTCATGCAGAGTCCCCCGTATGCATAGTTAAATTAAAACTGGAGGTCGCTTAGTAACCAGAGACCGCTAACGTAAGCTAAGGTCCTTCTTAGCCAAGCAGCCTACGGCGTATGCTGTTACACCTTGGTTTAGGATGAAGGGATCTAACCTAAGAAAAAGATAAATGAGAAATGTTAGATCCAGTTAGAGCATTGCCAAATCCATACTAACAATGTGTGAACCCCTGAGGGTTACAGAAACCCATAGAACCAAGTAAAATACATTTTTGTTATGACTCAGTGGACCTGAAAAGTGATTCCATAAAATTCTCAATACAGACCTCACGTTTTCTCACGACCTCTATGATTTCTATATTCGAACAACTTTTTAACCCGAGTGTCCCATTAGGCACTCGTGAACAACGCTAAACCAAACAAGTTTGTCGTATAACCTATATTAATGTAGGCCTACATGTCTTATATGTAATATAGTATATTTTGTTATAAATTTACTCGTGGAAAAGTTTATTTAACGTTTTCAAGCATTTATTAAACATCCCTCGCCACGTTCTAATCATATTAAAACCACCAATCACAGTTATTAATTTCTCAGCAGTTTCATCAAAATCCAGCGGACGGTTGAAGCAGCGGCCAATTGCGGCAGGACAAAACGCGACGCAAACGTTTAATTAATTTCGTCGCCGCTCAGTGGTTCGGATTTATGGCTACGCGTATCGCTCGGAGCCGATGTTTTCGTATTTCAGTAAGAATGAATGGTACAGAAACAATGCAACAAACTTTCGCAGATTTAATTAAATCTCATGAAAGAAGCTCAGATGTGACCCTCAAGCACCCAAACAGAACGTATGGGTCTGTCACTCCAAAAAATGCGGTACAAAAAATGTCTATTATTAAACTAAAAATAAAAATCATGTATCATGTTTTCTCTTCTTTACAGAAATAAACAAAAACAAGTATCTTCCTAGCCCCACCTGAGTAAAACTTAAACAGAGATGCATTACCTCATAGTGTTTTAATACGTAAAATACCAGGGTTGTCCGTAAAATAAGGTTCCCAATAATTTTTCACAATGAAAAACATGTTTATTTGTATTGAATAATACATTTTTGGAAAGCTTACACTTTTTTCTATTTTTCGACGTAATCGCCGTTGAGATCGATGCACTTTTGCATACGGTGAAACATCTTTTGTATGCCTGAGTTAAAAAACTTTCCCGCTGCTCCGCGAAGGTAGCTTACAACTTTTTCTTCCAGCTTCTCTCTGGTACTGAAATGCGTCCCACTTACGTGCTTCTTCAAATTAGGGAAGAGATAGTAACCACTTGGGGATAAGTCCGGGCTGTAGGGCGGATGTGTGACAGTATCCCATCCAAACTGGTTGAATAGCTCGGTTGTTACACGGGTGGTGTACGGACGAGCGTTTTCTTGATGGAAACAAACTCCCTTTATGAGCACGTCTCTCCTCTTATTTTGAATCGAGCGGCGAAGGTTCTTTAATGTCTCACAGTAACGATCAGCATTGATTGTTGTGCCGGTATCCATGAATTCGCACAACAATAACCCCTTCCTGTCCTAAAACACGCTCGCCATGTCTTTGCCGGCAGACAGTGTTTGTTTGAACTTCCGCGGCTTCGGCGACTCTGGATGTTTCCAATGATGTAATTGTTCTTTCGTTTCCGATATCGTATAGTGTACCCAGGTCTCGTCCCCAGTGACAATGGAGTCCAAGAATTTCTTGCCATCGGTTTCGTAGGCGTGAAGAAGTTTGTGGGCCGCATCAGTCCGTTGCCGTTTGTGGTCTGCTTGGGACCCATTTTGCACAAACCTTGCTATACCCTAAAGGTCTGTCAAAATTTTATCAACCCAGGTCTTGCTGACATCAGGGATCATCTCGGAGAGCTCCCGAATAGTCACTTCGATCGTTCAGCATTACTTCTTCCACTTTCGCAATCGTTTCGTCCGAAATCCTGTTCATCATGAACGCTGTACGTCCGTCTTTGAATTCTCTGCACCATTTGCGCACGTGTTGTATGCTCATACATTTTTCTCCACAGACTTCACACAGTTGGATATGAATGTCCACCAGCGCAGTGTTTTTTGCACACAAAAAACGAATCACAGAGCGTAATTCGCACCTGGCAGGAGACAGAAAAGACAATTATTAACGGCTACCAAGTCAAGACTGAGCGTTGTATACCGATCGCAGAGTGGGGATTGGGAGTGGAGGAACCAAGCTCAAGCCAAGGTCACCGCTGCGTAAATCGTTCACAGCGGCTATACCCCATGGGAACCTTACTTTACGGACAACCCTAGTATTTCTTAAATGTCAGTAGTAAATAAAAATACAATTTTTATTTTTCCAAAATAATACGTTTTGGAAAATTTAAAAAAATATGGTGATCGTAAAAAATCGATCTTGATATTTTAATGGATCCTTTCAGTTCAAAAAGGGGTTTTTGTTTGGAAGTCTGCTTGTCTGTGCAAACTTATAAGTTACCAAATAAAACGGTATTTAGAATAAGTCGCTATATCTTCCCGAAAAATCCTATTCAGGATCGCATAAGAAAAAAACGAAGAAAGATTTCTAAAAATCGATTAAACAGGTTTTCATAAAATTTTGTGGTTAAATGTATATAAAGATACAAAACTCAAGTCAGTATAACAGATTTGAATTTATGAAAGATATGGTCCAAGAGTAACTTGCAATGAACCCTGAAATATATATTTTACACTAACATCATTTATGAATCATTATATATAACACAATTGTTTCAAGAAAATGTTGGAAATCGGACCGATTTAAAAAATTTTCCCTTATAGCTTCAGAACCTGATTTCTGAGGGAAATAACATTAAACATAAACGTACTAGAATGATAACCCTTATGAGAGCTTTGTAAGCGCTCACTGCTGGTTGCATCTTTTGGAAAGTGTTCATCTACAATGAAATAGATAAAAGTACTGTTTATTTTTTCAAACGTTTCTATGCAGTGTCCTTGCAGTTTGCAGCGTTCGTAGCGGCAGATAGTCCAATTACTTGAACTTCATCCGCTAATATCCAGCACGCTTTTTTTAAATGGTGGCTGTACATTTAGCCCGTTTATATTGAATGGAAATAGTGACACGCGAGAAAGTTGTATGCCGTGTTTGTGTACCGTTTAGACCTAGTGAATTTCAAGCCTAAAATAGAAAATGATGGGTTTTTATAACACTACCTAAATAGAGATAATCCTACTTGTAGGCTTACGTTTTGTTTGGTAGCTGTGGAGCTACAAGCGTCAAATTTAATCAAAACCATTATAACAGATGTTGAGAAAATCATATATTTGTTCGTTATTAGTTCATAAGGAAAACTTCTATAAAAGTAAAATAAAAAAAAAATTAATACTCACGAGATTTTTGGGTAAGTTATGCATTTAAAATTTAATTGGAATTGTAAATCTGTAAGTTCTAATTTTATGATTCCATGTTGCTGAGTGTCTTTAATGAATATTTCCATAAAATCTTATTTTTTACACTATCACAACGCTTTCTTTATCTAAATACCGAAGTGAGTGAGAGTCGTAATTCACAGTACAGTATGGTAAACCGTACCGGCTTAAGGCACATCAGCACGTGACGGCTTAGTGGATACACATGCTATCGTAATCCGATCAAGTGATTCGTAAATGTACACCGGCTTTTGTCCTGTGTATTTTATAATCCAATTCTGTACTATAAATAAGTCGTAAAATATGTGTGTTTTACAAAAATTATTGATTTATTTATTTTATTTTTGTAATACAACAAATCTGGGATACAGTTTGTGCCTCGATTAGTTTTCAAATACAGAATCACTTAATGTTGTTAAACTCTTTATGGAATCTTAACAAACAAATTATAAAAACTATGCTAGTTATATTTCAGTTTACTTTATAACTAGATGGGTGATGTGCGGGTGAAAGAACTGAGGTGATTTATGGATAACTTAACAAAATAAAATGATAAATTTAAATTTAGGAGATTGTACATGTATTAGGTTGGTCTTGAAACAGTCTGTAAATTTTCACTGGTTAACAAAAAGATTTATGAGTTTTTGATTAATTACGTTCCCAAGTCTGATAATTAAAGCCACTGGTGGAATCTTTAATTTGTTATTAAAAATTATCACTAAGTTTTTTAAGCTTATAATTGTGTCATCAGATATTTTGGTTTATTATTTTTCTTGTAAACTGAACATACAAATTGATGTAGTGCAGTCTCGATTTAGTTTGTTAAGTTGTTTGCTTAATAATTTCTTTCTTCAAATGTTTGGACCAGGATAATAAACATTTGCAATGACTTCCTCATTGTTTTAATTCCTCTACAAACCATTGGTTCTTTTTCAATTTCCTAACAGATTGTTCATTTATTCAGATAATTCTTTTATTTATGTTTTATATGATAGTTAAGCCTAAATGATGGTTACAATAATATTATGAAAATTATATTGTATAATGTGGACTGTAGATGAAAGTGGCTTATGAGTGTTTTTTTTTTTTTATTAAGTTGAGTTCAGAATTTGGTGATTTGTGGTATGTTACTATAAGGTGATTAGATATATCTTAATATGTAAGAGAAGAAGTCCTGACTGACTGACTCATAATCAACGCAGAGCCAAAACTATTTTAGCTAGCGACTTAAAATTTTCAGGGTACATTTATGTTACTATATAGGCGTGCGCTAAGAATGAATTTTGCAAAAATTTGATTTTAACGCCATTAAACTACTTACCCAGTCCAAATTTAATAAACAACATACAGCCAATACTATTATAGCTAAAGACTTGAAATTTTCAAAATACCTTCTTACAACAATGTCAAGGTGCATTTAGAAAGGATTTTGCAAAAAAATTATTTTAACGCCATATTAAACTACTTACCCAGTCCAAATTTAATAAACAACGTACAGCCAATACTATTATAGATAGAGACTTGAAATTTTCAGGGTACCTTCTTACAACATTGTCAAGATGCACTGAGAAAAGATTTTGCAAAAATTTGATTTAATGCTATTAAAACTACTTACCCAGTCCAACTTTAATAATTAACTTATAGCCGAGACTATAATAGCTAAAGATTTGAAATTTTCAGGGTTACCACCACACTTAGGGGTAAACTGAAAAACGATTTTCCAGTATTCAACCCCTAAAGAGGTAAAAATGTAAAAAGAGTTATAATTGGAGAAAAAGAGTGTTTCCATTGGAGAAAAATATTTGTTATCGGCTTTTCTTAAAAGTAAACAAAATATTCTAAAACACAAATTACGATACACGTAATTCAGCATCCCCCCGAATTCATCCCCTAAAAGGACAAAAATATAAAAGAGGTATAAATGTTTGTATTGAAAAATATTTTTTTTCAGATTTTCTTAAATTCGAATGGAACACGTTTGAATAAAGCAACACATTCAGGTTATAATATTTTTTCATATTCACTGTAAACTAATCACGAGTTTAGATGATCACGCTTTTATTAATATATTTTTTTATGTTTCTAAATTAGTACATTACTGAAACAGTTTAAGTTTTGTGGGCGAAGTCATGACGGGTAATGCTAGTTTATGTATAAATGTATAACTAAAATTTCGGAGTAGTTACATTACTTTTAATGAACCAATTTTTTTGCTTTCACTTATTCGTGATTGTCTATTGAGAAAGTTAACCTGATAGTAAAACTTTACTTTTTAGTTTTCAAGATTCGATTTAAATAGATACGTTAATTTTAATTTAATTAATCTTTTGCAAATTAAAAGTTAACTAACACTTTTTAAAAAAATATAACTACACCGTCATAATCAGCGTTAAAGTGTACATAAATTAGCATTTTCAAATAAAGTTGAAAATATGATCGCCGTCAAATACCTCTTCGAATTTTTAATGGAATTTGAAAAATTAAAATACTAATTAATGCAGATTTCAACGCTGGTTACGATGGTGAAGATTTTTAAAACATTGTACGATAGAAAAGTTACGATTTTTTAAGATTTTTTTTTTCATTTCAAAATGGTCGAAGGTAACAAACTTCGTAATGTACAACGAAGTTTGTAACGAACTTGTAACAAACAAAGTAATGGTACTGGGTAACAAACTTGTCCATGATCGGAGCTCGTTTCATGGTCGCTTTTAGACCGCCTCGGTGGCCTATTTGATATCGTACTGGGCTTTCACCCCGAGGACCCGGGTTCGATTCCCGGCCAGGGCTTGACAATTTTCATACGCTATAAATCATCCCAACGTCTGCATTAGCCCAAGTGTCCACAATAGTCGGACGTTAAACTAAAAAAAAAAAAAAAAAATCATGGTCGCTCATCTATGTCTTACTAACGGTTCCAATAAAAATTCGCTTACAACTAGAACGATTTATTAATATTTTTAAACTGCATGAAATTATTACGTGAAAACGTACCACTTTTAGCGAATGTAAAATTTTCGTGAATCGATTTTGAAGAAATTGGACGACGACGGTTTTTTGAAGGTAGCAACACGTAGACTACGCAAAACGTTTGAGCTCTCAAGTCTTTCATTTAACTGTATGTGAGAATATTTATCCTCTATTGTTTAGCTCAAAATTGGGTGTGGAGCTTTTTTCTGAAAATGTTCCGCGTTATCTGTTAATTTATTGAACTTGGCTGTCTACGGAAATTAAGAAAAGAAGTTAGTGGGGTCTGTATATCTTGCGCCTGGCCTGAAAACAGCTGTACGCACATCAGTATTAGTTTTGCTAAACATTAACACAGCCTCCTAAATTGCTTCTGACAGCCTGAGCGAGTTAAAACAATACAGCGGCTCCCTAGTTAATTTAGTCACATGACACAAGCCTGTATACTACAGGAAGTAGGGCAGTGATTGGATGTTTCCTGTTGTAATATCACCTCATTCAACTGGCTATAACACTTCGTAGCTTAGCATTGGTCACGTGTTAGTTTCTGTGAATGCCACCAGGATGCACTTAAAAGTAATATTGTTTTGTTACTGCAGTAAAGCCGATATTTTAAAAGCTAACCATAACTTAACCCAAACTAACCTAACCTAACATAATCTTGAAAAGATAGATTAATAAAGACCTTTATAACTTAAGCTAAATGGATCAGGTTATCAACTTAAGCAGAAAACTCTCATGGAATGTATCCTCACTAAGTTTTAGGTGCAACCAGATTAAAATCTTGAACTTTGTGACTAATTAAATAGCCACCATGGACATTCAGATTAGCTCAAGGCAATCTGAAAAGTAGATTTTGCGACTAGCACGTTGAAACACCAGAACATCTACTTTTAAAGTATAAAGAACTTGAGCAGAAAAGAATAATCTACGGCCCAAAAAGTATTCCTTTGAAAACCTAGCGCGGCAGATTTTAAGACTCACAAAGCACGTAGAAGTAAACTAGATCGACTAAGGCGCAGAGTGCACAAAAACACATCTATCAAGGTTGAGGTAACACGCGCTTTTGAAGTGATAAACAAAAATTTCAAATTATAGTCAGCCCTCGAACCTGTCAACTCTTACTTATCAAACAAGATAGATAACCTTTAGATTAATCCAGAACTGCCTGGTCTAGACATATCATCTTTGCTAAATATCGGAGAATACAGTACAAAGTGTTTTTTTTACAAAGCAAAACAAAAGGTGCGTCACAATACAAGCGTACTTGTGTGATTATAGTTACCCAAAACGTGTAAAAGTGTTTTCTTACCATTGTGGTTCTCGGCACCGAATTTCCAACCATTATAGGTCAACCGCTTAGATAGGCGGTTATAACCTTAACTAAGCAAAACACTAAGCGAGAACTAAGCGAAACACGATATTACTACTCTATAATAAATTTTATTTAGTCTTATAATTCCAGAATTTTTTTTTGTTATTTTAAGGCAGAAAGCACATTGAGGCTATTATCGCCTCCCTAAATGTAAGTGTGAGTGTAAAGTGTTAAAGTTGTAAGTGTAGTGTTGTAAGTGTAAGCATTGTAAGTGTAGCACCCTATAGGCCATGCTAAGAACATCATCGGGACAGAGAGAAGAAATATGCGAGTGAGAGGTCGAGTCTATATTCTCCCACATCCTTTTCTTCATTATCGCTAAGTAGTTTGTAGACTCAGATTGGCACACTCTGTTTCACTGGACTGTTGGAGGAAGCTGGAGGGGAATTCTTTTACATGAGCGAGAAATTTTCGCGCAGGCCGTTTTACTAAGTGGCTGGACTATAACAAATAGAGTTTATTTGCCAATTGCAGCTTTCCAATATGCCTCACGATAATATGTTTCATAGCTCAGAATTCGATTACCATCGATGTTCACTGTCTCACTATACGAAATATATATAGAGTTTTATGATCATTAGAAAAATTGAGCGTATGATTGTTATGAATATATTCGTTTTCTAGTCTTCTAAACCGAAATTTGTGGTTTTTATTTTTTTTTTGTCTGTGCACAAAAACTTTGTACACTAAACTAGTTGACCAATTTTTATAAAATTTGTTATGTTGATCGGGTTTTTCGTATCTCATCAGTGTTCCTTTAATAAAGCACTTTTTTCAAACGAATTATTAAAAATAGGATTTTTCATAATCGAATTTTAATTATTTTGCTCAAGTTGTACACAGATGTAATCCATAAGTAAAAAAAACGAAACATAATGGGGTTCTATAACTCTAAAACCTGGTTAAAAATGCATAGGAAAAATGAATATAGATCTAAATTCTCAAATTTTCGTCAAATGTGAAGATTTTTGTCATATGTGAAGACAAATCTTGTATAGTAAAACGAGTTACACTTAAGTTTTGTAACTCGTTTAAAATAAAATAATTGAAGTCGTAAATTTGAGCGAACAATTAAAATATTGGAAATAATAGAGTAAATAATTGATTGTAATTTTGTCTCCTAATGTTTGCATTATTTATTTGACATCGTGTTGTATATAGAAAATTCTAGAGATTCTAAATACTTCGAATTAGCCACGATATTCGATATATAATATCACGATATTAATATATGTAATTATATGTAATCTATCTATCTATCTATCTATCTATCTATCTATCTATCTATCTATCTATCTATCTATATATATATATATATATATATATATATATATATATATATATATATATATATATATATATATATATATATATATATATATATATATATATATATATATATATATATATATAAAATATCGATGTTACAGTCACTGTATCAGTGATTTCTTATTTGACCTAAACGCATTGTAAATAATTTGTGTATTTGTTGCAGGTAAGTGTCAGCTGTCGGGATAGTTATACCAGACTTGTTTGTAAGTAAACCATTTGTTTCTTGTACCCGGCTGAAACCCGTTGTAACTAACAGATTTATTTATTTTTTTTTTTTTAAGGCGAAAAGCACATTGAGGCTATTATCGCGTCCCTAAATGTAAGTGTGAGTGTAAAGTGTTAAAGTCGTAATTGTAGTGTTGTATGTGTAAGTGTGTGTTAGACTCGGGTACCGCGAGGGACGTCTAAATCCTCTCAATAGGTGCTGCTAGTCTGCACCCCCCTGCGAGGACGTAACTAGCTGAAGTATTTGGCATTGCACAAATAACAATATGCGTTTAGTAGAACATTTTGTGAATTTTATGAAAAATCGTTATCCATTTTTGCTTTTCGTCACTTTTTTTAAAAATATTCGCGGGAAAACTGATTAAGTCAGGTGTAGGCTTCCTCTTATTTTGAACGTCAGACATGTAAAATTTAATTACAAAAATCTCACTATGAGTTAGGAAAAACGACATGGTAAACTGATAAAGTCAGATGTAGACAATAATTAAAAAAAACGAGAGCTCGTGCACGTCTTAAAAAAAAATGTTCGAGGTCAGAATCGGCTCTTATTTCAAGATTCTGTGTTTTGGATCTTACCATAACATAACCTTCTCATTACATAACCTAAATAATAGTAGAAAGAGAAACTCTCTATCGCCAGCTGTTTGTAGAGATAATTTGCAGCTACTAGTATTTTATTCAAAGAAGTCAGCTGTTTGATTAACAACAACTGTGTAGCAATTGTTTCAGTTAAGTTTCTTGTTAAAGCTTACTTACGCGAAACAGTTTTTTTTTTTAATTAGTTTTTTTCCCAGAAGGAGAATATTAATTTGAAATGTATACATGTTTTCACGTTACAACCCTAAATGAATTTACTAAGCGAAACACGATATTACTACTCTATAATAAATTATATTTAGTCTTATATTCCAGAGTTTTTTTTTTGTTATTTTAAGGTGGTAAGCACATTGAGGCTATTGTCGCCTCCCTAAATGTAAGTGTGAGTGTAAAGTGTTAAAGTCGTAAGTGTAAGTTTGTGTTAGACTCGGGTACAACGAGGGACGTCTAAATCCTCTCAATAGATGCAGCTAGTCTGCACCCCCTGCGGGGCCTGAGTTTTGTATTACTTATTATCTTCTACAACACCTCTTTATCTTTGCCTACTCTATTATTTAATTTCTTTTAATGTTCTCCAGTCATATCTACCAAATCTGGCCGCTAGTCCTGTGTTTTGACGTAAGCTATTGGTTATTATTGGACAATCACAATAACTAAATTATCTTTAAATTACTCTTAATTTCTAAGTATGCTTATTGGAAGCATAAACTTCGAAATGGAGGCCGTTTATATAATCCGTGTAAACTGCCCAACTGATGCGCCAGTTGTAAAGTAGGAAGAACCCCCCAGTTCATTTATAAACATTTCCAAAAACTGTCTGCTGTCGTTTTCAAAAGCGGATCTATTGTTTTAAATCTATGAGCGGCCAGACTGCTTGCTTCGCTCAGCTCCGTTTCGCGTTCAGTGGACGCACTTACATTAAAAACAGTAGGTTTGGTTTTGAATGCGTACTCCGTGCCACACTTGTGGGTCACCCGGCATTACACTTCAACCATCAGCCACAGTAATGCATGAACAGTTATCACGAATACAATTACTGATTATTCACTATGTGCTCGCCTGCACATTAAGGTGACACATTATTGGATCTGCGAAATATGAGCTTCAGAAGTGCTCGTTCTTTGAATTTTTAGGAGGAATTGAACACCGTAACTGCTGAGCAAAAGAAAAAAAGTAAGTTGTTAACCTTATCAAATTATGGCGATGGAAGTCACATTATATTTTTAGTTTTATAAATCCACATATTTTGACGTTAAAAAATGTTCGTTGATTTTTTTTTGTACATAACTAGTGAAAAAAATTATGAAAGTAAAAATTATGTCGATTATTTACGAAAGATTTAAAGAAGGCTCACCGATATTGGGGGGGTAATTGTTCACTGAATTTATAGTTCAGATTCAAAACGGAAATGTAGACCTACTACGTGCGCAGACTTGTTGTAGCGGAGTAGCCGACTTGTGTTGTTACAGTGGCGCAGTCTGGCGCTGGAAGTGCACAGCTACACAGATTTGATTAACATAGTTTAATATGGACGTGAGCGTTCTGTATATATTCCTTTTTTTGTGTCGCCAGTTAAAAAATCAGCTGCTGGCAAAGTTGATAGCGAGCTATAAGCCTCGTGTGACCTGGCTTCACTTCGATGGAGAAACAAGTGGAGTGACCTTGAGCTTCCAAAATACGCGTGACGTCACGAGGGTACAAGAATGCGAGCAGTTATCTCTGTCTACGATGGCGGGGCCAAAATTAGAACTATCTTCGGATCCGAGGTTTTACAGGAATTTAGTCCGCTTGGTGGGTCAGTGATGAACACGTTGTCGATACAGCCCCGAAAAGTGAAACCATGGACGTTGCGTGCGTGGGGGCTTCATCTGAATGTTACATAAAGCATTATGAAGCAATTGTTTTTTAAATTTTCATAACCAAACATTTCTGAATATAAGGTTTTATTTTAGAAAATGAAATAGGAATTGAAAATTTGTTTGTAGAAGATACCGACATCATAATTATGAGTTTACAGTGGGATATATGCGTGAAGGTTTGTATGCGGTACACGTATGATCATACAAGTCAAAGTGTAAGCAGTTTTACTCATAGAAAATGCGTTAGTAAATCTTTGAGCTCATACAACTTGTATCATGATTTGTCAATTTTACTTGTATCCCATACAAATCCTCATACATGTATCCCAATGTAATCGTACCTTAATGTAACACATGCAAAGTTCGTGGTTTATTTTGACGGGAAATTTAACGTTTTAATGTTAAGTTTAGTTTTTCAAGATTAGCTACATAAGCCTTATATATAAAGGGCCCATAAATACCTATAGTAATTTATTCATTTTTGTAAGAGGCATTTTGTTTTAAAGTGTCTTAATAATAGAAGCTCGTAACTGTTTCTTTGACGTCGTGGAAACCAACACTGAATACATAAAGTACACGAATACTATTTGATATGCAAAAATAAAATTTTGTCACGAAAATTGATTTTGGCAATAGCTTGGACCAGTTTGTTTCTTAGTAAAAATACTTTTCAAAAAAGCTGTCATTAAAATAACATCGATATTTAGCGTTACAATCTGTTTAAATTACCATTTTTAATTTACACATGCATCAATATTGTTACTAAGGCTGATTTTTCAAGTATTATTAATGCCCTCAATTTTGAAACGGACGATCACGTTTTGTTGGGTGCAGCTTTTATAACATAATGATAGCCTAAATTGTGCAAGCTTTTACCAAAATAAAAGTATCGATATTACAAAACAAAAACTTTTTTACTTTTTTGAAAATGTAATTTTCATTATCACAATCAGCGTTAAATTCTGCAAAAAATAAATTTGTTACGTATTTGAAAATTTAAAATGCTAATTTATAAGGATTTTAACGATGATTAAGATATTGCAATCAGGTTTACATAAAAGTACAAGTTAAAATATAAGGTAAGATTTGGAATTATCGACATTTCAAAATGGTTGAATGGATTTTGCTGTCTGGTTTAGGTTTTATACAAGATATCTTAGTACCGAATTTCAAAACAATACAGTGGGTTTTGGTCAGAAGTGCGTATAATCACCATTATAAATTAGAGGCCGCCATCTTGAAACGGAAGTGAGTGGGGAAAATATTACACATACTTCGTTTATACAAGGTACCTCCGTACCAAATTTCAAAACAATCGGTCGATGCGTTTGGCCAAAACTTCGTAACAAATATACAAATCATACCGAATGGTTAAGTTGGTTGAGTTGTAACAGATACCTCGCTTCGCTCAGTCAGTAAGATGTTACTTCGATATATGATTGTTGATATTGCAGGGAAATTTAGTGTTAAACTGTGCACGCTTACCTTACAACTTTCCCAGTACGAACGCCTATCGTGTTGTTGACGGACTAAATTCCTTCTCGCATAATAATGTGAGTCATTAGTGAACAATTTATTGCGTCGCTATCCACATTCACACCTCCAGGCTGTCGTCGCAACATTAGAAACATCTCTTATGCAATATGTCGTCCGTGACCTTGGGGACACGTGGGGTATGACGTAACCAAGGCCACCAACAATCCGCGCATCCGCTGATCTTTAAATTCTTCCGCCTACGTCCATGACCAATGTGATATTCGGTGTATTGTTAAACGCGCAAACGTTTTGAAAATTAAATTTCAACAAAAATCTTACCTAAAAATCAATAACTAGTAGTTCAAAGAACAGCAGACCTCGCAGTGTATTCTTAATTAATACACAGAGAGCTCGCGACAGCGCTTGTAATGTTTTACGCCAATTTACCCGTTAACCGTAATATTAAAATGTTTCTAGACCAACTTTACTAGAAATCGTCTGCTCTTAATCAATATTTGTGAGTCTTCTATGAAGCGGTCAGAATTAGGATAGGTCTTGCCATTCAGCCAGTATTACTGGAAATAACGGGCGACGATATTCACAACATTAAATCAGAGTTCATCTTAAAACGGGAGTGAATGGGAAAAAATCTTACACATATGTTTTCCGATCTTTATACAAGGTATTTTCGTACCAAATTTCAAAAGAATCAGTCACTGATTTGGAGCAAAACTATGTACATTCGTTGTCGTCGTGAAACGGTAGTAAATAGGAAATAGTGTTACATTTGGGCATTATACAAGATATCTTTGTACTAAATTTTAAAACAATCAGTTAATGCGTTTTCAGTAAAGAGTTCAAAATTATGGTAGGTTTTGCCGTTCAACCAGTATTACAGAAATAACCAGCAACTAAACTCTTCGTTGAATCAGAACCAGCCATCTTGAAACGGAAGTGAGTAGGAAAAAATTATACACTTATTTCTTTTGTCTTATACAAGGTATCTTCGTACCAAACTTCGAAACAATAGTCCAATGCGTTTTATTAAAACTGCATACACAAGTCATTGTTCAGTTAGAGGCAGCCATCTTGAAACGGAAGTAAATGGGGAAAAATTTTACACTTACTGACTTTATATTTCAAGTCAATCGGTCAATGATTTCGGCTAAAACTGCTTACACTCATTGTAAATCAGAGGCCGCCATCTTGAAACGGAAATGAATAGAAGAAAATCTTACACATACTTCAGGCTTTATACAAAGTACCTCTGTATCAAATTTCAAAACAATCTTTCAATACTGTTGCCAAAACTGCGTAACAAGCAAGCAAACAAACAAACAAACAAATAAATTGTGCATGCGTGATTTCGTGTATGTATGTGTGTGATAGTAATAGCACGTATAGAGCAGATCGGTTTGTTTCTGTTGCACGAGGACAAAGAATCCGATTTTTGTTTTATTCCTTCGGCAGGTTGTTCCTTTGTTGTTCTTCCTTTTCCCTCCCTTCAGCTATTTTGATTAGTGTTTTTAGGTATGCAGTTTATAGTTTATAGCTTACCTTTTTTTGGACAGAAATGTATTATATTTTTGTTGTTTCTGTAGTAATTCTTTTTTATTACATTTGTCTTAATTATGATTGCATTTTATTACGTATTTATTGTTGTACAATAGAGCAAAACCACCAAGACTGTACAGGAATATCGAGTAGGCCTATGTGTGAGTGTAATTGTAGAAGCTGTATTAATAGACTTTTAGATTTAATATTAAATCTACTGTACTTGCCTTGACTAATTAATGGCAGACAGTATCTTTACTACGTAAGTTTCTCGTAATTCCCTCGTGGCCGTCAGACAGCTCTGCAAGTATGAAAATGACTAATAGGTTGTAAACTATAGTGATTAAAGTAAGGAGTTAGTCGGTTGGATGTTTCAATTGTCGGAACACCCTGTAACAGAATTGGAACAGATGACGGAAGGAAAGGAGCAACACACTGCCCGACACTTGCTGCAGTCTGTTGTTGCCTAATTAAGGATTCAGCCCCGACGTTTTGATTTACAACGGCGCATAAAACACATCTGCAAAACTTATAAATCACCTCTTGCAGGCAGGATCTTGTTTCTTGTTAAACCCGACCACCGACTTCTTCGTGTCGACACTGATGTGTTTATCAGCAGGAATTTAATATAATCACACTGGGTGATACGAGATAGTTTCATTCATTTTATATGCCTTGTAAAGCTAGCTTCTTTTTTCGCTTTTTTTGAAAAAAATAAATTTATGTTGATGTAGATACCGTAATGCAGAAAACCATAGTTTCGTTATAGGTCCTTTCACGTATTACGTAAACCAGTGGGCCTATTCTAGATTCAATTAGTGGGGTAGTCTAAATTTATGCTGGATCTCCAGGTAGTCTAGAGTCAGCAGAAGCATTCATGCTGGAGAGTATGGGATATACCGTTTTAGTAGTAAGAAAAAGTTCCGAAACGTAGAAAAGTCTACCCAAGAAAACATTTGATCATTTATTAATTAAAAAGGTGAAATTATTTTTGTTCTTAAATATATATATAATTATTATCTGCGCATAGACTCTGTTGGATCACGCAAAGCACTCCGACTCATGTCTTGTTCCTTCTAATCCTCCACACCTCCCTCATCCTGTCCCCATGGATCCTCTTCCGCTCCCCCGTCCATTTTACCCTTGCTCTCTTTGGGATTTCATTCTCTGGGACCTTCTAACCGAACATCTTTCTCCTGTATGCGTGTCTATCTTCAACATCTGTTGAGTCTATTCCTGCGTCATGTAGGTCTATTCTGACGTGTGCGATCCACGACGTTGTTGATTTGACACCTTGTATATACTTAAGGATTCTGTTGGCAAGTCTCGTTGTTGGGAGTCTACTGATGTGTCCATAGAACCGAAGCCTCCTTCGTCTGATATCTGCTGCCAGGTTCAATATCTTTTCTGTGGTCTTCCGGGAGTGCAACCTGTATCCATCTTCTGTTAATCTAGGGCCAAGAATCTTCCTCAAGATTTTGCGTTCTTCCTTCAAAATACCCTCCATGGTAGCTTTTGTGTGGAGTGCTAGCGTCTCGCTTGCATATAATACCTCCGGTTTTATGACTGTGTTGTAGTGTCTGATTTTTGTGTGCGTCGACATACATCTCTTATTGTAGATATCACGCGTTATACCAAGAGCCCTCTTCATTCTCAGTAGCCGAACCTTTTGCGCAGCATTCTCGCCACCTGTGGGTTCAAAAATTTCTCCCAGATATTTGAAGTGCTTGACTCTGTATATATATATTTGAATTGTTTTTATAAACTAGGATTTGATACCCTATTATTTTGAATGTAAAACTAAGTAAGATGATTATTATTAGTAATAATCTTTAAATTGAAAGAATTTGGCGGTAATTAAGTCTTCTTAGAGAAATATGTTTTGTTATTGATAATCCACGATTGATGTTACTTTTTTATACTCGTATATCTGTGTAATTGAATGTATTATAAGGTTATTTTATTTTATTGTTTCCTGTTTTATTGGATGAATGGCAGGTCAAGATGCAGTTTATATTAAAATGAATATGGATTACATTATTTGATATTGGATTTAATAGTAATTTTAAATAGAAGTTTTGTTTTAATCATTGCACCTAAAAATCAATAAGGCATTAGTAAAAAAGCGAAAGCATTAGATTTCGACGAATTATAAATTTAAAATATCACTTTAAAATACGTTATTCTTAATATGTTATTATTTTCTCTTTAAATGAAGTACATATATAAAGAAAGTATAGTGATTCGAAAAAAACATGTTGAAGTTTTAATAGATCTGTTTTCCGTAGATTTTATGAATCACTTGAGTCTAAAACATTGATTTTTATTTGGAAGACTGTATCCTGTTTATATCTGTCTGTTCGTCGCTGGAAACTAAAGTAATTTAAAGATTTTGATGAAATTTGGCGTACAGGTCTGGTTAACCCGTAGAGACGATTTTACAAAATAACGTTTTTGGAAGCCCTTTTTTAAAAAAAACTGAAAATTTGGGTTTTCTCAAAATAGGCTCTAACGGTTTCGATCAAACTTTGCTCAAATGTAGTCGCAACAATGTATAGGGCCTACAGTACAAATAACTACGCAAATACAATTAATCCTACTTAAGAGTTATCGAAGAATACTGTGGCGATACATTGAATTAAGATATGACTCTTCATTCAAATTTTTAGCAAAATCTGATAAATCGATTTTTAAAAACTAGGCCGATTTTTAGGTTTTTGTCGATACTTTGAACCAAAATTTTAACGAAAGTAAGTGATTATAAGAAAGTTTGTTTAATGTTTGTGCCCTTACATTTTCTATAGAGTAATCTACAGTACTTAAAAAATAAACTGAAACAAGAAAATGATAGAAAAACACCTTTTCTGAATTCAGTTTAAGTTCCCCTTTTTTTCTTTTTGAGTACTTCAATATTGCAGTTGAATTACAGTTTTAGAAGAATTACACAGTATACAGGAAATGTATCTGACAAGCGCCACTGTCCCCGGAGGGTTCAACAAATCTTTCTCCTGTTATTTGAATTGTTCAGAGTGTCTTTAAGATACTTAGAGTCCAAAGGAATATTGTTTCTCACTACGAAATTTCTAGTCTAAATATGGTAACTTGAAAACATTCGATCTAGTGAAAGTATTTTTTTAAACTGTTAAAAAATTAACGCATTGTGGAGAGCTAGTCTTCTCCCTCACCAAGCCATTAATTAAAAAAAAGGGTTTTTTAGACAAGGAAATATCATTATAGACTAGTCAGGAGTTCTTTTCCTAATTTAAGAATTCTCGAAAACATATTTCTATTGATCATAAAATGATTGTAAGGTACAGTTATGTACAAATAAGTGGGACCGTAAGTAAGGAGTACAAATAAGTAAAAAGAGATGTAAGACAGAGATAGAAGTTAAAAGAAGAGATTAGAAACTTCAGGTATTGAATGTGAATCGACATTAGCATAATGGAAACATCAAGTTCGTGCAATTATAGCTCCGAGAATGGCTGGGAATCGTTGGCCTAAATATTATTAGAATAGGTGCTTTTGTAAGAGGAGAAAATAACTTTGAAGGACGTTACTGAGAATAAAATCTGAATGAGAACTGTGTTACCAGAAGGCACGAATTTGTTGTTATATTTCAAGGGTCTGAGGACTGAAGGAGGTGACGACCCGTGCCATCGCACAGAGCGGCAAAAATCAAAAGCAAAATTATTCACAATCTAGTGTCGGTAACAAAAAGTTAGTTTTACTTAAGAAAGTAATACGAGGCAACGCCTAAATGTATCGTTATTTTCGTATATATTGCATGCAAAACACTTAATATTTTCTTTTTTTCATTCATTCCTTCTATCTATCTATAACACAGCACTGAATAAATATGCTAGATTGAAAACTCGTATGAGAGACCACACTTGCGGCAGAGTGTTCCAACTACAGTAGTACTGTCTATTTTCTGAAACATCTCTCTGTCCTTGTAGCGTTCGTAGCGGCATGTAGTTCAATTACTTGGACTTTAGCCGCTAATATCGAGCACGATTTTTATAATAGTCACTGTACTTGTAGTAGGTTTACATTCAGTTAGTATATAAACGAAAGTCACTCGCTCATTGACTAACTGAAAAAAAACTATTGTTACTGTTTTTGTTAATGCCTACAAGGTTAAACTGTGCATGGTTTAAGTGCATGGTTTAAAAATTCTTTTTTCTAGGACATGAAAATCTCAGTTTTTTTCACTATTTTTCCGGTTTTCACGGAAAACGTCTTCTCGCATTTCGATGAAACTTTTTTTTCTTTTTTATTAGTAGGTATGACAAAGTTTTAAGCAATATCAAGTTGTCATACACCTATTTGGAACATAATGGCGGTTACTCAAAATGTATGATGTCTGTTAACATTAATTTGTCAGTTTTTCACTTGGACACGGATTTGACAAATTGCAATGAAAACCGAATTTCATTTAGTTATTACTGAATGCGATATTTAACATTTACAATTTTTTCCAGCAAAATAATTCCGTTGAAATTATTACGCAATGTAGTAATGGGAAAGTGTTTAGAAGGGCCGCATTAAGAAATTCGCCCAAGGCGGCAAATCTCCTAGAGCAACCGGGCCTTGGCTGAAATGTTTCAGATTGTTTCGGCACAGAAGATGTACTTTTGGAGATGTGCAATTGTTGCAAGGACTGTTCTCTAAGCAGCGAAACGAGCTAAGTTAGTTTGTATAGCTTAAAGCTTAGTTATATAGTTGTATAGTAAGCCGCCTCGGTGGCCTGGTTGATATCGTACTGGGCTTTCACCCCGAGGACCCGGGTTCGATTCCCGGCCAGGGCTTGGCATTTTCATACGCTATAAATCATTCCATCGTCTGCATTAGCCCAAGTGTTGTATAGTTATTTTAGATTAGGCATGTTTGGTTTTCTAATGTAAAGAATTACAATGGAAATTCAAAATATACTCGATCCCTTGTTGAGTACAGTAACATGTTTTGAAGATGGAAGTATTCCGAAAATCGTCAACAAATATAAAGCGTTTGAAGGTAGGAAAGGCAGAGATAAGTACTGTACAAAATCACAACATTCCTAGCGCAAAAAAGATGATTTCATAGAGAATATTCGATCCCTTTTAACAGCATGATAATTTACGTTAGTATCTACAAAAAAATATGTCACGTTATATTAGCATTAGCATGTACAATAATAATAACCCTTTAAAGAAAGTGTGTTCGGAAAAACTTACCCGAAAAAAAACAGTGGCCATCATCTTACGTATCCGAGACTGCAACAATAGGACTTAACATGACCTGCAAACATGTTTTGTAGTGTAATTAAAATTTATCTTTAAGTGTGTCTGTGTTCGCGCGCTACCTTTCAGATTTTTGTCCCATTGGACTCAAAAACTACGAACAAAAATTAATTTTGGTAATAGCTTTAGAGAAGTTCGTTGCCTTGCAATCAATTTAAAATCCTGACAAAAATCATATTTTTCTTATCAGCCTTTAAATACACAAAAATTAGTACTGTATTTTAAAATCTATTTTTTTCTTTTTAAATTGTAAAAAATTTTCTACGATAATCGGTCTTCATTATTGTATTTTTATTGTAAAAATATTCGAGTATTAAAACGTTTGTTGATGCATGTTGTTAATTTTGATTACTTTTTGGAAATTTACCATTTCACGTTAACGAGATAGCTACGTGCCACCATTGTGACACGTAATGTTATTGTGCAATCTAATGGTTGCTGGTTTGTGTTATATGTGTCACATAAGGCTCGCTCCAGATATTGGAAAACTTTAGCTGGACAGTTCCACGTAAAATCTTCCCCTAATGCGTTACGTCCAAACGTATTGTTTCCTCAGCGTTAAGTGTAAGATATTTACAAGGCCTTGGCGCCACTCTGGGCTGTCTCACCTACCCTGGGACAATGCTATTACACGCGTGACTGAATACCAAACGCGATAGAGATCTTCCACCTAATTACGTATGTCTTAACGGGAGAATTTCGAAAATTAAATCTCGTACCGTGACCTTGACTTAGGCCTATCGTAAGGTTTTATTTACTCCATACACTAAGTAGAACGACATTATGGTGATGGTGAAGGCACTGACTGATTAATGCGGTTTTGAGGTTAGGGGCGGTTGGTTATGGTTGGATGGTTCAATTTACAAGAGGGCCTCCATTGGGGATGAAAGTGTTTGAAATAATACCTTCAAAAACTAGCACTGTCAAGCTGTTTTGAGACTTAAAACAGACATAAAAGTAAGTGTAAAAATGTACTTTATTTTAAACAAACAAAAAATCACTTAATTTTTCTAGATTATTATACAATTTTATTATTATTTACAAGGCCACTCATTTCGAAACAGGAGTTGTACTAAAGAAATCATGATTTTTCTTCTTTCCCCTCTTCTCAATATTCCTATCCGTAACTGTTTACGTATAGCCGCAGTTATTCCCGTTGCTTTACTATTACCGTCAATGCTGATCTCTCGTCCTCATTAATTTTGATCAATTTTAGTCGAAAAAGATCTTCCTGCTGTTGCAGTTAACACAGAAAGAGAAGAAAGAACCAGTATAAAATATCTTATTGATTTAACCAAGTTCTCACCCTCAGTGTAAGCGTTGCAAAGTATACAAACGTACATATGTACATACGGACAGAAATTCGTGTACATACAAAGTTGAGATCGGGATAATGTGACGGGGTTTCGGACCCCTCAGAGGTCTTAAACCTTTTTCTTCGAAACTACGCGCTTCCATTTTATGGAATTAAAATAGGATATTTTACATTTTTTAAAATTTCTTTTGTTTCGGGAGGGGCGATCGCCCCTTCGCCCCCTTTTAATCCGTCCTTGATTTGAATAGGTCTTTGTGATTTTAGGTTCACCTAAGGAAAATCATAATTAATTTTGATGTTTATGTACATTGCTGGAGACCAACGATTTTTGTCTAATATTGCTCGGTGTAGTCCTCAAGTGCCCAAACAAAACGTAAGGTACGTTATACGATATTCTGATAAAATTGGTACGGAAGCTTTTGGAAAAATGAACAATCTGCTTAGTTACTTAGTCAGTTTGTCGTATTTTGGCCATAACTCAGGTCACTGCAGCAAATTTAAAAGAAAAGAATTTACAGTTTTGGAATAAATTGGGGCAAAACAAAGCACCTGACCACAGTCGTATCTCTTATATATTTATCCGGAATCGTAAATTTCTTTGTCATATTTGATTTGAGTTAATGAATATACGGGGTGTGTTCAGAAAGTAACGAGAATTTCTTTGATTTGAGTTGATGAATATACGCGTATATTGTAGTCTATATCTTAAGCTGCGTCCACACCAAGCAAACATCCGTCAAACATGTTGGCCAAACACTTTCGCGCAGATAAATAACTACGAACATTTCCAGTTTGTCCCTAAAAAAATGTTGGGGCAAACATAATTGGACAAATTTTTTGTTCGGCATTTGAACAGTCTCCTTCAGCACTTCCACGTGAGATATTTTTTTGTGGAAGGTTAAGTGTATTATTAAGTAATGGATAGAGAAGTGCGGTTACGACTACGTGTATTACAGCTGCTTTCGTTGTGATGAACAAAACACGTCGAGGTAGGTGGTTTTATGTTTCCCTGGGTATATTTTTTCCAGCCAAAAAACCTAAATATTTCAAACCCCACCAAGGTTTTTTCACTTCACTAGTACTCGTTCCTGATTTTGTTATGATAATCTTTTTCTCTCTGTGGTATTGGGAAAGAAGAGATTAAATTTTTTTCTTCATTTCCTCAACATTATTAATGTCTAACTCTAGAAATTTCTGAATATACACCTCTTCGTTTATATTTGTCTTTATAAAGTTTGTCACTTGTATTCCATAGTAACGGACGTAGTTCGTATGCCTGAGTCAACTGCACAAGTCGTTCTTGGGTCAAAAATTTTTTGCTCATCTTTACTGTACATCAAAAACATAACTGTTACTTAAAATAATCTCACAATACACTCTATAAACATACAACACTTAAAAATAACTGGCAATACAGACTTCTCTCATCGACAGATTCCTCAAAACTACTGCAATTGTTTGTTCGTTGTAAAAGCGAACAAATCCCTCGAACAAACATGGCGGAGCTTCCCCCTCCCCAAACAAAACCGGATCACATTGTTTTGTTCGGAGACGCGTCCACACCAAACGAACATCAAATGTTTGTATTCAAACATATTGTTTGAAAAACTTGTTTGACATACACTGTTCGCCTGGTGTGGACGAGGCTTTCCTGTAGAAAAACTATTTAATCTATCACACCAGCGAGACACCTGCGTGACGCGATTATTTAGTGTAAAATATATTGTGCATAAACATTGCACAAACTTTCTAACAAGTTGCTATTTGCCTCAAAAATCCAGTTCTGAAAAAGCCGGAAAATAAGGCAGAATGTTTAAAAATGGGTTCATCTTTAGCAAAATTTTGTTTATACATGTATATTCGTTACTCTCAGATTAGTGTATCAAAATTAAAATTTTTAAAATAAAGGTTCTAAAATAAATAGAGAAAATACAGTACAGACGATTTCGTGTGGTCCGTGACCTTCAGGTGAGGCTGTATGCAGTAGGCTACAGTTCGTAGCGCCTAGAAAACCTCATGGACGGTGAATACCAACAATAATAATGGTTTTTCGATTTTTTTACTACCGAATAGTAATTTTTTATTATCAAACTGAGTGCACTGCCCTGTGTTATTTCTTCATCTCATATTTACCTAAAATTTTTGGAAAGTCTAACAGATTTTTGGTTTTTGTCGATAGTTACAAAACTGATTTTTATAGGAGAGCGACGTATGTAGATTTTCGAGTGTGATCTACATTTCAATAAAGTGTCAAAATATTATAGCGTATTCTAAAATTTTTTGGGAGGCTTTGGAACAAGTTAGGGGTTGAAAATGAAATTTTGAAATTTAAACAATAAACCCAATTTTGGACTCGGAGAACGAAAAACAAATAGGCCTGTATACTTCTATCGAGAAAGATGTGTATCAGTGACACTATTTTTGTATACTTCGTATTGTACGAGAATAACAGTGAGCGAATATTAGCCTAATTGGTTTTCGGAAAACTATTTTTCAAAATGATAAGTTTCAACAATGGATATTTTTAAATATATTACCGTGTTTTTACAGCAAATAACACTTTGCTACAAAACTTAGATTTTGTTTTTAAAGGAAGTACTATTTACAAAAAACAATAAATGTGGTCGTTATCTGCTTTCCTGTTGATAACTTGTTATCAGTTGAGTAAGAAGTTATCAGAACTGTCAGACAAATTTGCTAGTTCAGACATTTCAACTTCCAACTTGCTTGGAGCTAACCCTGCTCCTGTCTTGCAAACAAGCTAAGCGAGCTCTTTCTACTCGATTTGATTTAATCGTGCGCACGCACGCGCACGTTTGTGCATCTAACGATTGTGTTTGGATTAATTGTCCATAACATCGTTATTGATTGTGAAATAAATCGGTCAAAAAAATTGGCTTTTAAGTTGGAAGAATATGGGCGAGACCTGACGCTCGAATCTGAAGGGTCATTGGTTCGTTCCTGTCCTGTGCCACTACGAAGTAAATATACATTTATTGCTATCGTGGAGAAAATCGATGTTGAAATTTTGTGGTTGTCCCGTGAATAAAAATCTGGTTTTTTTACTTGAGTACCTGTGCAGTACTTTTTTTAAATTTAAAAGAAGCCTTTATTGGTTAACAAATTCGTAAAAATTGAATTTTGTTCAAACGATTTGGATGAAATATTTGTTACATTTACTTCATAAGTAGCTTATCCTAACGTTTGTATTCCAAAAAATACGATGTAGGAGATATATGTAGGAGACAAAAAGCAAGAAAATTGCTCGAAATCGGGTAGCCTATCATTTTTTTGCTGAAATTTTAATTCACGGTTCAGGAGTCAATAGAAAAAAAATGAACCCTGATGGGCGATTTTTCGAGGAAATAATTGTTTGGGAGAAAGTTTTTTAATGTTTACTTTCTTCGTCTCTGAGAATCTATTGCACAGTGTATTGTATTAATTTTGGAAGTGCATTTATTTTATTTGTCCTAGGAGTTCATATCCTAGGAGTTTTAATTTTATTAATTTTGTTAACCTGGGATATGAAAATTTACAAAAATATCAATTTTATAAATATATATATATATATATTTACAAATGAAAATTCATGCATTGTGAGAGAAAAAGCAATGAACAATAATTATAAAGAACAAAATATTCCATAGCTTATCCAAAAATTAGAATCGATTTTTCAACGTCTTCCGTTGTTTTACAGTGTGTGTTTTCTTTAAATTAAGCAATGGAAGTTTTTAAAATTCATTAAGGACAAAATTTCCCTACTGCACTCTAGGTTTATTAAAATTTCAATTTGTGTGCAAGCTGTATTTTTTTTTTAAATTTGAAGTTTGGTACATTATGTACCATTATTTTGCTTTTCGTTTTACCGTTTAATTGAAAAGTACAATTGGTAATTAGTAATAAGAATCACACACAAATTTAGTAAATTATAAATGCAATATCAGAAAGAATTCAGCTGAGGGAAAAATTACGCAGCGATGGTAAATTTCATTCTTGTTGGTTGGTAGCATTGCTTGTACAGCTAATGGGAGGAGAAGGCGCCTCAGTCAGCAGGCAAGCTTCAGTCGGACGGTTGAGTGAACAAAATGGCCGCGTAGTCACGTTTGTAATATTGTAAACCAACTGTGTTTTTTACTTTCAGCATTTGTGTTTGATTTTGTGTTGTTAATTATCAGTGTGCTTCCATTCACTAAACATTTTGGCTGATGATATATGCATATGTGTAATTAAGTATTTTTTATTTATGTTTATGTCGTTACGTTAGCGTTTTTAGTGTTGTTGTAATTTAATTAGTGTAACAATTCAAGTGTTACTGTTTTCGTTAAGAAATGTAGATTTCTGAGGCAGTGATAAGTGACAGTGTTTCCTAGTGTTTGGGTCAGTTCATCTGCCGCTCCGGAAGGGGTGTCCTGTCTGGATGCTGTACCCCGCGCGCACAAACGTAATTTTGACGTCCGAAACATGTGCCCCAATTCTAAACGCCATTCCTGTCTAAATTTAGTTTCAATAATTTTGTCAAACTATTTATGTAGGACTAGATGAATATTCTAAACGTAGTTTTAGCGTTGAATTTCTAAATCTAATCTCTTTTACACCAATATTTTGTACAGAATAATACATTGTACAATCATAGACGAATTCTAACATATTTTTTAAAGAATAAACAATTTTTCATTTTAAAGATATTTACAATAATGTATTGATACTTAGCCGAGTAGAATGTCACTACGTGTGACCGGGGGTGTTTATCTAGTGCCCCCTACGAATGCCCCCCTTTCTCCGGGTAATGCACCACAAAATCAAAACAAACCGCCGGCGGCTGTAGCTATAGTTACTCCCCAAAGGAGTAATAGCTTGGATTTTTTGAATTTCGAAGAAAAGCGGCAGTTGATAGCTTCCTCTTTGTCATTGACGGATTTCCTCCACCACAGTGGATCTGCGACCAGCCCTTCGTCGCCGACCTCGGGGAATGTTTATATAGGTAAGTTTTTGGAATTATTATAATTTTGTTTTACAGGTTTCTGCAGACATAACGAGGGCAAACGAGAGCTTAACGGTCAAATTGGTCCAGTACTTTGTTAGATTGCAACGTTTTTATGGTTATATTGATTTTTAACACAATTAAAATATTGTTTTTCTAAATACAATGTAACTAACTGCAACCATAGCAAAAGGAAATGATGGAAACGAATAACATTACAATAACTTCTAAAAATATCTTATGAAAACGAGCTTCGAAAAAACTTTCTTTTAAATAATGATCACAATATTTAAGCAAAACCCAACGTATATGGATTTTTTTAATCAAAAATGTTCAAATTAGTTTAGTATGTGCATAACATGGATGGATATCCGTAAAATGTTTTAGGATTAGGATATCTGAAAACAAATATACCAGTATCTCAAGATTGTTTAACGGTCATCATACCATGTATGTTTCGTATATATATCCAATTCTGTGTTTGTTGTAAAAGCCTTAGCATGTGAAGTGTTACATAACGTTTGGTTGGTAGTAGAAATTTGAACGTGTAACACAGAGGTGGACAAAGCGTCGATGGCGATCGACCTGTTTTCTTTAAGTCGGTCATTTTGTTCTAATCCAAAATTCTGTTGTAGATTGTAACAATTTTTTTACGAGATTGTAAGTCTTTCTGTTTACGAGATTTTCGTTGGTTTATGTCGCGCTCATATTTATAATTCATAATAACTTATAAATGTTTATTCGAAAATAACGTTTAAAAATTACTAAAATAATATTTTCAAATTTACAAAACCGCACTTTAACAGTAAAACATTTTTCTAAATTTAGTTGTTAAACACCAAGGGCCTCTTATGATTTAAATAGGCTTATATCAGGTAGTAGTACAGTTTGTAGAAACGTATCAGATCCCAAATAGCAACCCTAGTAGGCCTGGATTATGGTTCGTAAAAATTTGGCTCTTCCGTATCAGTTATTGGGAATGAGCCTTCTTTATTTAGTTAAATTAATTAAAGTAGTTAAAATGGAATTTATTATGCCTTATGTTTTCAAAGGAATACGTAGGATAGTGTTTTGTTATTTTGAGACGAAAAGCACATTAAGGCTATTATCGCCTCCCTAAGTGTGTGTTAGATTCGGGTACCGCGAGGGACGTCTAAATCCTCTCAATAGGTGCAGCTAGTCTGCACTCCCTGCGGGGGGGGGATGGTGTTTCAAATAGGCTAAATAAAACGGTTGTTGCATGAATAGACCTTCTAGTACTGCAAAAAATATCATATTTTTGTGAATTTCAAATAATCGCAACAAAACACGATGGCTCAGAAGAAGAATTTTTTATTCTATTTTATTTTTATTAATCTGTTTCACCGTCATACTCAGCGTTGCATTTTATTAACATTTTAAATTTCAAATTACACTGAAAATATGGACATGAACCTGACGGTGGTTAAGTTTTTCGAAAATGTAAAATGCCAATTAGTAAAATCAGATTTTCAAGCAAAAAAAGTTAGGGCCTCAGTTCGTTAAAAACATGCATAACTACTAGGCATATGAACGAATTTAGTAACAGGGCCTATTAGTCATTGGTACTTACCAGTCGCAACAAATTATGATTTAATACGTACAATATTAGAATGTACCTTTAAATTTAGAATTCAGTCTCAATAAATAGCCTGCAGTGAGGCATTATGAACTAATTAATATGGAATGAACGGAATTAAGCCTAGCTGAAGATGTAACGGAATTTTTAAGATTTGAAATAACCGCCATTTTGACATTGAAGGGAAAGCACTGGTTAACGAACTTGTCCAAATCAATTACAAAAAACGATTTTTTGTCGTGTGAATAAAATTGTAGATCTGAGCTGATTTCAAGTTCCCGAGTCTGGATCTTTTACCATGCTGGCCGCTCCAATAATAGCTCATTTTCTAATTGAAATTCTCTAACAAAGCTTCGTAACTGTCTTTTTATAGATCTAAACAAATCTTGTTTGATATGAAGGTCAAACAACTTTTTGACCTTAAAAGTTTACGTTTCCTTGGCTGTAGTTAGGCCTAATGATTTTGTTTGTTTTTGGGCAGGCTTTGTGTGTTTCGACATTGTACAGTGGCCTAATACAACTCCTGTGTTCAAGGTTTCAGCAAATAATAAAAGTAATCTATTTTAATAATTAGAATTATGACTTATTTTTCCGTCTAGTGGTCTATTTACTTACCGCGGTTTCGAAACCTTACTTTTTCATCTGCAGGCCGTAATACAAAATGTCAATTCCCTCTGTCGAGGTCGTCACAAAGTTAAATAAAACATTGAAAACACTCGTCATAAACACTAAACACAATTGCATGATTAAAATACACACAATAAAATTCGTAGTCCAGAATGTAACGATATACGAGTTGCACGTATCGTTTGGCCAAACCAAATTTTATCGTGTGTATTTTAATCGTGTAATTGTGTTTAGTGTTTATGACATGTATTTTCAATGTTTTGTTTAACTTTGTGACGACCTCGACAGAAGGATTTGACATCTTGTATTACGGCCTGAAGATGAAACAGTAAGACTTCGAAACCTCGATAGCCTTTACGAGGTGAGTAATTAGACAACTAGTCGGAAAAATAGGTCATAATCCTAATTATTTAAATATGTGGTAAGGTGGCAGTGTTCTGATAATAATATATTTTCTTTAAAAAAACGTTTTTTTTTAGAAAAGAGTAGTATATACTACTATATTGTAGATTGTGCTGTTTTAAGTTCTCCTTAGTATTGAAAATAATTGTTTTCTACGTTGTTTTAATGTTCTTTTTATACTGAGGAAAAAGAAAGTTTGGCGATCTTTTTTAGATCTATCCGTTTTTAGGTGCTTTGAATCCAGAAGTGTTTCTTTCTTAGATGTATGTTCGTTTTTGGGATTTGTGTGCACATCGCTGAAGGCTAAACTTATTATATCAGCAAATTTCGTCATGGTTCGGGACCCAGATTCGGGACCTTGAAATGAGCGCCGATCCTGACCTGTAAATCACTTTTTGAGGAGTTAAAAAAAATTGTGTATTACCATTCGGACTAGTTCGAATTTTAACAAAATCCGTTGTGATGTTTCAAAATGGTAACCATTTCAAATCTCAAAAAAAAAGAAGACACTTTATCTTAGGCTATACACATTTTTTGAAAACTTATTTCACCACCGTCATATAAAAACCTATATAAATTGGAATTTTTATTATTTTTTTAAATGAGTAATTAATTTGGAAGAAGTAAGCATTTGTATTTCAAATGCAGTAAGAAAATTTTAAATGGTAATAGTGTATATGCAGATATATTTATTAACCTATTGATTTAAACGATAAAATCATATTTTCAAAAAAGTATAAAATGAAGAAATAATTCTTAAAAATTATTTCCATCACGTCAACGAGGAACTATGTGCTTTTTAAAAAATATTAACTGTCGAAACAGTTGCAAAAAAATGAACACACTTTCTCATAAACAGTAAAATTATCAAAAAAAGACCTCAAATGGAGTCCTGAAACATACACAAAACTATATTTACCCGAAAAGTCCTGTTTTAGAGGTTTCGAAAAAATAAAGTAGGCATAATTAAAGCAGCTTTTATGACATAAAATTGTAGTTTTCCACTCATAACCGAAGGGAGAATAAAATATTTTGTATTCTGATCTATTTTAGGTTAACATGCATTCATTTAGTACGAAAGTTTAACATTCATGCAGACCTGACGGACAATTTAATTAAAAATGTTTTCCATTAGATTAGTTTGCTTTTAATAAAAGTCAGACGAATAAATGGTGCATTTTATTCGGTAGATGAATTGAAATGAATTTAATAGATTTGCAACCGCTGCCTCTGGTTATTTCACTTGCCGTCTGTTCTATAATGATACCATTGGCAGAGGAAAAGTGAAAAATAGAACAAAACTTGATTGCTTTTCCTGATGGACTTAGCTGTTGCTTTACAACCACACGTTAGCTTACGTGATTCATTTCAGTTACATAGGGTACCTGTAAAGACCGTTATAACCCCTTTTCATATTTAAAATATTTGAATTATATTTTAGACTTTAGGAATTATGGGTTGAAATAAACGTATATGAGACAAGATTTCGTGAACACTAGTAATTCTGTTACTTAAATTTGCTACACAACTATATATCTCCGTGTGTGACTAAAAGTTTTGATCACATATACCTATTTTGATAAGTTAGGCCGATTTCCTGAGATTTTGACACATATTTGGAAACGCATTTGAAGGGAAATAATTGAATGTAAGGTACTGTTTTACATATGTGTGTGCGCGCGCGCGCACGCACACACACACACACACACACACACACACACACACACATTGTACACTTTTAAAATTACTTAAATTACACTTTTACTTTAATTGTACACTTTTAAGTAAGTACACTTTTAAGTAAGTTATATCACTATTGAAGGTCAGTGTCTTAAGTTGAAAGATTTTATCTTTTTTATGTTTATCAATTCTGATATTAAAAATAGAAAAATATGCAGTTCTGGCAGAATGTTGATATCGAATTACGAAAGAACTTATTAAGGTCAATAGGAAGGAACGTTGCTTATTCACTTCTTATCTCCTAAACGCTAAAATGTAACGGATAGAAACAGATTGTTGTTTTGAAACTGAATGAATATAAAAGTGTAGGTCGGAAACGTTCAGTGTTTCAGAAAGTAAATTAATTTCGTTGGCCTCTAATTGGGATTTTATATTAAAGATAAAACTGCATTGAGTGTTTTGGGATTACAGTATTCATTTTCAACGATTTATGTTGGAAAATAGCTATTGAATTCATGGTAAGGCCAAGATTCGAGACACTTGAGTGAGCGTAGATCCTGAAATGGATCACTTGTTGAGAGCCGTTTAGAATGATATACATTTTTAGGAATATATATATATATATATATGTGTGTGTGTGTGTGTGTGTGTGTGTGTGTGTGTGTGTGTGTGTGTGTGTGTGTGTGTGTGTGTGTGTGTGTGTGTGTGTGTGTGTGTGTGTGTGTGCGTGTGTGTGTGTGTGTGTGTGTGTGTGTGTGTGTGTGTGTGTGTGTGTGTAACCTGGGATTGTAATAAATCTGATTATTTAAATCATAATCTATGATTATCTAAATCTAATATCACTAGTGAAAAAAATTGAACACATATTTAGAGTTATGAATGTAAACAATTTTACTAGTAAAATATTTAGGAAATTATTGTTTCTTTGTTAAGTGAACACTTTATGATTAAAAATTTGACTATACATTTTCAGAAAAAATAAAATCTGCTATACTTGAAACTGTACTTTTAAAACGTGATGTACTTTTTTTTAACTTGTGTTTCTATATAGACAAATTCGTGATCCAAAACTTCTTTAAAAACTCAAAAATTCAAGCAACTTGGTACTAAAGTTTATAGCAAGTGGCTGTTTTAAAAATTGTATTTGCATGGGCCTAGTTATATCAGCTTAAAATTATGGTCTGTGTTATAGTGTTTTAATGTTCAATTAACTAACGTTAAACTATACTGTTCACTTTTTTGAAAAAGGATTCAAAATAAATTGTATCGAAAGAACCTTCGTTCTTTAAAAAAACCTGACCGTTTTTTTATAACGGTTGTACGTATATAAATTATGTGCAAGCACTCTAGTGTTTGCAATTTTGATCCGATTTGATTCAAACTTGTTACGAAATCGATTTTGGTAATATCTTTGACCAGCAAGACGCTTTGTTATCCAGCGATAAACTTTCAGCCGTTTAAAAATGGTAGCCATTTCAAATATTTTTTAAAAAAATCATAAGTTTTTGAAAGTGTGATTTCACCATCGTAATCATTGTTAAAATCTGTATAAATAAGCTTTTGAAAATTCCATTTCTGCGTCAGATTCATTTTCGTGTTTCTAGATTTTGTAAATTTGAATCGGTAATTCGTGAAGATTTGAAATTAGTTTTTCAAAAACATATCAGATAAAAATAATGTTGTGGTTACGTTTTGAAAATTCGCTTTCATCAAGTGAGGAAGAAGATTATGTTTGAAGATCGACAAAAATATACAAAATTAATGGAAAACATTAGATTTTGATTACTAAAAAATATGGAATCGTAAACAGAGCGATGATTAATTTTGTCAAGGTTGTACAGCGTCTTTTGAACCTTATGAATATACATGGTAATTCTTAATATGTGATTTTAGCACATTATTAATGTTCCTTCGATGTATACAATGTAATCCTATACCTTCGTTGGAAATGCTTTTTTGATGGATACCCGCCTTAACAGCTTCACCACGCAAGCTTGTTAGCAGAATTTCTGGTGAAGGGGATGAAGTCATGAAAGCGTAAAGTGCAGGACTCGCTGGGGCTTTCATCCCTCCAGTGAAGGGTTGAAGTGCAGGGAAAGACAGGTGCACGTGTTTTTTAAGTATTGATTATAGTTCTACGCACCTACTGTTGTCCGACTTTGGTAACATTTCGTTGAATTAATTGATTTGGGTTTTATCACATGGATTTTTGTTCGTCTAAATACAGTACTTTATTCGGTTAGTGAAATAATACATGTGTACATTTCCATAGCTTTTTTATTTCAGTCTTGCCAACCAAGGTTTCACTCGTTAGAATATTGTCAAGGCCGCTTAACACACAGTCTGTTAAATGGCTTGTCACTGCTCTAACGAGTGAAACCTTGGTTGGCAAGACTGAAATAAAAACGTTGTGGAATAAAAACGTATAATTAATTTATTGGATTTCTACCAAGTACCAAGTCTTAATACTTTTTTCGGTTTATATTTCGAGATATTTTTGATCAGAAATTTAAATTGTGCGTCATTTTTTAATTATTTAACGTTACTGTATTCCCATTACTGTAACTTTCTATTTAACCGAACAGATCTGGATAATTTAATACACATTACTGTAAACAGCTGATACAGAACAACAAATGTAAATTTAAAGCAGTTAAGAAATACTATTTCACAGAAAGAAATTATTACTGTACTTGTATTCACTCAAATGTAACAGTTAACGCGGTTCGCAACTATTATTTAACTGTTATTAAATATGTAAATAGACTTCGAAAATTTAAGGTGCAGATTTGAACCTTTATTTTCGATAGTGAAATCATATTTTCAGAAAAAGGTAAGATTGTAAAGTTATGGTTTTTTTAAAGGTGTTGAAGTTTTACCGGATAACTGACTTGTCTAAGCTATTATGCGCAGGTTTAAGTCCTCTTAACCTGCGAGAAAAATCGAAGTAGCATCATAGCCGATCGTTTAAAACATACTTTTGCTCTACGCTGTTTCGTACGCTGTTTATAAATAAATGTAGGCTATAGCCGAGGAAGTAAGTTTAACACGATAAGGAAAGATTATTATTTATTACCTGTTATCGTACAAATTGGAAATTTTATTTAGAAATCACGTTAAAAACATTTTAAAGTAGTTAATGTTTACTACATTTAAGCTGTTTTTAAGGTTTTATCATAACTATTTTTTTTTTCATAACAAAAGCAGGCAACCTTTATGAGACACACGTACGAGTGTTTGGAAGCTCGACATCAAACGTACATTTAATGATTGTTCAGAAAAACAAATGTTTGCGGGCAGATGTATTTTTGCAGTAGCATGTGTGCACAGGCTGGCGTCAGTCTTAAGTTTTAGTAAAAGTATCTCCTCCTCCTTACGCCCCCTCATTTCCCCTCGCTCTCCCTCCCCCTTTGCAAACTTAACCAGGCCAACATTGTTCACCTTTCTTTAGAATTTTGAACGAAGGGATTTACTAATTGTAAATAGATCCAATCGGAGTCAATCTGTGTGTGCGTGTTCGAACCCGAGTCTATGTTAGTGCCAATATACGAAGATTAAAGTGGCTCTATAGATAGCAAAGTGCTGTAAATAGAAAGCAAGTGATCGTAATAAAACTAAGAGTTTGATAATTATTTTCGTTTTTAGGTCAGAAAAGTGTTTATGGGATGTTTAGTTGCGCGAAATTGACACATTGCATAACGATTGTGCGACAGATTTAATTGAAATTGGTTTGTTCGTTTGACTTTAGAAATGTGCAGCAAATATACATTTTGTGAATTTTTTTGAGCGAAAAACCTAGAAGATTATCATCGCCAAAAACAAGATCGAAAAGAGATTATTGATAACAAAATTATCCACGTACAAAATAAAAAGAATTTTCCAAGATCATAACAATTTTTAAAATAGCCAAAGGAAACAGTCAAACCTCCAGTTAATATAGCCTACTAGACTTATGACCTTTATGTCGTATTTATTGTATTGTCACCTCCTCCTGGTACATCCTCAATTATGCAAGAAAACTGTACTTACACCTGATTAGGTGAGTCTGATAAATTGTTTGTGGTGAATAACTATGCAGTAATACTGTCCGATTGCTAAACTGTAATATATTGGAACTGTATATAGCTGAATATCGACACGCAGCTGGAAGTAGCAATTCACAATAATTTTAATATTAAACTTTTATTATGAAAATCTCATTTCACCAACATAATAGACGTTAAAATTTACATGAATTATCAGTTTTATAATATTTGTTTAATAATTATTGAAAGTAAATTCTAACTAAAATTAATCCAAAGGCGGTCAAGACGACACACGCGCGCGCGCACACACATACACTTCTCGTAAAGTGATCTAGAGATCTGGATCGGCGCTTTACCATGTAGCCTATTTTCGAATGAAAGCTCACTAAATGTAGCTGGTGGGATGTAAGAGAATTTACAGTGCGTTTTCAGTCATATCCTGTAGAATAAATTCTTTTCCTTCTTCTTCTTCTTCTTGAGATGTTGTTTCAGTAGGCTCACCTTCTTAGCGTGTTTATTATTCTACAAGACCAACTAGAACTATTATTCCGCAAAACATGAAAGTAAGGCCGTGACCTTCACCCGACATTCCACCGAGCTTGTACCCACATTAGTAGTGTTCTGACCGAGCCACGCTATTGTCGTGTAAGGCCGCTGAACTTCTCTTTAAACATTTAGTGATTGTTTCAAGGTCGACGCATTTAAACACAACCTGAAGATGTGTCTGAAGTGAATCGGATTATAACTTCTCAAACTTTCTCCAATTCGTCCTCCAATTTGATACTATTCCTAAATGTACCCATTTAGAAAACATCGGCTAAATTTGGCCAACGGTTGGATATCGGTCGTCCGATTTAACGATTTTTTATCCTACGAAAGTGTCATAAATGCCTTACTGCATTTAAAATAAATTAAAAAAATATATAATGGTAAAAGAAACTACGCACGCACGCACACACGAACTTTCAACTAGGCCTACATATTTTGCCTAGAAATAAAAGCTTTATATTGTGCTGAAACCACTTTTCAAATCTCGTTGCTTGGTCTACATTTCTTTAAAAAAAATTCTTGTAGGTATTGTTGAAACTGCGCAGTTTTCTTTTAAATATTTGAATCCATATGCTGAAAATTTCTTTCAGAAACCTTGCGCACTTCAAGGTCGAAGGTTCGAGACTACAGTTAGTGCCGGTAGCTTTATCCTTTCCGTTAACGCTGATTCCTCGTCCTTATTGGTTTTATTGGCATAACGTATGAACGTTAATAATTATTTTGAGACCTAAAGGTCTTTAACTCACCTTGTAAAGACTACTGCGGTTTCGAAACGTTATAATTCCATCTTCAAATCGTACAATTCGTCAGACCGATCTGGCGAGGTAGTCACCAAATTGAAACACATGACAATATTAGACAGTTACAGTATAGCACGGAAAGATAATGTTTTCCGTCTCTGCGTCTCTTGGATTGCGCACCTCAATGGTTGAGACGCAGTCACTGTCGTAGGTTTACCTTTTCTGTTAACGTTTATCCTTCGCCATTATTAGTCCAGCTGGCGTAAAGTATCGACGTTGAAAACGTACGGTTCCATCCTGAGAGCCTGGCAGATCTGGTGCACTGTGTACTAGGTTCTTTACTACTTTGAAGCGTTCCGATAATTAGCTAAACTTAAATCCCCAGCGAGCCGTATCGAAGAATTCCCATTGCGCCTAATTTTAGACTGATAGCATTTAATGACTGGTATGAAAACCGGCTTGATTAGGACAGAAGCTGTTGGATGTTACTCGGACTTATCGTGTCTGGTTTAATTTTAGCTCAAACTCGTGCAGATTTGGTGCAAGAATTTCGCAATAAACTCTCATTTTTCTACAAAGTTGATAGCAACCAAAACTTATTGGTGCCAGCTTTTTGTTGGGGAAGAAATGGAAAATGTTCCTCAACTTATAGTGTTTCAAAATATTCGAACGTTGACCTGTTGAGTTTCTGAACTCGTGTCCAGTTGCTATTTACTGTATGAGCCAAACATGAGAAAATAAATGAGCAGTAATTTTTCTGACTTCGGTAGTACTACTACTCCAAAAATGTTCCTTTATTCCCCCACATTTTCAAAAGAGCTTCGTATAATTCTAGCGAGCTATTTTTCTGACCACTACTACTGCTCCTCCAAAAATGTTCCTCCCCTCACATTCTCCAAAGAGTAAAAAAGAAGCTTCGTATAATTCTAGCGAGCTATTTTTCTGACCACTACTACTGCTCCTCCAAAAATGTTCCTCCCCTCACATTCTCCAAGAGTAGTAGAAATAATTCTAGCGAGCTATATAATTCTAGCGAGCTATTTTTCTGACCATTACAACTGCTTTTCCGAAAATGTTCCTTTATTCCTCTACATTTTCCAAAGAGTAGAAAAGGGGCTTCGTATAATTCTAGCGAGCTATTTTTGTGACCACTACTACTGCTCCTCCAAAAAAGTTCCTTTTCCATCCACATTCTCCAAAGAGTACAAAAGAGTACATTCTACAAAAATACTTTGTATATTTTGCGACTCATTCGAGTAGGAATTAATGCGACCGTTTTTACTAAGAGTAAAAACTGTTTAAACTTGTATACAATTTTTGTTGACACAAACTCTCTATTACCGAGAAACAAATCACTGTACTAACTACAGTACGATTGTACTGTGCATTCCAGCGGCGTTCATCACGTGAGCGGAACAGCTGTGTACCGTAGTTACTTTGCAAGTGTTTAGTAAAAGTTTTTTTAATTACGGTAGCCATTAGGGGACACTCGAGCTGCTTAAGGCCATTAAAATGCAACAAGTGGATCGACAAAGCCCTTAATTCAGAGATATTTTAATTCCGTTGGCGGTGAATTCCAAGGGTTACTGGTATTTCGCAGTTATTAAAGCCTGTTTTCATGAATTATTAATGGTGTCATTCCAGGAAACTTATTTATTATTTTAGTTGGGAGTTATAAAACTACTGTAAATAATGTAATAATTGTGCAGATATTCACAATTCAGTGTGTGTGTGTGTGTGTGTGTGTGTGTGTGTGTGTGTGTGTGTGTGTGTGTGTGTGTGTGTGTGTGCGTGCGTGCGCCTGCGTGGTGCGCGCGCGCGTGTGTGTGATTATTCGGGAAAATGCGTATCGCCCAGCCTCTGTTGAACATCACATAACTCTAAGAAATTATATTCTATAGAATCCTTTCGGCCGAATGAGATTACACAAACTTCTATCATTCATTGTTAGTACGCTAAATCGAAAAAAAAACGACAATTTTTTGGATAGTTTTCGAACCCAATTGTTTTGGAGTGACCCATATGTTTTGTTTTCATATTTATGAACTTTGAATAAAATTGTATGAAAATCGTTAGTATACATTTTGAGAAATTTAGACTTTTAGTGTTTTTTTACTAACAAATTTTCAAGTAGCCTAACCTTTTTTTAAAAATTGCAGTAAATGCTCCTGAGATAAGGACAAACCAATCATAAGTAAGTAATTTTTTTTCAGAAAATCTGAAAACTGATAGATCCACCAAAGTCTTATGGCTGATTTTTCTCACTAATTTTCGCCAATAATAGTTCTGCGTAAAAAGTAATCATTAATATTTTCTAAACGAATTTTCAATACAAGTGGAAGGTACAATGTATTCGTCAATACATTAGTTTCCTGTTGGTCTAACGTCTACTTTGTTCTCATAGTAAATTACGGTTTTAAGGTAGGAAAGCAGCCTTTACAATCTTGGGCTGTTTTAATAGGTTTTGCGAGGAAGGGGTTTTCAATTTCCTCGACATTGTATTTGTTGTGCAGTTAATTAAAATGATAAAACTCTGTCCCGAGCAGGAAATTTGTTTAAGTTACACGACAACCAAAAGGTAAACTTTTCAAGTTTAAATAATTGAAGGTTTTTTGGATTTTTAGCCGGTTTAATCTTAGCTTTGTACAGTATCGTGTTGATTCAAGAACGGATGGTGGTTTTGACTGTAATATTCTGTAACAGTTACATCGAAATTCCGTTCTCTTCCCTTAACTTTTGAGCCGAAGAACGTGTTTTGCGGAATATTAATAAGCCAACAAAGATGATTAATCGCAATATTACAGTAGTTTCCAAGTAATTTCAGTAGTAATTTCAAGTAAAGTTCAGTAGTCGAAGTAGGCTATATAGACACAAACTGAGCAAATTTAGTTTTATGGAAGTAATATCGCAAGCTATTATTATATGGTGTAACCTGTTATTATACAATAGTGTATATTGCATAGAATTTCCCGTATATAATTATTTACACGAATTATCCTTGCACAACAAGCTAAAGCTTTATAAACAAATACTAAAACCGATATGGATGTGGCATACAGTTATGGGGATGTACTAGAAATGCTAACAGGCAAATTATTCAGCGTTTCCAAAATAAAATCTTGAGAATGATTGCTGATACACCAACATACGTTCGTAATCACGATCTACATAGGGACTTAAGAGTGACCACTGTTGCAGAAGAAGTTAAAAGGTGTGCTCAAAGCCACGAGAGACGGCTAAAAATTCACGTTAATAATGAGGGTGTAAGCTGCTCGGTAACTATGAACTACATAGAAGACAAGAGGATCCAGCCTTTAGAGCTGGCATCATACAGTACAGCCTACTTGGAGCGCCGACGGGTTAACCTAGATTTTATTTTGAAGTGTAGTTTTACGTTGTGTTATTTTGTTAAATACGTGCTGATTGTTAGTTCTTGGAACTAGTTGCAGTAATAAAGTTTAAAAAATGTCATTTTGAAGCCATTGGCTCGAATCCGTAAATGGTCTAATTTCACTAAATTGATTCATCAGGTTTAACTCAAATTTTGGTAATATATACAGGTCCATAACTGAAATCAGTGCAAGGATTTGAAATTTAAAAAAAATACTGTTCTAGAGTATATCGGAAAATTCGCCGACCATAAACATAAATTTATTTTATTTCAAATTTTTTACACTCGCTTATGAATTTTTCATTTATGACAAAATTTCAGCAATATCTGATTAATATATTTTGAGAAATTATATTTAATTTTTTCCCGTTTCGGTTTTATTTTGCGGAGGGACTGTAGTTACTGTTTTGGGTTATATTGTGCTAGATTTGATCAAAATCGCTGGAGAAGTTTTTAAGGAAATTAAATTTTTAACAGTTTTTAACCAGTAAAAAAACTGTTTGGAAAATTAAAAATGGTCCCTAAGGTCAGATTTCATCGGCCTATTGGTTTTGCTCCAGCTAGGTGCAAGGTCTAACTGACATCCTAATAAAAAGCGACTGTTTTGTCTCAGGAGATTTGACTACGTGAATCCATTAAATCCTCAAAATCCATTCCATTACGATCACTATATTTTCTTTATACTTCGCATGGTGAGAAGTAAAAGAACGATTTGAATTTAACGTACACAACCTAGTGGTTTTTGTTATATTTTTTGTAAGCTAGTTGTATCCTAGTTATATCCTTTGTTTCCTGTCACATGCTTTTGCCAAAATACCATAAGCAAAAGCTTCAGCAACCATAAGAGCTAGATATATAATTATCGGGATGGAGCATAAAATGGATTACTTTGTAAATCTCAACACGGTATCTCGGCGATTATAAGAGATAAGAAGTTCAGTAAAATCGTAGCACAAAAGTTTGAGCAAATAGTGAACTATTTTGAAAAACAGTTTGCTACACTTAATAAAATATTACGCTGTACTTTATTAAATGTATATAAAGCCTAGTGAAACCGGCAAGATTAGTAAATTTGGCAAGGAATTGACTTGAGACAGAATATTATCACTTGTTAGCATGATGTCGATCAACGAAAATAACTACACTTGCCAAAATATTGATGCACTGTACGTTTCTATAAAATGACACCAGAGCGAATTCCGTAAGTTTAACTTGGAAGATCTTGAAGCAACCTGTATTACTGCAACTAAGAAACACTGTTAAGACTAACGATATTTTTAGCGAGTAGGTCATCGCCGTTTCTATAATTGAATCGTATCAAACAGCAGTATACTGTAACAGTTTATAATCGGATGCGTGACTCGCGTGGCGTGAAGACTGAAGACTGAAGAATACAGGTGAATAAGCATGACGTCCCGTTTCGCCCCTTCTCCTCCACGAAGCTGGGTTAATCATTTATTAATTGGCAATACCAAGCACGGGCACAGGCACAGTGCAGCGTAAGTAGGTGAAAAGTTGGCTTAACAGAGGCTGTGGGAACCGATAAACCAATACGGTAATGCATTTTTAAGAAGAGGAAGAAGAAGAAGAAAAAGAAGAACAACAAAGTTTAATGTTATTATTCCCTCACTATTTGAATCATAGCAAAGTAGAGTCTATATATTTATGAATGCATTAGTTTTAAGACACCTAAGTCCGAAAAACTGCTTTTAAGTATTACTTCAGTGTGTATGCGTGTATGTATGTCGCGCACGCATACACATTTCGTTGAAATTCGATATAGACGTAGGTAAAAGTTTAAGTACATTTTGGAAATATGTTTTTACATTTCAGAATTCAAACCTTTTTTAAAAAAAAATATCACTTAGAAACTATGAAAACAGATTTTCTAAAACTTTTCTTTAACAATTTTCATTTAACACGTTAATACCCAAACATACAATTTCATTTGTGTCAACTAAATTGCCATCTGTCTTTCGTCAGTCGTATACAACGGTGTTGGAAAACCTAGGAAGTTATGGAAGAAGACGTGCAAGAAAAGCAGGCAACGGTCCGTTCCGAGAAGCAGACACGTGATTACGTATTTAGCTTAAAAACTTTCAGAGAAACTAATTGCCAAGAACAGGAATGCTTTTATTGTTTCTTTTTACTTCATATCGGCTTTGGATTCAGTTTCTTGACACCGTGTTCAGGAAGCGATGGAGACAAAGAAAGATTTTGTTTTCGGTGTATTCATAGAGGCGTTGCCGTAATACTATAAAGAGGCAGGGGCTTGTTTATAGTAGTACTGTTCAAATTTTCATAGGTGAAATCGCCAAATATAAGCGACGTACAAATAAAACAAACTTAGTCATGTGACGCTAGAATCAAAATAACTTAAGTCTTGTTACATGAAGTTTTATCCAGAAGAACAGAGCAACCAAATGGCACGCAGGAGACAATGATAAGGTAAAAAGGAAAGTATCTAGTCTACTACATGTGTCAGTATGACGTGTTGAAGTGAACATCGGAAAAGTAAGTTAAATGGATGGCCAAAGAAGCGAAACTGAATGAAGTCTTAAATATAATTTTCTATGGAAAATAATTGAAAGTATGAGTATCTAAGAAATGTAGTGGAAAATGAATTTTGAACGAAGGGAATTAATTGTAAATAGATCCCCAATTTTAATTGGTGATTATTGCTGTTCGCAATAAATTGGTTAGTGAAATAATACGTGTGTACATTTCCATAGCTTTTTTATTTCAGTCTTGCCAACCAAGGTTTCACTCGTTAGAGTATTGTCAAGGCCGCTTAACAGACAGTCTGTTAAATAGCTTTGTCACTGCTCTAACGTGTGAAACCTTGGTTAGCAAGACTGAAATAAAAACGTTGTGGAATAAAAACGTATTATTAATTTATTGGATTTCCACCAAGTACTTTTTGGTCTTGCATCATGATTGTACAAACTTCTAACATTGTAAAATTTATAGTAAAATAAAGCCATTTATCTTTGACTCACAGTTCTAGGAGCCAATCTGTGCGTGCGTGTTCGAACCCGAGTCTATGTTAGTGCCAATATACAAAGATTTTAGTGGCTATATAGATAGCAAAGGACTGTAAATAGAAAGCAAGTGGTCGTAATAAAACTAAGAGTTTGATAATTATTTTCGTTTTTAGGTCAGAAAAATGTTTATGGGATATTTTGTTGCACGAAATTGACAAATTGCGTAACGGTTGTGCGACAGATTTAATTGAAATTGTTTGTTCGTTTGACTTTAGAAATGTGCAGCAAATACACATTTTTTGAATTTTTTGGAGCGAAAACCCTAGAATATAAAAATTTTTTTCTCATATTAAACAAGTTGTTCTGTTTCTAATACCATCAAACTAACAAAAATACAATTTGGTTGTTGCTTCCATCGAATTGTACGAGAAGTCTTCTCCCCATTCAGGATAATCATCTAAGCAGGTTCCAAGCTTTGAAGATGTTCTTTTTAGAATAATAGCGGTTATTGCAGGAAAAACGTTGTAGCAAGTAATAGAGGAACATCAGTGATTCGGCATTGTAAAGAGCATGAAAGAGGGCAAGGAAGCTAAACAGTTATTAGTGGTGACAGATTAGAGATAATTGGATAAAGCGAGTGAAACGATAATGCAGGTGGAAAGAATGAGTTGAAATTGAAGAGAGTGGATGAACAAGTTGTACGATTGCTTGGTGGTCTACAGTAGACACTTTCTCCACAAAATATTTAAAATTCTTATTTTATGCCAAATTCAAATAAGAAAAATCAGTTTTTCATAAAGCGATTGTTTTTCACCGTGTCAGAGAAAGTTACTGCAGCGGTCGTGCGCCACGGCATTCCTAGATAGCCTTCGATAACTACACTCATTGACTCATTCCGACAACCGGAGGACAGGAAACTGCCAATTACGTAATGGAATGACGATAAAAAAAGTAGCAAAACCACGAGAAAGCAACCGTGTCGCATCTGTGAGAACTAGGCCAGTGCACCGACATAGATCCAGTAGAGCGGAAATGTAGGATCTGTGTTCAATGTTCGGTTGGTTTATCTGTCATCGTGCGCATGTAGTGTGCCGACTTCTACTGCCAGTGAATCATGTTTGGTTAATGATATACGCGTTAATCGCGTATTTTGGTCAACGAGCGCCGATGTGCCGCAGACATTGGGCAGGATCCTCTTTCATCCGATTTAGATTGATATAAAATAAATAATATTTCGAAGAAAGTTCTCATGCTGAATCAAATTATTTAAAAGAGGCTGAAATAAAAGCCTTTAAGCACCCAAACAGGCCGAACAAATGCCGTTGAGACAAATTGTTTGATTTAAATCGAAAACTGGATTCGTTCGTTCATTTTATTTAAAGCCTACGGATTTTTTGTGATGTTAAGAAGACCAGAAAATGTGATAAAAGTGATTTTCAGTTTTTATAAATATCTTACATAGTTCACAAATTCGCTATAATTACTGTTATAGTTGCCGCCTCGGTGGTCTAGTGGATAGCGTACTAGGCTTTCACCCCGAGGACCCGGGTTCGATTCCCAGCGAGGGCTTGGCATTTTCATACGCCCATCATCCCATCGTCTGCATTAGCCCAAGTGTGCACAATAGTCGGACGTTAAAAAAAAAAAAAAACTGTTATAGTAAATATGGATAATTAAATTTGAAACAAATATTCGAAAATATTTTTCAGTTAAACGTGACTTGAGTGTTGTAACAAATTTAAAATTGGAATCACCAGAAATGGCGGTGATTATAAGGAATTAGTAAACAACGAGGCAGAGAGCAGGCTAATGTAAACGCACAAACATAACAAATTAACTCGACTTGTAGATAGGGACAGGTAACATAAACAGAACGTAGCACGCATTACAATTGCATTACAGAGCGGTAGCTTTAGTTGTGCTGCTGAAGGCATTGTACTGTTCAGGCTAAAAACATTCGCTGCTTTACAATCCAAAAACATTTTATGGCAATTTACTGTATAACTCAAAAACATCGGATTTCATGCTATGTACTGTACATATCAAAAACATTGAATAACGATAATTTATTATACACTAGAGTGTAAAGAAGGAAAGTTTTTATTGTTACTGGCAATGTTTTTTGCAAGTCCTCGTGGAGCGAGTACAGTACAGTGCGATGTAGCGTCAACTTAGGAAGCAGTCCATTAGCAATATAGGAATTATACCTTTTCAGAAAATTCGTTCTTTTTACCACTTCCAACATATTAATCTCAGATGACTTGGAAAAGTCAGCCTAACTTATTTAATACTAATTAACCCCGCCAACCGAACTGATGGAACTTAATTTCTAAAAAAGTAACGGTATCTCGTAATAGTAATTCATTTATCTTCACTTTTTTTGAAGATCTTATTCACCGTCGTAATTAGAGTTAAAACTGCATAAATTAGCACTAAATTTTCAAATTACATTGAAAATACAAAAAAATGAATCCGATTAATATTTTTAAACGGAATTGAAACTTCAACATGTGCAAAAACACAATCGGATATGTAAGTTAAAGTTTGTGTTTTTCACCATGACACAGGATTTTGTGCCTTATTGGTCGAATAGTCAGAAAGTAAAAATTCCTGAAAAAAAATAATGCAAAAATTACACGAACTTTTTCCCATAAAATTATGTACAAAAAATGTAGTTACATAAAGAAAAAAATTAGACGTAGAAAATGGGAAATCGGCATAATTTCTTAAAATCTGTTCATCATGAATTGCTTAAATTTTTGTAATAATTGAAGAACTGTTAGGTAATGTAACTAAATTACTATTCCTGTTTTGTTTTCTTGTTTCAGGTAAGTGTGCTGTCCTTTGACTGATCGTTATCGTTTCAAGTAAGTATTTACGTTTTCGTTTTATTGTGACATTTGAACCTTAACGTATGTATCTTAGGAAGGGGTTGTTGGGGGGAGGTTACCTACAGACTGTCACACGAAAACACTGTTTTCAGTTTTCAAGGTCAGTGGGTGCAGACTTTTATTTTTCCCGCGATCGTTTGTTGGTAACTCCTCTTTAGTGCCTTATGTCTTAAAACAGTCGGGAAGTTATGAAGTTCGGCAGTTTTGTGTTAAGCAGTAACTAATTTTAGCGACAAAGCACAAGTTCAGTAAATATGCGTATAGTTTTATTTCCAATTTGTTTAACTTTATTACTGCAACTAGTTCTAGGAACCAACAATCAGCTGTATTTAACAAAATATCACAATGTAAAAAACACTTCAAAGTACAGTCTAGGTTAAACCATCGGCGCTCCTACAAGACTCGCCCTTCGTTAGAAAAGGCTTGGCCCTCTTGAGTTTTTTATTTAGTTCATCGTTATCGAGCAGTTTACACGCCTCCTCATTAACGTGAATTTTTAGCCGTCTCTCATGGCTTTGAGCACACTTTTCAACTTCTTCGACAACAGTTTTCACTCTTAAGTCGTGATTACGAACATACCATGGTGCATTAGCTACCATTCTCAAGATTTTACTTTGAAAACGCTGAATAATTTACCTGTTAGCATTTCTTGTACATGCACATAACTGTACGCCATATGCCCATATGGGTTTCAGCACTTGTTTATACAGCTTCAGCTTGTTGTTCAGGTATAACTCCTTCTTTCTGCCCAACAGTCAATACATCCTTTTTAACCTGATGTTCAGTTCTTCGTTTTTCTTTTCAACATGCTCTTTCCATCGAAGTCTAACATCTATAGTCACGCCCGAATATTTTGCTGTATAGCGTGTGGGATCAGAGTTCCGTTGACGATGATATGTATATGATTCTTTATCAGTAAAATTAACATGAACTGTTTTGGATTCGTTAAGTTTTACGCACATGTTTGGGTCCAACTGTTTATAAGATTTACTGCTTTTTGAAGTTTTCTAGTTGACTACTCATTTGTATGACCTATTGACAGCATAGCAGATGTAGCAATACAAGTATCTGGGAGCATAGGTGTAGAGATCTCTCCGGTATATAGAAGATACAGTAGTGGTCCCAAAATACTACCTTGCGGAACACCTGCCTTAATATCTTTTAAAACAGATTTGGCTTCTTGTTTTAACGTAAAAAATCGACTGGACAGATACGATTTTGAACATACTATAGCTTATTTTCCAAATGAAGAGTAAAAGGGATCGGATTGAATGTAATTTTCTGTCTGCAGTATTTTACAGTGTCCGTGTATAGTGAATTAAAAGGGACACTGCTAATTGCAACTGTGTAATTTGTATAAAAGTAATCTGTGCAAATAATTACACAAACTTTATAAATTTTAATTATTTTCTGAAAAAAAATCGGACTGCAAATTTCGGTTTTATACGAAGACATATATTCAAGTCAGTATATCAAACTTGGAGTAAAAAAAATTACGGCCAGAACAAAAAGTAAATACTGCAACTATCGAAGTTTGTTTTTTCGAGTTAGTTTCGCATTGCAGTTTGGTTTTACACATTTTAAATTTGGAAAACTAATTTCTCGTACAAGATCAAAATGTAACTAACCAATTTTGTGAAATTGTCCGATATTTACGTTTTTTTAGTCTGTGTATAGCTTCAAAACTAGATTTTTTGTGAAAATAATTATATGCGATTAATTTTTCCACCATTTATTTTACTGTACGGAGTGTGTTCAGAAAGTAACGAGAATTTTAATTTTTTGAACAAAATATTTATTTATTCTTCTACATTGATGTTGTCGCCTTCAAAATAGTCCCCATTGGAGATTATGCACTTGTGCCAGCGTTTCTTCCAATCCTCGAAACACTTCTCAAACTCGATCTCTGAGATAGCCTTTAGTTCTTTCAGCGATGCGTTTTTATGTCATCTACGGCTGTAAAACGACGGCCCTTTAAGGTTCTCTTTATTTTTGGAAATAGGAAAAAGTCACACGGAGCCATGTCTGGCGAATATGGAGGCTGGGGCATCGTTACAGTACTGTTTTTGGCCAGAAATTCACGAACAAGCAATGAAGTGTGAGCTGGTGCATTATCGTGGTGCAAAAGCCATGAATTGTTTTTCCACAGATCCGGGCGTTTTTTCGGATTACTTCACGTAAACGGCGTTGAACTTGTAGGTAGTACTCCTTATTGACCGTTTCATCTGGTGGCAGGAATTCATGATGCACTATGCCATTAATATCGAAAAACACAGTGAGCATAACCTTCAACGTTCGACCGCACTTGTCGAGCCTTTTTCGGCCTTGGCGAGCCAGAATGCCTCCACTGGGATGATTGAGCCTTAGTTTCGACGTCTTATCCGTAAATCCATGTTTCGTCATCTATTATAATACGTTTCAGTAATTCTGCTCGTCGTTCACTTCATTTAGTGACTCCTGAGCAACTTCCATTCGCCGCTGTTTTTGTTTAAAATTCAACAATTTTGGAACGAATTTGCTGGCACGCGTTTCATACACAAAACATTGGAAACAATGTCATGACATGATCCAATCGATATGCCAACATATTCAGCGACCTCTCTAATTGTGATTCGGTGATTGTTCATAACCATTTCTTTCACTTTTTCCACGTTTTCATCGGTTGTTGATGTGTTGGGGCATCCAGGGTGTTCGTCATCTTCAACTTCACGGCCTTCTTGGAAACGCTTATACCACTCGTAAACTCTTGATTTATTGATAGAAGACTCACCATAGGCCTTTGTTAACATTTTACGCATTTTTTTACACTTTATTCCATTTTTTACGCAAAATTTGATACAAATTTTTTGATTCATTTCTTTTAACAAACAAAAATCACCGAGCTCATAAAAACACGTCTAACCTTAGAGGCTGTCACAGGCAAAGTCAACAATGAAAACAGCTGAAAGATTTATCATACTTCAAGGGCATGTATACCAACATAAAAAAAAATGTTTCACAATCGGACTCTCCAAGCCCGAAAAATTTTAAAATTATCGTTACTTTCTGAACACACCTCGTATATTAAAAAAACTATTTTTGCCATTCGTTTGAAGGTATTAAATAGTTTTTTTTTTCAGGTAATATCACCACAGAATTGAACAAACTAATTCTGGAAAATATTCAGGTTAGTTTCTTTTTGGTTTTTCGGTAATGTTTTCGCCAAAACGTTTTTTGCCACACACCCAAAAGCAATAATTCAAAATATAAAAGCGCGGAAAATACGACAAAAATAGAAAATAAAAACCCTCGTAACCTTAAAATTGTTACCGCGCGAAAGTAGTTAACATGTTTTTGATCGCTACAACAATAAAAAAGTTTTTATTAGGAATCAAAAATACTAAAGGTCTTAACTGACGCATTTTTTGGATGAAAAACCTATTTAATTTAACGGACGCCATTTTAACATCGTTTTCACTACAAGAACGAACAAACTAATGCCTATTAGAATGTGATAACGCGCATAAGCAGTAAGTCGGTGTAGGAAAACGAGTATGTTCCATGCAATTTGAACAGTGATGACGTCATAATATAGTTCCGTAAAAAACAGCATAAAATCTTAAGTAATCTTAAAAGAAATTATTTTCTGCGGATGAATATGTGTTAATTGGGTAATAAGGTATGTAATACAATAAAGAAATATTTAAAATTCACTGCTTGTAAAAAAAACATATACTACGTAAATACCTTAGCGTCCAATCAAAAATTGTTTGGCCTCTTTATTAACTTTTAGCATAGTTAAAAAACACACAATTTTAGATCATAAATCTTTAGATGACCTTTGGCCTTATTTATTACTGTTTAAATGTGGAACAGATTGTTTGAAGTTAGACCGATTTGTTGGTAGCTTCCGAAGTAGATATTTTATTGATTTTGAAAAAACGATTGCGTAATGTGTTTGTACTGTTTATTTACTTGATCAAAAGTTACGTTGGTGGATGTGCATTTAAACACTCTGTTTAATGAGGAATCTTCATTCATTGACGTCACAATATAGGCCTACTGTGGCGTTATATTCATTGGCTATTTATTTCGTAATGCATTCAGTACGGACCTGACCAACAGTGTGTTGAGAAAGGAGGCCTATTTATTGGTAGTTGCTGAAACTAATTTTGCTTTGTTTCAAATAATTGAATGTGAGATACAGTTGAACCATTGATCAAAAGTTACGTTAGTGGACTGGCTGTATATTGAATGATATCAATGTTCATAAATAATAATATACCGCGATGTACACGCGTTAGAGGGACTGCTATTTATTACGTAATGCATTCAGTCCGGATCTGACCAATCACAAGTAAGTGCTCCGTACTTCAGCCAGCCTGTAATGTTTGTATAGTTAAGTAATTACATCACAGTTTCTGTACGTTACTCGGGTTAAGCTCGTGATTGCCTTCTATCCGTAATTTTCCAGGTAGCAACTGGTGCAATCATCGATACAGTTGTAATATTCTTGAACTTTCTTTCACTCGCTTTACGCTCTAATAGGGTTAGTTACGCGATTTTATGGTGTTCTCGTCAGTATTTTCGTTTTACGTTTCATAAAACTGAGTTTGTTGTTGAACTACATTGATCGACATGTGACACTGGTTAGGCAATGTTTTAAACTACTGAGGGATATCCCTGTCCCGAGAGAAGCTACATATTTACGTTTCATAAAACTGAGTTTGTTGTTGAACTACATTGATCGACATGTGACACTGGTTAGGCAATGTTTTAAACTACTGAGGGATATCCCTGTCCCGAGAGAAGCTACATATTTACGTTTCATAAAACTGAGTTTGTTGTTGAACTACATTGATCGACATGTGACACTGGTTAGGCAATGTTTTAAACTACTGAGGGATATCCCTGTCCCGAGAGAAGCTACATATTTACGTTTCATAAAACTGAGTTTGTTGTTGAACTACATTGATCGACATGTGACACTGGTTAGGCAATGTATCCCTGTCCCGAGAGAAGCTACATATTTACGTTTCATAAAACTGAGTTTGTTGTTGAACTACATTGATCGACATGTGACACTGGTTAGGCAATGTTTTAAACTACTGAGGATATCCCTGTCCCGAGAAAGCTACATATTTACGTTTCATAAAACTGAGTTTGTTGTTGAACTACATTGATCGACATGTGACACTGGTTAGGCAATGTTTTAAACTACTGAGGATATCCTGTCCCGAGAGAAGCTACATATTTACGTTTCATAAAACTGAGTTTGTTGTTGAACTACATTGATCGACATGTGACACTGGTTAGGCAATGTTTTAAACTACTGAGGGATATCCCTGTCCCGAGAGAAGCTACATATTTACGTTTCATAAAACTGAGTTTGTTGTTGAACTACATTGATCGACATGTGACACTGGTTAGGCAATGTTTTAAACTACTGAGGGATATCCTGTCCCGAGAGAAGCTACATATTTACGTTTCATAAAACTGAGTTTGTTGTTGAACTACATTGATCGACATGTGACACTGGTTAGGCAATGTTTTAAACTACTGAGGGATATCCCTGTCCCGAGAAAGCTACAAGCTATATTTACGTTTCATAAAACTGAGTTTGTTGTTGAACTACATTGATCGACATGTGACACTGGTTAGGCAATGTTTTAAACTACTGAGGGATATCCCTGTCCCGAGAGAAGCTACATATTTACGTTTCATAAAACTGAGTTTGTTGTTGAACTACATTGATCGACATGTGACACTGGTTAGGCAATGTTTTAAACTACTGAGGGATATCCTGTCCCGAGAGAAGCTACATATTTACGTTTCATAAAACTGAGTTTGTTGTTGAACTACATTGATCGACATGTGACACTGGTTAGGCAATGTTTTAAACTACTGAGGATATCCCTGTCCCGAGAGAAGCTACATATTTACGTTTCATAAAACTGAGTTTGTTGTTGAACTACATTGATCGACATGTGACACTGGTTAGGCAATGTTTTAAACTACTGAGGATATCCCTGTCCCGAGAGAAGCTACATATTTACGTTTCATAAAACTGAGTTTGTTGTTGAACTACATTGATCGACATGTGACACTGGTTAGGCAATGTTTTAAACTACTGAGGGATATCCTGTCCCGAGAGAAGCTACATATTTACGTTTCATAAAACTGAGTTTGTTGTTGAACTACATTGATCGACATGTGACACTGGTTAGGCAATGTTTTAAACTACTGAGGGATATCCCTGTCCCGAGAGAAGCTACATATTTACGTTTCATAAAACTGAGTTTGTTGTTGAACTACATTGATCGACATGTGACACTGGTTAGGCAATGTTTTAAACTACTGAGGGATATCCTGTCCCGAGAGAAGCTACATATTTACGTTTCATAAAACTGAGTTTGTTGTTGAACTACATTGATCGACATGTGACACTGGTTAGGCAATGTTTTAAACTACTGAGGATATCCCTGTCCCGAGAGAAGCTACATATTTACGTTTCATAAAACTGAGTTTGTTGTTGAACTACATTGATCGACATGTGACACTGGTTAGGCAATGTTTTAAACTACTGAGGGATATCCTGTCCCGAGAGAAGCTACATATTTACGTTTCATAAAACTGAGTTTGTTGTTGAACTACATTGATCGACATGTGACACTGGTTAGGCAATGTTTTAAACTACTGAGGGATATCCCTGTCCCGAGAGAAGCTACATATTTACGTTTCATAAAACTGAGTTTGTTGTTGAACTACATTGATCGACATGTGACACTGGTTAGGCAATGTTTTAAATTACTGAGGGATATCCCTGTCCCGAGAGAAGCTACATATTTACGTTTCATAAAACTGAGTTTGTTGTTGAACTACATTGATCGACATGTGACACTGGTTAGGCAATGTATCCCTGTCCCGAGAGAAGCTATATATTTACGCTTTTTACGATTCTGAAATGATGTTGAATTTAACATAACCTCAAAATGGTATACTTTTAAATATTATGTCTCGCTGACGCGATGAAAATAACAATATCACATTACATAACAGTAGTATTTAAAATTTTTAAACGATAGTGAACCCTGACCTTCACGGTAGTGAAAAAAATTTTCAAAAAAGTTTTGTATTGTTTTAGACTTTAATTGGTACGTTTTGTAGACGCTTTACAAACGTCTATTGGACGTTAATAGATTTGCTGAACTCATCGAAGATCCAAAATCGATTTTCTTTCATGTTTAAATTACATCGCATAAAAATATTGAACGCTAGAGAGTTATAGTTTTTAACGACCCGACCCCTGAGTACTTACTAGTGTTCTAAAGGTTTGCTGTTCATATCGTGGTTCCAGTTCCGGCTCTTACTGCTGATCCAAAATTGTTCATTTTCTAATGAAAATTAGAATAAAAAATGCACTTTTCCTCTGTCTAACGTGTTGCTTACAAATGAACAGTAATTTAATATATATTTAAAATTATAAATACCGAAATTTGTTGTTTTAATTTAAACTATACGAAAATAAACGTATTGCAATTGCACAAATTTTCTTTCATTCAGGTAAATTATTTGAGAGATCTGTTCCTTTTATTTACCCAAATATTCCGTTAGGAAGCTGTCGTCGAAACAACCGGGAAATAGGTTCATCTTTTTTGATCGGAAAAGATTTAAAACTCAAATCATTGTATCAAATTTAATTTGTTTAAACATTATTGTTCGTTAGTGAATCGAAAAAAACCATAAACCAGTTAACTGTCTGAGTTCATTTACTCTCGAATCATAAATTTATTTAATTTCAAATTTGGTACTCTGACTTACTTTGTGAATTTTCTAATTTGACAAAAATTTTGAGCAACGCTGTGCTTTTTTTTGTTTTGTAATTATACATTGGAGCAAACTTTTATCCGATTTTTAACAGTTATTTTATCAAAAAAGGTCTTTTTAAAATGATGTAAAAATGGTCGCTACATACGAACAAACCACACCTACATATCAAATAATCGATTAGACTATTATTTATTTTAGTATCCAGAACGGTTAAGTAGCCAAATAAAAACGGTTTTTTGAAATCTCAGAATACCTTAAAAACGGTACTCGTGATTTTTGGTTTTTGAATGAAATTCGTCCAGATTTTAAGATCGATTTTTTTCATGGCACAATATTTCATTTAGTCACATAGCAGACTATAGGCGATCGAGTTTGATAAAATATGTCCTATAAACACTGATGTGTATATTGCAAAAACATCTGGTTCAATAACCATCCTACAGATCGCCCCTGTTTACTGCGCAGACCAACCTCGCTTCCAGCTGCAAAATGTATGCAGTAGTGTAATAGTAATCATAACCTCTTAATGGTGAAATAGTCAAGAATCTTCGGTTTGAAAACTAGCTGAGTTTATAGCTTCCTGTTTTCAAACAGTTGTGTCGTTTGTGTATTGATGTGTAATTACAGACCTTTCACTATTTCAATTTAAAATTGTCCTGAAAACAAAAGAATTTGTTCAAAAATTATAATTATGTTTTTAAATTTTTTATTGTCATGTATTTTTCGCGTCTATTTTCATAAAGTTTCCAGTAGCCTATACAAAATAACTAGATAGTTTGTAAATTCTCATAAAATGCAGGTTTTTTCTTAAAAATATCACTCCATCGTGTTATTAATGAAAATCCGTTCCCATCCCTCTGCGCCAGGTGAACCAAACAACCCGCTCAAATTACTTCTGCTTTCTACCTTTATTGCTCACTGCTGACGGGGTAATTATTTTCGTGTCATTCGGTTGGCTATTGTGCATAACAAGGCGCGTTGGAACAGGTTCACTGCAGAAAGCAACCGGTTTGTCATAAGTGCATGGATGCCTTCTCGGTATCACGAAACACTGAATCATCTTTGAATGAGGCGAAGGAACATTTCTGCGTGGTTACTATATTTTAATACACTAGATGGCGCGCGCTTACTGTACGGTTGACCAACTCTTAGGTCTACAACTTCCGTGCCAACATACATTTTTCTGAAAATCCAAATAGGTATGCTATATTCGAATAGGCGTAATACCTCCTGCTAGCTTTGGCACTTCAGCACCTACTGCTTTTTGGGACACATCAACTTCAGAACTTCTAACATCAGCAGGGTTTCTGTCTTCTGACAAAGTATTTTTCTATTTCTGTGTCATTGTTTCCCTCCATACTCCTGAACATGATGCATACCCGAAATTGATTACCAGTGGAAGTCAAAACCCATCGTAATATTATTTCGAAAGGGGATTTTTTGCACAACACCTTGAGGCCACTTTAAACCCTTCTAAATACAAGAGTTTTGCTGCAAGTTAGTTGATACACAGTATACATGGACACGCTTTGGATAAGTGCAGGTGGCTGTTTTAAGGTATTGCTGCAATGGGTTGATTTAGGAGAGGGACTTTGGGTGGGGGCAATGACTTCAAGGGTTGAAGCTCTTCAGGGGGGAGGAAGATATAGAATTCTTTTTAACTAAAACGTGAGTCCTTCTCAGGAAAATTTATGTTTTTAAAAAAATGTAAAATGTTTTTCTATTTGTTCAGAACATAACTTTTTTGTAATGGCAATAGTAGTAACGACGTTACAAGTACCTTATGATAGTTATTTTTTATAATAATACTAAATAATATTTTCTCGGCATTTTATAATAACTTCAAAATTATTCTCGAAGTAAACAATATTAACGAAACTTAAACATCCGTGTTCATTGTTTAAACTCATATTAGTTTTACTTAACCAATTTTTTTTTACAAAAAAGGGTATTTTGTTATTTTATACAACTTGCGGGGGCAATGCTCCCCATTAAATCCGTCCATTAACACGGGTGTTGAAGGTTCGATAAGATAAGCTAGTAATGAATATAATAACCCAAATTGTGTGTATTTAAAGCTTTCTGTTGTTTACAACATATTTTGTATTTCTTTTAACCTATTATATTTTATGGTATTCGTTTTGGGGAAATTTTTGTGAGCTCAGACGCTCAGACACTGAACTATCAAGTTCGTTTTCAACTTTCGTTTGGACGTTAAAGTCGATCGCGCACATTCAGTTGTGTCCACGACAGACAAGTCGATCTGTTGCGTATGTCGCTACCTCATTTATTTCCCCATACTTCGATTTTTTTAACATAAGTTAAAATTTAAGTACAAGTATGCTTATGCCTACCATAAAAATAGTATAAATTAATTTTATCAAGTGTTAACTCATGATACATATGAGGCCAGAATTTGAATGATATTTACAATGATGTTTTTGATTTTTAGAAACGAGTCCTGTAAGATTTTTTCATTTTTATTCCATATTTTTATTTGCATATTTCATGAAGAGTATTTTTCAAAGAGTATATTTGGGTGTTTGACAGCTGTATTGAAAAAAAATGTTTTGTCAGAAACATTCAGAAAGTAGAATTTACTATTACTTTAACTATAGTTGAACATTCTGCCGCAAGATACCACTAGTAGCGCTCGCTCACTGCCTCTCATAAAAGTAACTCATCATGTAGTAACGTTTATATTCACTCCTAGACGTAAGTCGATGTTTTCAATGCGCTAGTATCTAATCAAAAGTTAACGATCTCAACGATGTATTTATTAAAATGCGTTACGTATTGATTGATGTTCGCTGGAACGTATTAAGACTGACAAACAACAATAGTCTCCAAAGTTATTTAATTAAGATTGTTTAAACTCTAACAACAGCTGTAAGTTATGAAGAAGATAACAGCTGGACATCAGCTGACAGTTTAAGTAAAAGACAGAAATAACCTTTCAACCTCTGACACACGTGTTTTTTGTCAGTTCAAGTGCTGTTCCAGACCAGACGTTAGAATGCTGTCTGGTTTTTTAGCAAACTGAAAGCATAATTCGAAGTTTATTTTTGGAAGTTTACACTCCCGAAGGTTGTGTTTCTTGCGTTTATATTTGTTTAAAAAAATTATTCAAACGAATGGCTTATTTTAGTTTAACCGTATTTTTAAAATTAATAAACGAAATCAAAGTTGTGATACAACGAACATACAAACGAAACGAAACTCTAATAAGTTGTGATCGTAATGTAGTTTTGTTTGAAAAAAATAATTGCATTTTATATCCTATAATCGGATATAAGCAGGCTTTTAGGATTCAGATTGAAACAAATATATCGTTTAATCTCAATAAATACGCCTGCGGAACTTTTATGAGCAATTTTAATAAGTACTTAGTGACACGTGGCACAAGCCAGCGCAGCTGCTTTTCCATAACTGCAAAAAACAAAACACGCAACTTTCACAAAGTTTTTACCCGCCACCGGCCATACCGTGACAGATGTATTTGAACAATGCCATAATGATTTCACTTTCGCCGTTAACCCGATCTGCTAATGTTAACTAACCGGAACATCGAGCTGGCTATGGTAACCCGTGAAATAGATCCGATTGCAGAGCGCGACGAAATGTGCTACCAATGCGGTGCAGTGTTTCGTTGGAGAGGTTTGAAAAATGTATTGCTGTTCGATTTTCACCAAACAATTGGATTATGTGTGCGCGCACGTTCGTGTAGACGACATGGTGACCGATGGACCGACCCCCTTGCATCCAACCCTTGCAATACTCTGACGCTTCGGTTAGGGGTGACTGTTACGTCATTTAACATATTGAACTGGTTTTAAGTAAGTCGTAATATTACGTTTATTTCAGAACTAGCTGTTACTCGTCACGGCTTTACCTGCAGTCATAATATACATTAAAGATCACGCATCACCGTGTTAGGACTAACAGCCGTGTCAGTTAGATTATGGAGTTTTTTTAATAAAGGTTTTTTCACGCATCACCGTGTGAAGCCTAACAACCGTGTTAGTTAAGTTATGGAGTACTCTTTAAAAAAAATTAAGGTTTTTTTTCTTGTATCATTGTATTAGGCCCAACAACCTTTTCATTTAGGTTATGGAGTACTCTTTTAAAAAAAAAGAAATAAAGGTTTTTTAATGCATCACCGTGTTAGGCCTAACAACCATGTTAGTTAGCTTATGGAGTATTCTTTAAAAATTATAAAGTTTTTTCACGCATCACCATGTTAGGTCTAACAACCGTGTGTCAGTTAAGGTTTGGAGTACTCTTAAAAAAAATAAAGCGTTTTTTCACACATCACCGTGATAGGCCCAACAACCATGTCAGTTAGGATATGTAGTATTCTTTAAAAAAATATAAAGGTTTTTTCACGCATCACCGTGTTAGGCCTAACAATCTTGTCAGTTAGGTTTGTAGTATTCTTTAAAAAAAATAAAGGTTTTTTTTACGCACCACCGTGTCAGTTAGGTTATGGAGTATTTTTTTTTAAAAATGGGTTTCTGATCACCCAAAACTCGTGTTAGACGTATTTTAATGTTTTACCGATCTACAACACGTTACCGATTTTCGCTCGGTAGCAATTTTGAGGTTATGTTGGTCACTTTTATTTTCGATTTTTATCGTACTCCTCGTGGTTTCCGCGCTTTTATATTTTGGATTCTTGCTTTTGGGCACGTAATAAAGCGTTTTAGTAACAAAAATATCGAAAAATCCAGGACATGCTACCATATTTACCATTTTTTCATCTAATGTAATTGCACAAATATATATACTACCTTACAATTAAAGTATCCTAATAAAATTGTACGAGGATATGTTATATATTCTGCACTCTGCGTCGAAAACATTGAAAAGTCTTAAATGAGAAACACCAGATTGTGATTATTTGATCTAACGACACTTAAAATAACAAAACTACAAATAATAAAGCAAACCAGACTTTCACAAAGAGAAAATACTTACAATTATTGTACTTTTTAACGTATCGTAATCTGCACTCTGCGTGGGGATTTTTTTTACATTTAATATTGAAAATTCAACACAAATTAACAAATTAGGGTCAGTTTTGACAAAAATTTTAACTAAAATAATTGAAAATGTAACATTAAAAGCAATAATTTTGCAATAAATAAAACACGGATTAAGATTCTTAAAATGGGATTAGATCTATATCCATTACAGGTACCTAAAATCTCAGGTCCAGTAAACAGTAATTCAACATAACTACAGTTAACACATGCCACAAAACTAAATACTACATAATTATGTTGGGCTGGGAAAGTAGTATAATGACGTTTTTTAAAACGGGAATAGGCCTATGTTTATCTCAGATACCTAAACCATTTTCTTCGTATCAAATTTCTTCTCAATTGGTCCAGTGGTTAAAGCGTGATTGAATAACAAACAAACAAACCAACACACAAACAGACAAACACACAAACTTTCAGAAATATAATACGATTAAGATAAGATATGAAATAATTAATTTATTATTATTACATCTACCTATATTTGGTTTAGTATCTACAGTGTGCTCAGAAAACTGTGCAGGTAGTCGCGCCACGAAGTACCTCTCTGATGTAATACGAGCGTAAAAGCGAAATTCCTAAAAGTAACAACGCTATAGTAATTATTTTCCTTTTTGACTACTTTTTTGAAAATGTGACTTAAGAAATACTGTTAAAACGTGCATACTTTAATATTTTTAATTTGAAAATGAATACGATAATGAATTCTGACCGTCGTCGAATATATTTTTGTATTGAATGGAATTAAAAGTTTTATAGGATTATTGATGTAAATGTTTACGTTGTTTACGATGGTGAGATGAGATTTTCAAAATAGTGCAATATTTATTTCCTGCCATTTATTTGTTTCCTGTTTCATATGGCACTTTTGTAACGGTTAAACGAATTTTTCTATATAACAAACATTTTAAAGCACGCCAATGGGTAATTTAAATTTTATTGGTTATTAATAAACGATTAATAGCACACTATGTTAAACCAGTCCAATAAGACATTTATAGGCTACCGTGATAAATTTTTGATTTTTTTTTTGAAAACGCTAAAGCGCGCACGTTACGATGGTTACGATGGTGAAATCAAACTTTTAGAAAAGTAAAAGATTAAAAAAGTTTTAATTTTCATGATTTTAAATAGGCTCTATTTTGAAACGGTTGAAATGATTTTGCTGCTATTACTAATTGAGCTACGTTTGAACCAAATCAGATAATAACTGCTAACTCTTACTGTTAAAGCACACACACACACACACACACACACACTCAGTTTTGCCTTTTGCCTACACGATCCCTCAAAACGTGTTCTACAGTTCATAAAGACCTATATACGGTACTACGTTTTGTTACACTTTATACCAGTCTTATTAGAAACGTATTTGAACGAGAATAAAGACTTCTTTGTACTATTCATATTGTAGGTCGTGAAATTTTAATGAAACTATTATTTCCAAACACATGTTTTAAACACAAACCCGGAATTTCTAAAGAAATGTTTTATTTTGTCGGAATGCACATTGTATATGGTTTACGATGTATTTTTTTTTTCAATATGAAACCGCAATACGCCTGAGACTGTATTTGCTATCAAGTTTTTTCTCGTACAATCTTACGAGACGAGAGGGAAGGAAAGAAGGTTATTTTCCTTTGACACAAGTGAAAGGCATTACGGACCCTAGACGTCAACTGCGATGGCCTTTGAAAGAACTAATAAAACTTTATTTATTATTTTCCAACCAATAAAACTGCAAACAATGTAATGAAATGTTTTTATGCTTTTTGTAGCTCAGTAGCTCGTTTACCGAATACCTCGTTACCGACTGCTTCCTTAGTTTGTTGCGTTTTGTAGTTCAGTAGCTCGTTTACCGAATACCTCGTTACCGACTGCTTCCTTAGTTTGTTGTGTTTTGTAGCTCAGTAGCTCGATTACCGAATACCTCGTTACCGACTGCTTCCTTAGTTTGTTGCTTTTTGTAGCTCAGTAGCTCTTTTACCGAATACCTCGTTACCGACTGCTTCCTTAGTTTGTTGCGTTTTGTAGCTCAGTAGCTCGATTACCGAATACCTCGTTACCGACTGCTTCTTTAATTTGTTGCGTTTTGTACCTCAGTAGCTCGTTTACCGAATACCTCGTTACCGACTGCTTCCTTAGTTTGTTGCGTTTTGTAGCTCAGTAGCTCGTTTACCGAATACCTCGTTACCGACTGCTTCCTTAGTTTGTTGCGTTTTGTAGCTCAGTAGCTCGTTTACCGAATACCTCGTTACCGACTGCTTCCTTAGTTTGTTGTGTTTTGTAGCTCAGTTCGATTACCGAATACCTCGTTACCGACTGCTTCCTTAGTTTGTTGCTTCAGTAGCTCTTTACCGAATACCTCGTTACCGACTGCTTCCTTAGTTTGTTGCGTTTTGTAGCTCAGTAGCTCGATTACCGAATACCTCGTTACCGACTGCTTCTTTAATTTGTTGCGTTTTGTACCTCAGTTACCGAATACCTCGCTTCTGCTTCCTTAGTTTGTTGCGTTTTGTAGCTCAGTGCTCGTTTACGAATTTTACCGACTGCTTCCTTAGTTTGTTGCATTTTGTAGCTCAGTAGCTCGTTTACCGAATACCTCTTTACCGACTGCTTCCTTAGTTTGTTGCGTTTTGTAGCTCAGTAGCTCGTTTACCGAATACCTCGTTACCGACTGCTTCCTTAGTTTGTTGCGTTTTGTAGCTCAGTAGCTCGTTTACCGAATACCTCGTTACCGACTGCTTCCTTAGTTTGTTGCGTTTTGTAGCTCAGTAGCTCGTTTACCGAATACCTCGTTACCGACTGCTTCCTTAGTTTGTTGCGTTTTGTAGCTCAGTAGCTCGTTTACCGAATACCTCGTTACCGACTGCTTCCTTAGTTTGTTGCGTTTTGTAGCTCAGTAGCTCGTTTACCGAATACCTCGTTACCGACTGCTTCCTTAGTTTGTTGCGTTTTGTAGCTCAGTAGCTCGTTTACCGAATACCTCGTTACCGACTGCTTCCTTAGTTTGTTGCGTTAAAAAAAAACAACACGATTAAACTTTGAAAGCGTGTTTCCATGGGAAAATTGATAATTTGATTCGATACCTAAAATTTAGTGCCTATCCCCACTTCTTATTTTAGCTAATTTCCATTGGAAAATGAGGTATAAAGCCGCCATCATGGTGAGACCGACTTCGAAATGAACACCGATCCTAACCTCTAGGCCACTTTTTGAGGGTTCGTTAAAATTTTGCGTATATAATATATAAAAAAAGTTTGTCAGCACGCTCAGGTTCCAAGTTTTGGAATGATTTGATTTAAACTTGTTACAAAAATCGATTATTGGAATAGCTTTTTCGATAACCAGCAAAATTAGTTCAACAGTTTCAAAATGGCCATCTTTAAAAATTCATAATTTTTGTCTTAAATTTGTTTTGAAAATTTGATTTTACTATAGTAATGAACGTTATAAACTGTATTTTGAATTTCATAATCACTTGAAATTAAGAAATGTTTTGTCTTTTTTTGTCATAAACTTTTTATCTAAATCAGCTTTAACGATATTATTCAAATTTTACTTAAACCTAATACATATTCCACAGTAACATAGGCCTTTGCATCCTCAAAATAACCAGTTTGAGAATTATCTGTAAAAATTTTTTGAAAGATACCTAATTTATCAAAATCGGTTCATTTAGGCCTAATTTTGCAAACGTTTTGGGTTTTATTTGAAGATGTCCCTATATATATATATATATATATATATATATATATATATATATATATATATATATATATATATATAAGCAATTTATAATTATGTAGTAAATTCAAAAAAGTAGTTTTGTCTGACCGTTTTTCACGATTTTCAATATTCCCAATTTTTAAACTAATGAACGGATAACGCACTTGTTCAAGCAACGTACAAAATCAGTTTTGTGTTAAACTGAGAACGCTAAAGTGCTAACACACATGCAACAATATAATATATAAATATACACTAAGTAAAACAATTGACAATCCTTCAAAATTTGTTCGAGAATTAAAGATTGTTCATATCTCATGGTCTCGGGTTTACCAGGTCTTACCGTAATATCTGTTCCAATTGCTAATCTTCCGATGGAAAATAGCTAAAAAAACTGGATAAAATATATTGGAATACATAGAGTCTAGGGGCGGTGCTGCACAAAGGGGGAAAAACTGGTGGAATATTGAATAATTTGTCAGCAGTCTGCAAAGTTAGGTCCACTCCTAGTCTATAAATCATATTCGAGGTCTAGACCATCCTTTCCTGTGTCGACTGTGCTGGTCTGGTACGCAATTTAAATTTGTTCTGTAGGAAATAACAACTGAAGCTTATTAATACGTAGGCTTGAACGATGAAAAACACATCTTTCGGTTTTCTGATCACCGTACAGTTCCTTATTTAATTTAAAATGTTAATTTATGCGTATTTTTTAACGTTTAATAGCCGCCTCGGTGGTCTTTTTTTTTTTTTTTTTTTTCATTACTAGCTTCATAACTACAAGCTTAGAGGGTATCCCCGGGCAGTCTAGTGGATAGCGTACTAGGCTTTCACCCCGAGGACCCGGGTTCGATTCCCGGCGAGGGCTTGGCATTTTCATACGCTATAAATCATCCCATCGTCTGCATTAGCCCAAGTGTGCACAATAGTTGAACGTTAAAAAAAAAAAAAAAAAAATTAACGTTTAATAACACGATTTTTCTGAAGTATAAAATATAAAAATTGTTTTTTTAAGATTTTAAATGAACACCATTTTCAAACAGTTAAACGTACTTTACTGGGTAATGAATTTTTGATCAAATTACCACAGCAAATTTTTTGATCAAGTATGAATCATATCGGACCACAATAGCAAGCACTGAAGTACACTCATATCGTGTTGTAGTGGTCATGATCGGTGTTAGTTTCATGGTTACAGATCTGAGTCTTATGATGGCCGCTTCAAGAGCGGCAAAACATTAATTTTCTAGCAAAACCATAATGTGAATATATCCATAAAAATTGCTGGAAGCTATCGGTACTGGACGAACAGACCCTGTTCTTCGCAGGCTAGATAAACCAAGAGGGAGTGTAATCCCATCAATAGTAGTGGGCTTAAGAGCGTTTTCCTGTTAGCAGTGAATGCTCTTAGCAGTTTCGTAAATGAGTAATAATTTATAGGCTACACAATTTATCAAACAGTACTGCGTGCTGTAGTGTCCGAACTGCTAACCGATCAGTGCTGTTTCTTTCTTCTTCTTTTCGTTTCACCCTCTTTGGGGTACGCTGAATCAATCATTTCTTGCGCGCTGTACTTTTCTTTGTTCCCAGTAGCTCTTCATTCTTTCCGATCTTCTTTTCCTCTCCTCTTCCAAAAATGACAGGTTTAGGTCTTATTTTGATTTTATCTTGGAATCTTATTCTTTCGTCCTTGGTACTTATCTTAGCAGTTTGGTCAAGCAATGAATTTTCTGTAATTTTTAATTCTATTAGGTCTTTTTCAATTTCTTTAAACCAGTTCGGTTTTGTTTTACGATTATGGAAAAAATCAAACACCCGTTTCGTCAATCTATTGGAGTCCATTCTAAGAAGATGGCCGTAAAAATTTATTCTCCTTTTTTTCATAGTATCTGACAGTTTTTCAATATTCTTATAGAGAGCTTCATTTCTTATATATACTACCTTATTATCCTGAAATTTTGTTCCTATAATTTTTCAGTGCTGTTTATTACACGCTAATAAATTTCTTATGGATTTGTTTTGCTTTATCACGCCCATATTCGATATTTGGTCCGATTTGTTTCGAACTAAAATCGATTATTATAATAACTGGGTAAGTTCGTTAATCAGTGCAATTCGTTAATAGTTTCAAAATGGCGGGCATTTCAAATGTGTACAAATTAATAACTTTTGTCTTAAATGTTTTTGAAAATCCGATTTCACCGTCGTAATCAGCATTAAAAATTGCATATATTGCCATTTTGAATTTTCAAAATCCGTTGAAATTAAGAAATTTAGTTTGACGGTGGTCAGGGTTTATTTTATTTTCAATGTAATTTGTTAAAATGTTAGTATATGCAGGTGCAGATTTTAATGGTGATTATTATGGTGAGATCAGAATTTCAGGGCATGATAATGAAAAATATTTTTTGATATTCGCTTCTATCACGTCAGCGAGACAGCTGCGTGCCGTGATTATTTACTTATGTATCATGGCAGATTTTTATGCATGAATAGTACTGATGTCCAGTTAAAGACAAGGAAAACACTGGTAATCAGCAGCCTGGAACCATCGCCCGAACAATTATCAAGAATCGTTAAACATGTAAATTGTCCAACCTGACTGTTAGTCGATGGTTGGCTCGATTGTTTTGTTGCACGATCGTCGATTGTAAAAAAAACATCTCGCAATCGCGCATCATTATTCAGAACACCCACGTAAAAATACATTTTTTTAGGAGGATATAAAATGTAAAGATCTGTTGATGATTTTCTTATACGATTACAATACTTCCTCCTTCTGCAGAGAGCTACTATCGTATATTCAATTATCTCGCTGTTGCTGAATTTTTGTACTTAGTAAACGCAAGGAAGTTGTACAGTTACAGTTATATTTGTGTTGATTAACGATGACTACTCACGCAACCTGACAGTCCACTACGCAATATGTAAGGGAGGGGAGGTAGAGGTGGGATTGTAGTACAAGTTATCAAATCTTTGACATCGCCCATTGATGCAAGCGTTAGGCAATCAGAGGTCAACGACCGGCTGCATATTATCTCATAGATTATACAACGCGTGTAGTATGTGTGAGCTGGTTCGGTTGCGTTACCTGTACAGTACTTCCTTAAATATATTTAAAAACAATAGAGAGCGGGAGCGGAGCGTGTGACGCGTGTGAAAACGTGCTGGAAGTTGCGACATCAGCTGGTTTCAAGGCCAAACACTGTTTTATTGTACTTCTGCTGTTAGAGTAACTGTTAGTATTTTGTAAAGGCGCACGAGCTGATAATTTATCACTTACTCCAAACACGCTGAAAAGCTGTAAATAATGACAAATTTCAAGATTATCTAGCGTTTTATTTGGTGACTGTACAGTATTCGTTTTCAGTCAGAAGATCAAAAATTCGCTTTGCGTGTTTTTTTGCAGTTCGAAAGGCTTTGCAATGATTATATTTTTCGTATATTACGTGTTTTTTAAACTATAAACAATTTAAAATCTGTTCTTTTAAATTTATTCAAATGCTTTTCATGACGCCTAAGTTCAGTTTTACCTTTGGACGATTGTAGTTGAAACATAAAATAATATTAAACTTAAATCCATATTCATTCTTCTATATTTTGTTGTAGAATTTTAATTGATATTTAAGAGTAATAATGAGCCTACGTTATTATATTTCTTTTTATTAATTCAGTCTCTCCTGAGGTTGGCCCTCCGTATCTAATTAAACAGTTCCGCATAGAAATTGATTTGAAAGTACAGTACGACCGAATTAAGGGCAAGAGTTCCCGAGCGTAAAAACGGTTACGGTAGTTAGTTCATCTCCAGTATTTGCGCTAATGATCTGGCCATACTATTCACGACTAAGCTGCGATAGTCATCGCGTATATTTACGTGCTATTATGAATGCGCAGTAATAAGTTATTTCAATAGGTGTTATAAACTCTACAAAGGTCCAAGGCCGGGTCAAATCCGAAAAGCATTGAGGCCAAGGGCTGAGGAACCTGGCCGGACGCCAGGAGATCTGAGCGTATCCACGTTGTGCGTCTAATGGTCGTGACCTTCGTAACTGTCCTGTCCAAGCATAGCGGCCGTAAATATTTTCAAAAAGTTAAAAATGAGTGAGTGGACTGGAATTAAAAACAATTTAGTCACAGTTTACGTCATTCTCAAGTATTTTTAAAAAGAAATATTAAGGAACAAAGAAACCATTTTGTCTTTTTCAAATTAAAGGCTTTTTTTGTGTTTAACGTTTGACTATTGTGCACACTTGAGCTAATACAGACGATGGGATGATTTATAGCGTATGAAAATGCCAAGCCCTGGCCGGGAATCGAACCCGGGTCCTCGGGGTGAAAGCCCAGTACGGTATCAACTAGGCCATCGAGGTGGCTATTAAAGGCTTTTGCCCCGCAGGGAAGTACAGACTAGCTCTGCACCTATTGGGAGGATTTAGACGTCCCTCGCGGTACCCGAGTCTAACACACACTTACACTTACAATACTACACTTACGACTTTAATACTTTACACTCACACTCACACTAACTTAGGGAGGCGGTAATAGCCTCAAAGTGCTTCTCGGCTTAAAATAAATAAAAATAATAATAATAAAATTAAAAAAATAAAGGTTTTTGTAAATATAGCAAATCAAAATCCAGTTTTATTGTTCAGATTCTGAAATATAACTGTAGTATTGCAGCCAGGTTATTACAGTTCATTCCATATTAGTTGAGAGTGGGTGTGAACACAGGTAATGAGAGTGCGGCTGGAAAGTTCGTCCTAGCCTTCTTACACTGTCCGAGGTCTCTATTGTTACAGGCTTACTAAGGAACTGAATTATTGGTTTTTCACAATATTACAATGTACTGCATTAACTTTGAATCTGCAATACACGTTTCGAGTATTGAGCGTGACTAGTGCTACATATAATTCCTAACGGCCATCGATTTATTATGATGCACTGTGTAATGAACTGTAATCAAATTACACTATTGTATAGTTATTACGTCACAATAGTACTGTGTACTGCCATTCCTAACCGTATCATTTTGAAAGTAATAAGTGCATTTCGTTTGGACAACAACATATCTTTAAAACTATACAACTGTGTGTCACGTGGTAGATCTGATATTTCTAGAGCAATGGGGCCCACGTGATGCTCATTAAAAAGTTCGAATGCTACAAAATAAATATTATAGTACCGTAGTTATAATACATTGAGTTTAGAATCATACATTTACGACCAACATTTTAAATTAGGCCATTTAGTGTTCGTATTTGCTCCGATTTTCTGGTTGTCTTGTTTTTAACAGCTCGTGAAAACATTATTTTTATTTGAATGTTTCAAGCAAGAGCTTAACCTTTAAGGAAGTTCTGTATTTTCTGAGTTTAACATAGTGCGTGGATAGTCACTGACTGATTTTAGAACACGAGCGGGTAAATACCGTTCCGAAACATTTAATTCAATTGTAATCAACCTCCATTGACACTATCCAGCCTGTCACTCCACGAGTAGCATCAAGATTTTCTTAGTTTTAATACTAAAAGAAAGGGACTTTCGTTTAAAAGACATTTTGTGCTTGTATGGCGATGTTTTTAGTTTGACTAGTAGCGCCATATCTCTCGTACCGCATGCTGAGCGATCGTTCCATACATACACTTTTGAATTATCCTGTTTTGAATGCTGTTTTTAACTAATTGTGAAGAAATTAAAACATATTTAGAAAAGCTTACGATTCTTTCCTGTTACCTTAGAAATATGGAAATTTTTGGGCAGAAAAAGGAAGACGTATGAACATTTTAGAGAACTTGGAAATTTTTAAATCTAAATTAAAGGGATAAAACATAATAAATGAACAGATATCGTCGCAAGCAGATATTACGTTTAAAAATCTAAAATTTTCAAAAATTAACAGGAGGGACGACCAAACAGAAAATGTATGATTTTGAAGAGCCAATCAGAAGCGAGAACGTCAGGTTTAATGTACACATGTTGAATAGAGGAGTACGAGGTGGAGATAGAAAATTATAAATAGGACGGACCATAATATTGGTGACCAGTACAGATATAGTTTTTGAAGATGGAGGTTTTCTGAAACGCGTCAACGAAAGTAGAATTGACGGAGCTAGAGAAGGCAGATCATTATACTGAACATAGTTATTATAACAAATTACTTTTAAAAACCTTTAAAATACTATAAGTTACTTTTAAGCTGTTACTGAAGAGTTTCTCGTGACCCCCCCCACTCATGATTAGGTACAAAACAGAATAAAAAACCTTAAGGAACAATTAAGGATTATTCTTAGCCACTGATAGCGATGTGGGCTGGAATATTCTCAATGGAAAGGAACTTCTGAAATGGGAATGTTTTCCCAAATACTCGAAAAGTTCCCGAAAAGTGGGTATTTATAAATATAGTTACTATTACTAGGTTTTACGTATTTTGTCAGTTTCTACTGCTTCTAGATTGAACTTAAAATTAATAGAATTGCTGCAGTTTTATATGCTTTAATACAAACCAAACTAAAATTATTGATTTATAAATTCTCTAGTAAAATTGCTGGTAAAAACGTAACTGACAATGAATTAGTCTCTAGTCTTACTTATACTACTAACTTTTAAAGCAATTTCTTATTTAATTATTCAGATATTTAATTTACATTACTTATGTGAAATCATATTAGCTTTTTTAGCATTACGAATCCAATATTGTTTTGTTTTAAAAACAAACGGTATTGTTGAATTCAATATAAGATGGGAAATTACAAGTAAGTTTATTATATTTTCCTGATTATTTTAGAATTTATAAAACTTTAAACAATAAGATTTGTATCTGTGGTTTTATTTCGCCTTTTTTTGCTTGACGTTTTAAGTGGCCTCAAATAAGATAAGTTTCTATGGTAACAGCAGTTAACATTTTATGCACCGGTTATAAATACATTATTTAATGTAGATTTTTAAATCAACCCGTATCAGCAGTAGAGTAAGTTCAGATTTAAGTTGTTTTTATTTTATTCTGAACTTGATAAGAACAACTTTTACAACTAAAAAAGGCTTATTGCTTTTTTATGTTAATAAATAATTTTAGATACATTTTGTCAGCCTGTAATAACCTTAAACTCATGGGAATTTATGGATTTTAGGAATATAACGGACAGTGTTACCAGGAAATTTTCTCCGAATTTTAAATTCCCTGTACTTCACATTACTGCCACTGAATTTAAAAAACTGCAACCGAAACTTGGTACTACGTAGTGCATGTTTCGGTTTTTTACGGCTTATTTTAAGGGCTACTTGTTAGCGTCTTTTTAAATATTGTAAATTGAATGTGAGAAAGTTTGTGCAGTTTGTTTACCATTTATGTAAACGTGGGATACATACGCAAATCTAGATGATCCTGAAGATTTGTGGAAAAACCCGTTTCAATAAAAATATGTGGTTTAGAATTGTTTACAACTTAACGCATGTTGCTCTGTTAGAGAAGGAGGGTTACAGCAAGGCGTGTAAAGATACATTATCTAGTCTACTAACAATATGTAACGTTTTGCCACGTATGACAAATGTGCATTTAAACAGAAGAACGAACACATTGACAGGGTAGAATCAGCTGCACTTGGTTCAATAAGCAGTAATGGTAGGACTACATCAGATCTGAATTTAGTCGCGCTTGTTCAAACATAAATTAAAATATAGATAAAAATATTCGTAGCCTATATTGTAAATACCTTTGTATCCTGCTCTTTGCACAAGTTAAACTAAAACTGTATTATTAGTTAATTTTGTTATCATTGTCTTTATGTATATATATATATATATATATATATATATATATATATATATATATATATATATATATATATATATATATATATATATATATATATAGGCACAGGAAGCCGCCTCGGTGGCCTAGTTGATAGCGTACTGGGCTTTCACCCCGAGGACTCCCCTTATTATTTTTATTTTTTTTTTTATTTTTTTACCGTCCGACTATTGTGCACACTTGGGCTAATGCAGACGATGGGATGATTTATAGCCTATGAAAATGCCAAGCCCTGGTCGGGAATCGAACCCGGGTCCTCGGGGTGAAAGCCCAGTACGCTATCAACTGGGCCACCGAGGCGGCTTTTACCGTTTTAACGCTGATCCCTCGCCCTCATGTTAGTCTAACTGGCATAAAGTATTGCATAAAAAAAAAAAAAACTGCAACTTACCTCAGCAGCACCATGTGGGTTATATGATATGGTAGCTCACCATCCTCCATCCATGAAGAAGAGATATGGATGTCAAACACTTTAAATGTTAGAAATCAAATATTTAAGGATCATTTTTACAACTCGAAAAAGCAGGGAAATATTCAGCTAGTATGAATATATGAAGTAAGTCGAGTCATTGTCAATTTTTCTCTCTCGAGTGACGAAAGCTAATTTCCGAAAAATGGCTACCATCACTAAACAGTTTTTTTAATTTTACTGTTGAAAATACTGTTTTAACCATTAAAATCAAGCGTTAAAAATTTGCAAATAAATTAGTATTTCAAATTGTCTAATTACATTTAAAATGTTTAAATGAACTGTGATCGCTGCGTCTGGTCAATTTTTTAAATTTTATTCTAATTTTAAGTGGAAATTTTATCGGTGGTGCAATTATAGATTTTCAAAAATGTATAAAATCGCATTTGTGCCAAGTTCGAATTAAACGATAATGTGTTAAACACACACACACACACACACACACACACACACACACACACACACACACACACACACACACACACACACACACACACACACACACACAAATAATTCACAAGCGGAATTTTAGAAATTACACTTCTTAGATTTTTCTAATTTTATCTATTTTCCGATTACATTTAGATGGTTGTATTGCGAAATAAAGACCAATAGCGTGGGTTCATAGGTTATTGAGCCAAATTTAATTTAAAAAAGTGACTAGCTTACTGGGTACGTTGAGCCGGGCGATCACAATTAGGTCAAAAGAAAACATTTAAAATGTTAAAAGTGTTTTTAAATTCCTAATTAAAAATTACTATTTCCTTAATTAATACGGCAAAATGTTTTGTAATTGTAATAAGAAACTAAAATTAGAACTTACAAACATTTTGCCAGTTGGATTGCAGAAACTGCTTTGACATATCGTTTTGTTTAGTCCTGATGAACAGTTTATTCTTTTAGTAATTCACTAACTATTTTTTAAATACCCTTGCCTTGCAATACGGATCGCAGTATATTATAGTTTCCCCTTGTTGTAATTTGTTTCTTTTTTATATTTCACTTACAAATACAAATATATTTGTCATGGTGACTAATTTTGTTTTTATTTCAAACTTAAGTTTTTCTTTGGGTAATATTATTTTTTATCGCTGTATTTATACTACAACTCTATTGAATTATTTACGTTCAAATTAAAATTTAAAAAAATAACCTAAAAACATTTTATCTGAAAATAAGTTTGTATAAAATGATGCTTGAAAAATATCCAATTGTCCATAAACTCAACCTCGACCGCATAGTGGTGTTTATTGAAACATTGACACGCACGAGACAGGTGCGTGCGGCTTCGCATCCAGGCCTTCACGCTTTCACGCCAGCGAGGTTAACAAATCACTTAACAATGCACGGGTGTTTTTACTAAATAATTAACGCGTTTGTTTAATTCATTCAGCAACGGCCTCACCGCAGTTAATTGTTGTTATAAATAATCATTAAAATTAATTAAACACAAACAAACCCATTGAGCTTGTGTGTTGTTAATGGAAAAATGATTGTGTTTAATTTGTATTTAGTATTTACTTGAAATCAGTGTTTATTTGATAACGAAATTAGGATACACTCGTGTCTGTATTCTAATTTTAAAAAAAAAGAAAAAAATAATTGTTCATAAACTCTCCGGCGAAAATGTATTTTAACAAAAAACAAAAATACTGTATTTAACGTTGAACTCAAAGGGTTCAAATGAGTCCAAGCGATTTCTTTAAATTTAGCAAATCATTTAACGAATACTTATACGCTGCTTAGATACATTCTTTTGAGAAGTGAAAATTTGGCGTCAAGTTATCAGAATGGCCAAACGGTCGAGCGGTCCAAGGCGCTGTAATTAATGTAAGGGCAATAAAAATCCATGGAAATAGAAATAGGCTCAAACGATTTGTCTAAAATTTGATACATTATACCTCAGTCATTCAAAGAAAATTTATAGGTTGTTTAGAGACATTTTTTTCAAGAACAGTTTTTGATTTTTAGCAAACTTGATGATATCTGAAGTCAGTGTAGGCTAATTTGAAATTGAGTTATCCAGGACTTCACCGACGGCGTTTTACGTGCGTTTTTATGGTGCGTTTATATTGGGATATATGTATGAGGATGCAAGTCAAATTGCCAAATCACGATGCATCGCCTCATACCTGCTCATACACGTATGAGCTGCAAGATTTCTTCACACATTTTGTATGAACAAACATTTGCATATACTTTGATTTGAATGAGTTTACTTTCATGTGTTTTAGGTTATGGCAGTTATTGTTATTTATTAAATTTATTTAGCTGTGTACTCAGTTGCAGGTTTTAATTTTTTGGTAAATACAGTTGTATTTAATAGGCTAGAACATTTTAAAATTTTGTTTTTTACTGTTCGATTTTCTATTTTTCTGTACAGTTTTAAAATCCTGAGCTGTCTTCATGTGCATTCATTAACCAACATTGTACAGAAAAATTCTCGTTGCCACCACCTATGAGTTCTTTTTTTAGATTTTATTTACATCAATGCACATGTTGATAAATATAAAAACTTCTCATCACTAGACGTGGTTTTATTGTATAATTTAGAATATTTGTGTTACTATTGATCAACAGAAATTATTTGAAAAATGGAATGATTTGTATACCGGATGTATTTTAATAAACTATTTGACATGTGTGAGCATTATTTGACATGGTCATACAAACTCTTTATAGTTACACTTGTATCTCATACATGTATCCGATTGTAAACACACCATAACAGTAAATTTATTTTGTTTCAAATTTAATACTTACTTGTTTATATAGAGCTTTAACAGAAACCTAGGTGGTCTAGTGGATAGCGTACTAGGCTTTCACCCCGAGGACCCGGGTTCGATTCCCGGCGAGGGCTTGGCATTTTCATCCGCTATAAATCATTCCATCGTCTGCATTAGCCCAAGTGTGCACAATAGTCGGACGTTAAAAAAATTAACAGAAACCCCGATGTTTGATTTCTTGTCAGTTAAACGATCCAATAAATGTAAAATAATTCCAAAACTAAGTTAATGTTGGAAACTGTTTATTTTCTTATCTTTCTCAACGTTAATCAGAGACAGATTTTAATCGGTAATCCATTTTAACGGTTTTCATTAGGAAATTAGCTATCGTAGCCATCATGGTAACACTAAAACCTGAGCCCTGGTCCGATTCGGTTGAAACGTTGCACAAACATGAATTTACGTAATAACTTGGACATGTTTATCTCCCAGTAAAATCCGTTTTACATTTTCAAAATGGTTACTATTCCAAGTATTAAAAAAATCATATCTTTTTCTTCTTCTTTCGATGAGGCCTGCTAGGGACCACGTGACAATTTCAATTCTTCACACTTAGCTGTTTTCTCTTCCGTTCCCTCCAATATTCCCTCATCCTTTCACTTCGCAGCCTTTTTCTGTCTTCGGACCACTTCGCACCAGGTTTCCTCTGCAATCTTCCTTGGAATCCCTCCGTACTCAATATCCTCTTTCTAAAAATCTCTCTGTTCAGCGTTTCTTCTTCTTTTATATTATTTCTTTCTAAATCTTTCTTTACCTTTTGAATCCAACTAGTTGTTGATTTTTTATCTTGTACTGCTAAAATTTGAATATCGTTTCTATCCAGAAGTAGTTCTAATTTCTTCTGTTTACCAACCTTTAACAAAGAATTTACATTTAAAGTGCCTGCAAAAATTTCTGTTTAAACTTGAGTATGGATGGATTCCAAGGATGCTCCGACTCATCCTTATTGTAGATGTTGGGACTCCCCAGAACCCTAGGTCCCGATGCATTGCATAATGCAATGGTGGATTTCTCTTCCGAGCTGCCACCTGGAGTAGTGCTTTCTTTCAGCAGATTTTCCATTCTACAATTGAAATTGTGTGTTTCACTGGTATTAATAAAATTCCAGAGTAAGATCAGATTGTTAGTCTGATCTGAAATGATTTATTTTCGTGGTTGACTCCACTAGGTTCTTCCGCCCTCTCAGCCGTTGAGAAATGAGATTCTTCTTCCGCTTTTAAGACCTTTGACCATTTTCTTTTTACCTCAGTTGATCCGCTGGTGTTTATTTCACATTGCCTTATTCACCCCTGTCCTGCATATCTACAGGAATACCCTATCAGCCATACGGGACGCGCCGTGTCGGGGTTGAGGTCCCCCACCCTAGTGCCTTATGCAGAGTTACATTTAGCTCCTACTCAGTTCAGAGCCAAACCCCCACACAAGCTAATCAGGCACGGTTACTTTTATCTTTTTATTATATATATTATATTTTTTGGAAAATCATATTTATGTAATAATAATAAAATTGTGGTATTGTTTAGGCCTACTTTTTTTAGAAATTCGCTTTAATCACGACAGTGAGACAAATTTGCATCTTCTATTTTTCAAACATTCAACCAAATATGACTCTTTTTGTAACAATTTATTGATGAGTTTTGTGGATTTAGTTTAATTTTTGTAAATTTTATAAAATTATTTTAAATAAATATCATTGTTCAGTAAAATTCACCTTGGCAAATTAGAAACGATTGTAGAGAATGCTGGAAATAGTGGCGGGGAAATCGTCTGGCTGGTCTATGTTTTTTATTGGTTAGTTAAGTATCACGTACCATGTAGTTCTTTTTTGTTTAGACAATATTTTTTGTAGAATAACCCGTGTTTGATATGTTCACCTTTTGAACCGAATATTCTTTTGCTATTACTTCGATAAATACAGTTACAGGCAGCATGTCACTACTGATTTTTGTATTTGATATTTGAAAGTATTTACAAGCAGCGCCAAATGCAGCGAGTACATCCAGCGCTTCCTCGTGTTGCAAATTAGAAGCTCAAGTTTCCTCGATGACATTTCCAAGGATAACTGGATGCTTTCATTACTAACAACACGGAAAGTATGCTAAAATATTTATTATGTTGAACGCATACACGAGAACTTGTAGGCTACTTCGTTACCACCATTTTAAGTTGCAATTAGTTGTGTGTCTGATGTTTGACTCATTCGTTAGCGTTTCAGTGGGAAATGTATTGCACAAGCGTTTTTGAGTTTAATTTGTATGCTATTGTAGTTTGTGTCTTGCAGTAACGTAGGCCTATAACCATACATTAAATTGAATTCAACTTCCATTAACCCCTTGTAAATATTTTACTGTATCTAAATATTTATGTGTAAGTAAAATAATTATTTTTTAAAATTATTTATACGTATTGCAAAAACCATCACAAATTTTCTTATATTCAATTATTTCTTAAAAAATTTGGTTCCGAAACTGTTGACAAAAAGTCAAAAAATCTGTAATTTTTTCAAAATCGGTAAGATGTACCATTTTTTTCATTTACAGTATGAAAATTAATAACTCTTCACTCAAAAAAAAGTTATTATTCTAAGAATAAATACAATAAAAACATAACAAACTTGGATCTTCTAGTTTTATTTCTACTAGTCGAAAATGTAATTTATTTTAAAATTTACTACAGTGGGTATCTTCTTATAAGGTCTAAATTCGAGCATAATCTGGCGAACCGATTTTGGTAATTTTCGCCGAAACGTTTTCAATAGCTTTTGAATAGGTTTTAGAGCATATATTTTTATCTGACTACATTTTAGTAATTAATTAAAACCGTTAGATCTGGTTTTGAGAAAACCCGATTTTTAAGTTGTGGACCAAACAGAGCTTGAATAATTCATTGGGAAAACCAGGCGTGTGTGTCAAAGTTCATCCAAACCGGTTTATTCATTTGGTCTCCACTGATGTACACAGACACACGACATTGTGTCGAACCACGTTTTTGGATCGGTGAATGTGTAAACCTAAAAATCGATTTTTTACGCTTACTGCACTGTCTTTAAACTCTATTTAGTGAGAAAATAAAAAATGAAAGCTGAATGTTTGTATTCCGTAAATGTGTTATCAGTAACCGTTTCTAATCCCCTGAGATAAAGTCTTTATGTTTGTCGAGTTGTTATCGAATTTGGTGTGCAAAATTCTGATTACAACTAGGCTATGTATTTTGAATTTTAAATGAATTAATTTGTATTCTAATTACTTAAATATATTTGGATAGCGTATAGAAAAGCTGTATTAAAGAAAGCGCGCGCGCCCACACACGCGCACACACACACACACACACACACACACACACACACACACACACACAATTCACGGGTAACTGACAAACTTTGGCAAGTGGATCCAAAGGTCAATACAAGTAAAAATGTTACATAAAGATAGGTCTTAAATCCATCAAAAATTGGGTGTTATGTCTATTTAATACAATATCCGACCTCTTGACCAAAAATCTGTGAAAATATTTTGATTAAGTATACACGGCTAGTTAGAGGACTAAATTATGAAGAGGGAGGCGTAATTCTCGAAATAATAGTTCTGTGGTAAACCATCACAGTAAGACATATATTGCACGACTGTGATGGTTTCCAAAATGTGCGTGTTATGTGTGGTTTGAGCAGTTGTTTGCACTCGATGTTGGGAGATAGTACTTCGCCGTTGACCGGATCCTGGACTTCATTCATCGTCTGAATTTTTAAATAAAATTTAATTTATATATTTGTTATTGTTGTGGGCCTCTTTACAGTCCTGCAACAATTTGTTTGTGTGGTTATTTATTTTTTTTCTTTTACAGTTTAATTATGTTATTATTGTAAGGCCAATTTACAGGCTTACAATAAATTTTGTATATTTTGTTACGATTTTAAGCTAAATAATAACGTTAACTAGTTTTAGGTAAATATTTAGTGCTGTTATTATTTTTTGTATAATACTGTTTTTTTGTAATTATTTATATTTTTAATGAAATGTTGTATGTTTATTTACCTTTATTTGTATTAATTGTTTTCTATAATACCTTTTATTTTTTTGTGTGATGTTTTATTGTAAATATTTCAATTTCGCGTCACTGCGATGATAGCCTTTATGGTTTTTCGTCGGGGAAAAATTGTTAAGACATGTAATTGGCTTGAGTATACAGATCATATAAACTATTTACAGTTTCACAAGAAACTCTATCAAAGCTTCTCGAAGATATATCTGTCGAAACCAGGAGAACTGTGTTTTACCGGCATGATGAGATTCGCTTATTACAGAACAGTTTTGGTAGAAAAGTGATTGTTTGCATTGGCCACCCGGATCACCAGACCTGACTCCGATGGACTTCTTCCTATGAGGACACATGAAAACGAGTGTACAAACCAAACCGCAAACAAGGAGCAAACAAGAAAGAATCTTAAATGTTGCTCAAACAATCAAAGAAAATCTAAACATGATAAAAGCAGCAACGTCTTCCCTGCTAAAGCGAGCCAGACTTTGCCGAAGTCACAACAGGGGGCACTTCGAAAACTTTCTAAGTTAACTTAAGTACGTTTTTTTAGTGATAACTAACTTACTGTATCAAGGTGTCGTTAATTATTGTTACTGTACAATTACAAAAAAAGTAATTTAATTTAAGTGTACAGCCGTTAAACTTTACTTTGCAATTCGTGTTACCTTATGGTATTTTATGCTGTCAAGTAAATATTGCTTATAACATTGAAAAGGTCTAAGCATAACCTTATTCTGTATAAAATTTTACAACTTTTGCTAAAATTATTCCAAAAATGGTTGGATAGTTTTCATATAGAGAATGTTAATTGATTAACAGTATTTTAAGCACTCGTTTTTTTACAAATTGAGTTTGTAAAAAACTTTATTTAATCTTTGAAGTAATATTGCCGAATCACAATCAACATTTTGGTGCATAAAACCAATGATGTCATCAGAATTTTGTTCTATAACTAGTCATGTATGTTTTATCAAAACATCTTCACTAATTTTTGCTCTAGAGGTCGAAAAATGCATTAAATACACAAAACTGAGTAACATCCAATTTTTCGTAAATAGGATACGAATGGGCTTAAACCTGTCTTCATATGACATTTTTTTCTTGTGTTAACCTAACGAATAATTTCCGAGTTCCCGCGAAACACCCTGTATGACAAACATATATTTTATGAAGTGTAGAAGTAAATGTGTTTAACTATAATACTTCCAATTTAAATTATACCCGTAGCTTTTGATGGTATGTTTTATGTGTAGTGCGCTTAAAGTATGCAATTTACAAGAAGTTATTTTATCGTTTTATCAATTTATCATTTATCAATTTATCATCAGTTGTTAAAGGCATGATTGAATAAAGCTAATTGAAAAACAAATCTGTAGGATTCGTGTGCTAACGGACTCTTGTAATGAGTTCCAAACACATTTATTATTATTATTATTGTTATATGTCCTTTGTTAATTTTATTTCTTTTAACAAAAATATGTTTTGTTTTAGGTGAGTACACGTACAGCAACTGATCCGTATGGATGTGGGTGAGTTAAAGGAATTATGTATATTGTAATGTTCAGCAACCTATTAAGTGTCCGACTTAGTAACACATTACCGACTTAGTACAAAAACCGAAGCGAGGTCTATGTTTCAAATCGACTGTTCGGCGTTTGGTGTTTGTGTTGTTACGCAGTTTTGGCCAAACGCATTGACCGATTGTTTTGAAATTTCGTACAAAGGTACCTTATGTAAAGCCCGAATGATGTAAACGTAAGATTTTTCCCAATATACTTCTGTTTCAAAATAGCGACCAATGTTTTAAACGATGACGAGTGTACGCAATTTTAATAAAACGCATCAGCCGATTGTTTTGAAATTTCGTACAAAGGTACCTTATGTAAAGCCCGAATGATGTAAACGTAAGATTTTTCCCAATATACTTCTGTTTCAAAATAGCGACCTATGTTTTAAACGATGACGAGTGTACGCAATTTTAATAAAACGCATCAGCCGATTGTTTTGAAATTTGGTACGAAGAAACACGTATCTATAAGATTTTTCCCATACACTTCCATTTTAAGATGGCGGGCTCTGATTCAACGTTGAGAATGTAGTTGCCAGTTATTTCCTGTAATACTAGCTGAACGGCAAAACCTATCATAATTTTGATCACTCTTGAAGAACGAGCTTGAAATTTCCAGTGTAGTTGGTTCAGTAATATTTTCGTAAATATTACGGTCACTGGTTGAATTGGCGTAAGAGTTACGAGCGCTGTCGTGGAACGCTCTGTATAATAATACTGCCAGGTCTGCTGTTCTTTGAACCACTCGTATTCTTTTGGTTGTTATGAACATAGTCCAACCGTTACTGTACTAGTCTTCTTTTGTCTTGTGTTTTCAGTCCTTAAACCCTTCCTCCTTATTATCAAACCACAGATGTAGACCTTAGTATTCTCTGATGGATTTAAAGCAGGTTCAGCAGTGTGTTGGCTTGTCAAACGTATCGCTCCGGCGGTAGGATGGAGAGTGGTCTGTTATGAGAATGTGTACTGTTGTCGCCCCGAACTTTCGGACTCCAGGGTTCGTTGAAGACACGTTAAATCGCTGATTTTTTTTTTAGCCTTTGGAGTGCTAACGGATAACAAAAAAATAACGTATTAAAATAGAGGAAATTGTTAGTAAATTTGTTTTTGTTTTTTAACTGGTTTTCGTCCTTTGTCTTTCTCTTCATTAATTGACAATATGCACAAAAACATGAACACAAATTTTGAAAAGTTGTTATGAGAGAATGGATTAGATCAGTTTTATAACTACCTTTTTGTTCTTGTGTGAAATAGTCTATCGAACTGGAGACCGTCAGGTCGGCGTTTCATGTCTGTTTTTTTTTGTTTATTTATTTTAAAGCGAAAAGCACATTGAGGCTATTATCGCCTCCCTAAATGTAAGCGTGTGTTAGACTCGGGTGTCGCGAGGGACTTCTAAATCCTCTTAATAGGTGCAGCTAGTCTGCATCCCCTTGCTGGGCTGCAAGGTAAAATGCCTGGTGTGATGATGTATAATGGTTTTTAGAGTTTTCTGGTAGCCGTTAAGAAAATTTAAAGAGAATGTGGTGTAATACGTTTAGTTTTTCTCTTCGGGTAAATAAAATGTGAATACTATATTTTAGCGTACGTGACTTATCACGAGTGCTGAGAAACAGTGTTACAATTTCCTTTAATGGCTTTCCTGGCCCCTAAATATCGCAGCTTTCAAGCTCTTCCTCCCTTTCCCTTTAGAACGACCCCTCTGACACTGTCACGACCAAAAGTGAAATAAATGTTACATTACAAGCTCCCTGGCTACCTCGTTCTTTCTGAATTCATTCTAAAAACGTTGTATATTTGTTTCTAATTTTGTATTAATTTAATTAATAATTTTGTATATATATCTAATTTTGTATTAATTTAATTAATAATTTTGTATATATCAGAGATACATATAGGCCTGAATTGACACGGTATTTAGGCCTAACACGGTGATGCGTGAAAAACCTTTATATTTTTTAAAGAATACTACATATGCTAATTGACATGATTGTTAGGCCTAACACAGTGATGCGTGAAAAACCTATATACTGTTTTAAAGAATACTACATAACATAACTGATACTGATGTTGAGCCTATCACGGTGATGTGTGAAGAAAACCTTTAATTTTTAAAGAATACTACATAACCTAATTGACACGGTTGTTAGGCCTAACACGGTGATGCGTGAAAAACTTTATATTTTTTTAAAGAATACTACATATCCTAACTGACACGGTTGTTGGGCCTATCACGGTAATGTGTGAAAAACTTTATTTTTTTTTAAATAGTACTGAAAACCTTAACTGACACGGTTGTTAGGTCTAACATGGTAATGCGTGAAAAATACTTTATATTTTTTTAAAAGAATACTCCATAAGCTAACTAACATGGTTGTTATACCTAACACGGTGATCCATAAAAAACCTTTATTAATTTTTTTTTAAATAGTACTTATAACCTAATTGACACGGTTATTGGGCCTAATAAAGGTGACGCATGAAAAACCGTTATATTTTTTTTTAAAGAGTACTCCATAACTTAACTAACACGGTTGTTAGGCCTAACACAGTGATGCGTGAAAAACCTTTATATTTTTTAAAGAATACCACATATCATAACTGACATGGTTGTTGGGCCTATCATGGCGATGTGTGAAAAACCGTTATTTTTTAAAGAGTACTCCAAACCTTAACTGACACGGTTGTTAAGTCTAACATGGTGATGCGTGAAAAATGTTTATATTTTTTTAAAGAATACTCCATAAGTTAACTAACATGGTTGTTAGGCCTAACGCGGTGATGTATTAAAAACCTTTATTTATTTTTTAAAAAGAGTACTTCAGAACCTAACTGGCACGGTTGTTGGGAATAATACGGTGATGCAGGGAAAAAGCCTTATTTTTTTAAAGAGTACTCCATAAATATATATATATATATATATATATATAATTTAATTTTTTATTATTATTTTTTGTTAACGTCCGACTATTGTGCATACTTGGGCTAATGCGGACGATGGGATGATTTATAGCGTATAAATCGAAATATTGTAAATAGTATATTTACCAAGCCCTGACCGGGAGTCGAACCCGAGGACCCGCGTTCGATTCCCGGCCAGGGCTTGGCATTTTCATATATATATATATATATATATATATATATATATATATATATATATATATATATAATATTAATTTAAAAAATGTATTGTATTAAAAAACCATAAGACTGTTTTATTAATTGTTTTCGAATATTTTTTTATATATGATAAACGTTACACCAAATATGCATATTTTTAATGACTATACACTCGAATCGGCAGCTTTGTCCAGTATTTTATATGAATAATAGTAAGAACGTACTAAAGATAAATTTTGAAAACAAATCTATTATACAGTACCATGTTTCAATGTTTTGTTTGTCCCAGCTTCCATCTGACTATCGGACCCAAATTTTGCCTCAATCTTATCAGTCTTCCATGACCACAGAACTTCTCGCTATACAGTGTATTTTTTACAGTGACATACGTTATACGATTATGAGTCTACACGCAGGAATCCAGTAGAAATTGACCGTTTATAACTTCTGTAAAAAAGCAATTGTTAAACAGCTTCAAGAACATAAAAAAGTGTAAAAGTTTTCAGCGTGTGTTGATGACAAGACAGTGTAACAGAAATTATATTTAGACTGGGTTCGAATCTAATGCGATTCCAGCTGTGACAATGGTCCATATAAGTGGACAATTTAGGAAACTGTTGTACCCATCTTTAAGCCACCTACATTTCTGCAAGGACGTGAATGGAACAGAACAAACGTTTATACTTTACGGCCACGGAAAGTGTGCATTGAAAGGAAGATTATATTAAATACAGATTATATTAAAGAATATACAGATTATATTAAAGCAGTGTAGACGAAATTATTATTTCGAGGATTTCTCACGGTGGTTTGAAGGCAAGATTATGGTGCTTGAAAACAGACAATAATACAAGATGTTTTATCAGAAATTTTGGATGAAAAATATCGAAATAACAATTCTTGTGCCTCAGCTGAAATAAAGAAGAAGAAAGTGTTTCATTAGGTGGAAATTTTTTTAGTTTAAACTTTTTATTTAAAAAAATCTAATTCAAAAACGTCTTTAGACAAACGCTTTCTCTGTTTAAAGTATAAGGTTTACACGTAAAAAATATGGTCATGAAAAAAATCCATTTTTAAATTTCGATGCATGTATTCGATTTGAATGTTTGTTCGCATAGGTTTATTATCACATTGTTGATGTAGGTATCTGTGCTAATCGCTGAAGGATAGACGAATATATCAATTTCCATGGGAGTATGGCAGAGGATTAGTATGCATACATCCTGGCATAATAAAAAAAAATAAAGTAGTTTTTTTTAAAGTCTTTAAAACTTGATTTGCACAGTAAGTCTTCCAAACAGTCTGGGTCAAGATGTCGAAAAAAAATTGTGTTGTTGTTTTAGGCCTATATGTAGATGCATAACTGAAATATGTGGACCAATTTTGAAAAAAATCCATTCTCGATTAAATATCAAATAACAAAAACAAACCCTTGTTGCTGAAAACGGTATTTGGTGATATATTCGGTTTTTCCTCGAGAGTTGAGAAGAGCTTGGTGGTCATTTTAAATAATTTGATAAAAGTTAGAAAGTTTTGTGATGTTGTTGCACCATTTATTTCCTGATTGTTAAACCGTTTACATTGAACGTCATGACAAATGACATTTCATATTTTACCTGACGTGACATAAACATGATTTGTGCACAGAGTGCAACTTCGTGATCAAAACGGTCATTAGTTTTATTTGAAATTTCAACCGTGATATTCTTTCAAAACGAAAACATTATTTATTTTTATGTTTGATAAGACACTCTGATTACACAAATGTCATGCAGTGCTAAGTCATCATGATAAGATTTGCCGCTGAACTTTACTATTACTCGAGGATAAGATTAACATCTGATGTCCGTAACTCACGCAGAGAGATAACAGCTGATGCGAGCATTGTTGCAAACAGCTGATCAAGCGTCCTCGTCAACAGCTGACACGTATTGTTTGTGTTATTAATGGATATTCGGACATTTTGCTAACATTTGAGCACGTTTTAAAGAACGGATAAATAGGTGTAGTTTAATTATACCACGACTTGGCTATCTATTGTTGATGTCCTTCCAACGTATAAACGGTAATCTATTAAAAGAAGCTTGACTTTTAAGTTTAACGTAGAGAAAATAAAAATGATATTAAAAAAAGAAACAGAGCAAAATAAGGTCTCTGTTTCAACTCGACCGTTCGGTATTTAGTTTGTGTGTTTGTTACGCAATTTTGAACAAACGGATTAACCGATTATTTGGAGATTTGGTACGGCGTTACCTTGTATAAAACCTAAATGACGTTTGTGTAAAACTTTACCTCATTTATTTCCGTTTCAAGATGGCCGCCTCTGATTTAACGATAACGACTGTACGTAATTTTAATTAAACGTATTGGCCGGTTATTTTGAAATTTGGTACAGAGGTACCTTGTGTAAAGCCCGAAATACGTATGTGTAAGTCTTTTCCCCCATTCATTTCTGTTTCAAGATGGCCGCCTCTGATTTAACTATGTCTAGTGTACGCAGTTTTGGCCAAACACATTGACCGATTGTTTTGAAATTTGGTACGAAGGTACATTGAATAAAGACATAGGTGTTGTAAGATTTTTTTCCATTTATTTCCGTTTCAAGATGGCCGCCTCTGATTTAACGTTGCGAGTGTAGTTATTTCCTGCAATACTGGCTGAACGGCAAAATCTGTAATAATTTTGATTTGTTCATGGAGAAAGAGCAGAAAATTTCCAATAAAGTTGGTTCAGTAACGCTTTCCGTAAATATTACCGTTACCGGTTAAATTGCCAGAAAACGTTACGCGCTCTCTGTATATACACTGCGAGGTCTACTGTTCTTTGAACTACTAATTTAAAGATGGTTCCGGAATAGTTTAGGAATAACATCCACCCATAAGGGTTACTTTCTCTGTACGAGTACTTCCCTGCGTGAGGAAGTAATAAAGGAGGTTTGGCATTTTTATTCTTCAGATGCTGTGGAACAAGGTCATCGTTTCGCTTCGCTCTCCAAGTCTTCTGACTGCCGGTACTGCATTAGCACGGCTAGCCACTCCAATGTACAAAGGGCTGCTTTATCTGCACACTGCACGATAGGATACAGACACTCGCTATGAGTTTATCATGATAATTAGAGAAAGCCGTTGTACATTCCCTGCTGCCGCTTTCTTGTATCCAGTAGGTCTGCAGCACTGAACAATACAATCAGATTAGAAGAACGGGACATATTTACTGTACACAATCTCGGCGTATGGGACTTCGCGCAACTGTTTTATCGACAGCACTATCTGAGCTATGGTTGTTATTGTTATTATTTACGATAAATTTCATACATAATCGCAGCACGCAGCTTTCTCGCTGACGTGATGGAAGCGAATTTATAAAAATAATTTAGTTTTTAAAATATGAAAATATTGTAAACACACGGTTATCCCTGTGTGTTTCGCTATCGCATATAATTTTCAACATAATTAAAAAAATCAAAATGTTTTGTAGATTTTAGTGCTGATTAAGATGATCAGCCATTTTGAAACGGTTGAACGGATTCTGCCGACGAACTAACTTGTCCAAGCCAGTAATAAAATTTATTTCTGTGCCAAGTTTGAATTAAATCGGCGTAAATTAGCACATTAAACTTTCAAATTACACTGAAAATACGAAAATGAACCTTGATCGCCGTCAGATTAACTGTTTTTATTTGCAAAGGATTTTTTAAACTTAAAACGATAATTTAAGTAGATTTTAATGCAGATTTGTTTTGCATAACGTCCATACTTTGTCAGGTAGATAAATGGGGAAGAGGGATACCTGTGTCTCGAACCCACAACCTTGAGGTAAGCAGTTCAGAGACGTAGAAATGCTTTAACCATGTCGAGCCGTGCATTAAAAGATGGTGAAATTATATTTTTAATAAGTTAAGCTTAAGATTTGAAATAACCACATTTTGAAACCTTAAAACGGATATTTCTGGAAACGAACTTCTCTTAAGCTAAACTTTTGAGTGAGTGCGGACCAAAATTGCTGTCTTTCGTAATGTTGTACTCCATTTAGAGTTCAGGGTCGACAATCATTGTGTCTGTGTCACCCAATGAGGCAGCTCATACCTCATTTTTCAGTTAAATTCGATAATGTCAAATAAATCATTATTTTTGTAATTTCATTGTTATTTAAATATTTATGTGTTTGTGACTACAAAGCGTGCAAATAGGTGAAGTGCATTAATTCATTGTGTTCTAATAACGTTATGTTTTATAGTTGTTATATAACTTAGACAGCGTTATAAGTTCTTCAAAATTAAACACGGAATAGAAATGATTGCAGGCGGAATTTTTTTATTATATACGCTGGGTTGGCTGGCTGCAGTTAGCAGAACCCTTTAGTGTTTATACAATAGTATTCGTTACCACAACTAAATACAGTGCCTACATGATATGGACGCTAATTAAATGTCATTCATAACGGACAAAAATAACCTCACTTCCAGAATTATTTGGCAGTAATACAAGTTGTGTGCATTTAAAATTTACCTTGGTGAGACGAGAATGTAAACCGCTGAAATACAGCGAGGTATGCTAAATATTTTATTAATTGTTCTCCGTGATTATTAAATAAATTATCGTTATACGTGGTAATTAAATTTTGTTCAGCAGAATTATTATTAGTGATATTTGTATATTTGTAATCATCTTTAAAACAATACTCGTGATTTTTATGAAGCATTAACTCAGCAACTGCTGTGTGGGACATGAAATGTGCACCGGTCATTAGTCGTTCATAAAAATTATGGAATAGCTTCAGTTTAATGTGTCTGAACGCTCTTTAGCGATCGTAATTTGTATCTAATTCGTTTTAATCTTTGTACAAACATTACTTTTATTATAGGCCACAAGTACAAGTTATTGAATCAGCTACATCCAATCCAAGATGGTAGTCATACAACTTTGTTTTTGCTTGATCAGGATTCATTTCCGTTCTCAATATACTCGCGAATGTACGGTACCTAACTTTCACTATTTTTTTCCGCAGATGACCTTAAATATTCACTACAGAATAGGTGAGATTTGTAGAAGTGATCTTAAAATCTAGACCACCTGGTGGTTTTGATGAACCTCCTAAAATCAGAAGAAACGTTTACTCTTCACTGACGAATTATAAGAAAGTACTTTTTCTTGTACTTATTGTAGTACTTTTTATATTTACTATGGTATTTTTTTTTAGTTATTATAGTACTTTCCTTGTACTTACTACAGTACTTTTCTTGTATTTATTATAGTACTTTTCTTGTACTTATAATAGTACTTTTCTTGTACTTATAATAGTACTTTTCTTGTACTTATTAAGCCGCCTCGGTAGCCTAGTTGATAGCGTACTAGGGCTTTCACCCCGAGGACCCGGGTTCGATTCCCGGCCAGGGTTTGCAATTTCATGCGCTATAAATCATCCCATCGTCTGCATTAGCCCAAGTGTGCACAATAGTCGGACGAAACACAAAAAGAAAGTATTTACTACAGTGCTTTTTTTATTTATTATAGTGCTTTTCTTGTACTTATTATAGTACTTTCTTGTACTTACTGTAGTACTTTTCTTGTACTTACTATAGTACTTTTCTTGTAAGTAGTATATAGTACTTTTATTTTTATATGGAAAAATGTATCTACATCAATCGATACATTCGTTTTCAGGTTCCATGAATGTATAATCGTTGTTTTTTACTTGCATAAAGTCAGTGCACATGGATTGAGACTGAACTAATTGACCGATTTTAATGAAATTTGTAACATTTCGAGACGTATTTTGCCCATATCTCGAGACGTTTTATTTTTCAAAAACATAAAATTAAATCGCTATTTCTGTGGTTGAAAAACCCTGTTAAAAATTAGGGTTTTCTCTAAATTAGCTCTATCAATTTTCATTAAATTTTACTCAAATGGCGTCTATACCCTAATAAAACAAATGCATTTTAAAAAGGTACAGTGCGCGTGCTTTCTATAAAACCTGAAAACATCCGTAAATATTCTCATTTAATATTCATTGGACGCAATCTGTATACACAATTCATATGTCTTAAAACCGGCAGGGATTGCTCAAATTTGTATCGTACATAGAGAATCAACTGAAATCCTTGTTTAAATTCTTACGTTATTTTCCTTAAACTGTAATTTTCTTGTACGAAACCATAACCATAATGTATGATAAAATTTGTTGACTTTATTGTGAAAAAATCCGGTATCGCAGATTTTTACTAGCTTTTTGCAGATTTTCAACTTTTCCCATTTACTTCTGAATTTGTAGGCTTATCCTATAATGTACGCAGCTTCACACGGTTATGGACTTGTAAGAAGAAAGTAGACCAGTTCGTTTTGGAACTTTTACTTTAGTTTGAGAGAGTCAGTGCCCGCATATTAAAATCTCGTACGGTTGTTTGAAAGACGAGTCTCTCAATCAGTGAACAAACTCCAGAAGCGCTAATTAGACGCTAGGTAGCGCCACGGTTTCTTGGCAGTGGCAATTAGCCGGAAGTAACGTGACCGAAACTCTCAAGTCTACAGCACTTCCTTATTTATAAATAAATGAACTAAAACTGTATACCAAGGGTCCGTACTCGAGGCATGTATCATACCTTTTTTACTTTACGAAACAAACAAATTTTTAGTAACTGTGAAAAAGTCAATCTTGAGATTTTTACTTATTTATCCGTTTCTGGGTCCCCTGAACACAAAAAGTTTGTCCCTCCTGAACTGTCTGTGAACATCGCTAGAGACTAGACTAATATACTTATGGATTTTGATAAAAATTTGGCATGTAGGTCTGTTTTGTGAGTTACTGGAACCCATTTTTAATTTTTACGAAAAATTCTCTTTACGGATTTTACGGTTTCCTTAAATGTAGTCCATAGTCTCAAAAAAAGGTCCTTATATTATCGAAAAACCAAGTTCTTCAGGCATCGAAAAAAGTAAAAATTCTGCCCAATTTTGAAAGTTGCATAATCAGATCTTGAGAATAGCCTGATTAACAGCTTTTTAGAAATTGTATTGTTTTTTCGTTTTTGTTAAAACGAATAATTGTTATTAAGATAGTGATAGCTTCAGAAATTTCTTTTTATGTATAATTAATTGGATATGAAACCATTTAATGTTTTTACACCATTTTAAATTAATTGCGTCAAACATTTTATACAAAATAATGATTCGTTCCTATTTATCAATGTTTTCAGAGAAAAGTAGTGTTTCCGTAAACATTACACAAACTATTTGACAAAATATAATAATATGGCTTTAAATGAAACATTTAAACACTAAATATAAACGGACTATAAGTATAGCGACCATTATAAAAAGCGTGCTCGATATCAGAGGTTAAAGTCCAAGTAATTGGACTATTTGCCACTATGAACGCTGCAAGCTGCAAGGACAGGGAGGAAAGACATTTGAGAAAATAGACAGTACTATAATATAACCGTAGTTGAATACTGTGCCTCAAGATGCCACCAACAACGTGCGCTCACATGTCTCTCATAAGGGTTTTCATTCTAGAACGTTTCTATTCAATGATTTAGTGAAACACGTAATAATAAGATAATTTTTCACATTTGATTAAAGTTTGAACGAAATTTACCCCAACCGATTTTGAAAAATTGTTTTTTTGTTCTTATTATTGCTGGTATGTTGCTGAAATTGTTGGTATATAACGACTACCATTGTTTACATTGTAATGTCGAAAAATTATGTGCGGTTTATTACCGAATTTCTTATTGGGAGAAGTCGTCGCGGTAAAACCCATTGAAGCAAGTGCGATGCCTGACCTTGTGGAACACTTTTTAAGCAATTTATGTATATGTGTGTCTGTGTATTAGCACTGTAGCGTTCGCAATTTAGGTTCGATTTGATTCAGACTTCGAATTTTGTGAAGTAGATTCAACGAGTTGTCGAACGAATTCCTTTCAGCTGTTTCAAAATTGGCTGCCATTCCAAATACGGCCTGTTAATTTTGTTAGTACACGCCTCTCCATTTTCTGTTTTTTGTCAATTTTTTATTTGTTGACTCATACCGATTATTTCGATTATCACAACTTATTGCTGTACAATAAGAGAAAGCAGTACATATTGATAATGGAAGTAATCCGAAACGCGTAAAAAAATTATGAAGCTAGGAAAAGAAGTGTGATCAAGAAAATTAATAACATTCCTAGTAAAAAATAAAGAAGATTAAAATAAGAATTTCTTTTAAGAGAAATAATAATGTTTTCTTTCACTTTTGAAAATATGGTTACTTTATTGTAATAAGCGTTAAATTGTCTGAAGGAGAAAAACTTCCGGCGTTTACCAGGTCGGCCGCGGGCTGTCGTAGCACTATTCCGGGTTCAGATTCCTCCTTCCTTCCGAGCAAGTTGTGGCGTCTTGTAGATTAGTTCCGGGTGTTCGTAAGCTGCCGTGTAGTTATTCTGTGGTGGGTGGTCCTCGATGTTCTGGCGAACAACGATTTTCGATTGTATTTATACTCGAAATTATGACGGGAACCATAATTTCTTATAAATCCATTGTTAAAACCCGACAGAACGCACCAGTCAGGATGAAGCTGTTGTATTCGAGAGATTTAAGTGGTGCGACGGCAATAATGCATACATTTAGCATACATTAGACCCGAGATAAGCGAGCACTGGCGAGTCAATTAGAAGCGAATATTTGTTGACGGGAGGATTGTGAAGTAGGTTCGCAGGCGTAGGCTGTTTGAAAACCGGGAGAGGAATCGGGAATTAGGCGTTGAAAGGTTTTCGGGGTTAGTAAGCGGAACTAGGCGATGTAACTCAGTTCCTATGTTGTTTAGGCGATGACAAAATTAGCATTTAAAGTTTTAAAATTTCTTTGGAATACGAAAATGAACGTGACGGTTGTCAGATTTTAAAGGTGATTTCAATAATCGTGATTTCAAATTATCAAGATGATTTCACCAAATCATTGATGAAATCAGATATTTAGAAAAGTGTAAGATTGTAAAGTGTAAAAATATATGTTTAGTACTGTTACATTTTGAACATTTTTTTTTGTAACGGCAGCGAGACAGCTGCGTGCATGAGTAATATTTTCCTTGTAGTAGAAGGACATTTGTAACGTACAGATCAGGTTTTTTCTCAATATAACCCTAAACAGAGTAATGCTTCAGGAAGCTCTCTTTCATTCCATATGTTCCCCCGAGTTAGCATGTCGGACAATACTTCGTAATGATTGATTCTAGAAACACTGTCATCTGATTGGCTCAGTAGGAACAAAGTTTGGTGATTGAAGGTATATATCTGGGGAGGAAGGACAATCGACAAAACATTTGCCCCATGAATAATGTATCCATCTTGCAGCCACTAGATGAAAATCAAGTTGCTTTCGAATATCGATTTATCAATATCCAACTATAACGTTTGGCCTAATGCCAACAGACTCTCGAATTGCAACGTAATAAATATATCGCTGTCGAAACTTTATGTTATAATAAATAGATTTTTGTTCGCGAATAGCCTATGGCTTAGCGTAAAGGTGAAAAAACATTGCATTACTTCCTGTAGTTTAATATCTTGTAAAATGTATTTTTATTTTTCAAAAAGTACTTTGCCGTTGATGATTATTACATCTGTTTGTGATTGTAAAGTACATGTTGTAAAACCTGGAAAATTATTTCAAATATTCAAATAAATTTTTTTAATGTGATTGGAAAAAATCACTTGCATTGCGGTTAAGGTTTTATTATATTTTTTTATTATTGACATACTCTCATACTCTAAAACCGGGTTTAGACAGTTAAGTTTCACTGAACAATATGATTAAACATAAATACTGTACTTTAAATGGTACTGAATTATACTGTACTGTTTACACATTCCAAAGAAGTTGAATCTGTCAATGGGGATACAAATTGCTTCAGTTGAGATCGTAGCCTACGTGTTCGAGTAGCTTATGTGTACAAATCGTCTACACCTATACCATTTTTTCTGATTGCAAAACTTTATTTAACTGGATTTTATAATTTGCGCGAGTTGTTTTTATTTTGGCTTTGAGCAAACTCAGTATTTAGGTTGTCATTGGACACTTCTTCAACTATTTAATTAAATATATATGACGTCTTTTGATGTCATTTTCTTTTTGTTTTCCTAAAAACACGGTATGTCTTTGTTTAAATTAAATAGGTTATATTTGTTGGTCGGTCGTCATTCCATTTAACACTAGGCACTTTGTTTTGGTCGGTTTTAGAAATTTTATTGAAATTTTAGACAGTTTATTTCACAAATAATAGATTATAAAAACAAAAACAAATTAGGCGCAAACTACAAAACATAACCTGTTTGACGTTTCAGTCAAACGTTTCAAAAACTTCTTTACACTGTTTCAGTGATGTAGAAACCACAAAAGTTCAGTTATATATAAAGACAAAAGTTCAGAATTTACGTGAGAAATACAGGGGCCTGCTGGCTTAGCTGATTTTATGAAAGTATATCCTTTCATTTCAACCGATCAGCTGTTTCTATTGTTGTTAGCAAATAGGCCTAAAGTAATAGATTATTGATAAAAAGGCACCAGCAAAGAACATCGGAGCTAGTTTGTTCTTTTGATTAAACTTGCTTTTGAGAAATAAGAATAGTTTGGGTTTTTTGTCGATAGTACCCGAACTGTTTTTTTTTTTTTTTTTTTTTTTTTTTTTTTGAGAGAGAGAGAGAGAGAGAGAGAGAATGACTGATTTTGTTTCGATCCTAAAGGAAAACTTTTGCGCTTAATTCGTTCGAGTTGACTTCAAGAAAAACAGGTTTTGGTGATTTTAAAGGGATTTTTTAACCGAAACGTATATGTTTTGAATAAAATAAAATCCTTAGATATCGGCAAATTTAACCATAACCAGTAAATTAATGTGGTCTTCTGCGAGGGACACTAAGACAGAGGGATGTAAAAATTACTTCTTTGAATTCAGAAGACCTGAAAACTGATAAATCCATCAACATCTCAAGGTCGGGCATTACGCTTGATCTTTATAATTTCTCTAAATGTATTTCGTATAGTGAAAGAGTAAAAAAAATTAAAAAACGAGACAAAAAATTCACATATTTTGTTAATTAAATCTTCTCTTAATTAAATTCATTTCTTCTGTACATTAAAAAGTAGGCCTCACCAAAGCATCGACTAAAAAGTGAAAGCTAGTATTTTTAGTTGCTAATCTTGGCTTTTTTGTAGACAGTTAGTTATCAAACAAATTATGTTTGACATTTTTTGTCGGTAATTCGATAATCTTTTGACACAAGAAATTTGTCTTGCAATTTTTTCAGGATATACGGCATAAAAAATTTAAATGCGTTTTAAAATTAAATTTTTTTTTGTACTGTATCTAGTAAAATTTTATGTAAAGAAGTTCTTATACCAAATCTGAAAAAATAAAAATGGCCGACAGCAGAAAACGAAGCGTTTTATGACCTAACTTTACATAAATGTTTTCAAAAATTCTGTATACGGAAATAACGTTTACTAACTTCTGACATTTTTAAAAGGTAATTACCTTCGACGACAATAAGATTTCGCTTACTGGAGTGAATTATTCTATTTCCTCGTACACGCCTGGCTTCTTGTATTTCCCCTTGCGTGTTTATTCTTAGGTACTACATTCTCGGATGCTATAGACCGATGTGACCATGAGCTCAGAAGCGTTTATCTAAAATCTTCAACTCTCAAACTCCCGCCAGTAGCGTCTCATTTCATCGCCGTCTTTTCCTTTGTTCTCTTCTTTGTTTACCAGAAGCGTAACTAGAGAGGAGCCATCTGTCCCACGCACCATTCCCGAATACATATATAAACCCTTTTAATCCCAAGACACTGTATTTGGTCAATATAGTGTACATGACCAAGAGGTTTGCTACCTTTTTTACTATATATTGTGTGCATCAACTTCACGATATATTTTCCCATAAAATATGATCAATTTAAAATATGTCCTAAAGTAAAAAGTATTACATTTTCGTGCATGTAAAAAGTCCATGGGACTCAAAGCATTACAAGTTCCTAAAAAATTGCACAGCTATTCATAAAAAACTCTTTTAACAACAGTTATAAACATTTATAACTTATTATGGGGATTCGGTGGTCGATGTGGCTAAAGCACCGGTCAGTCTGTTGTGTCTCTGAACTGCGCACCCTAAGGTTCACAGTTCTAGCCGCAGTTATTCCCGTTGTTTTTCCCTTACCGTTAACGCTGATCTCTCATCCTCATTATTCTAACTGCGTGACGTATGGACACGTTAAGAAAAAATTATAACGTATTATAATAGGCAAATACGGATTTATATCATATAGCACAAAATAATGTGTGAGTGACTTGTGTCGCTTTATCGGTATGCAACAATGTATTTCTGTTATTTTACACAAACGACATAATAATTTTTTATTCTAAAACTAACTTGAATACAAATAATAAAAGTACTTAAAAATACTTAATTGTGTTATGAGCTTATACATTGTTACACTGTACTTTTTTACATAGGTCTAGGATATTTAAAAGATTCGTTCATTTATGTTATTTTGTTCACCACTGTTGCGAGTATGATTTGAGCCAAAAATAAAAGAATTTAAAACAACCATTGATCGAGTGTATGAGCAGTATTTCTGTTCTTATATACCAGAATACGGAGTCTATTTAATAATCATGGGACGCAACTGTCTCACATACCTGATGTAAGCAAATTTTAAAAAGTAACCATATCAATTATTTTTGTATCTTATTTTCCTATTTTGTCATTATAATCAATAATGGCGCAAAACTTTTAAGATTTTTAACTTTTAAATTACGTAGACCACCGTCTGAATGATTTTCGTATTTTCAATTCAAGTTAAACTTTTAAAATTCTAAGATCTAGATACCAGGATTCGCGCTCATTTCAAAGTTCTGAGTCTGGGTTTTACCATAACGGCCGTTCAAATATCTTATTTTACAGTGGAAATTCTGTAAAAATGTAACGTGAAATAACAGTTTTAGCAAATCAGCTACTAAAATTTTTACTTAAGATGTGCACTGTCAATATAAATTTTGCATTATTATAACGGAAACGCCTTGTATACTGGCTTAATCTTGAATATTATATTATCTTGTTAGTTTTGATCAAGAATTAGGAATAAGAATTAAATTTAGCCTATTTTGTGCATGTTGTGTAGGAAAAAACAAGTAACAAAAACAAAAAATTAAAATTAATTCATACTTAGGTCATGCCATTCCATCACATCAGCGAGACAGGTGCGTGCTGCGATTCCTAAAAGCAACATAGCATAGAACATAAGTGTTATTTAAATCAAATCCTATCGTATAGTCTGTACAAATATTCAATATTAATATTTGACAAAAGAACTGTATTAACATCGTGTCATCAACTAAAATTTTTTAAAATATTTGAACTTAAGAGGATGAATAGAAAGTATTTTATTAACGACTGAAAATTTGAACAAGATATATAAATAAATATATAGGGAGAGTGTGATTTGATGTTATGTGACTCGCCGGAAGTACTGTTCCCCGACGCTGCTACCTAAATTAAACCACTGTTGTTTAATCTATGCATAGGTGAAATGCACAACTTTTGCAAAAGGCTGTCTGTCAGTCAAGCATTCGCTTGTAAATTGCAGTCGGATTATGAAACTTGGCAATTTTGTCTAGTGACGAAGCCAAAACTTAAGGCAATTATAGCGGTCGCAGACAGAGTTTAAGTTAGGTAAAGTGGGCGGTAAACGTGAAGTTTTACAAAATCTACCGTGTATATTATTATTGTATTAAAAGTAACGAATGTGAAAAAGCGTTAGTGTGTGTACAATATTATTATAAGTACTTATTATTATAAGTGCATTATTGCCTGACGGACTAATTTGCTTCGCTTTGCTGATATACTTGCTGCGTAGTTTTGAAACTAACACCGTTTTATAAGAAATTAAAAGGGCTACACAAAAAAACATTTTGACATTTGTCACTAAAATTTTGGTTTACAGTTTTAAAACGGATCAGGGTATGAAGTTGTTTTCCCCCATTGAGCTTCTAACAGTAAAGAAGCATGTTAAGTTTGGATTTTTCTAGATTTATAAAATATTTTGTTAGGAAAAGAAAATTGAAGCGTTTTCTGACGTATGTTTATATGAAGGTTTTGTTAGTTTTGATCTGAGGAACTATCTCCTTCATTTTTGGAACGTTTTTTGGAAATACTCTGTATGCAACGCATCAGTTTTGATTTTTATAGAAAATAAATTTACTCTTCGGGAGTAAATCAAACCTGAACGCCGTGGAACTATGTTTTCCCCGAATCGAAATTGTGTTTTTTCATATTTGTTACACTGACTTGAGTTGCTTATCTGATTGCGACTATATTTCAGTTTAGACTTAACGGTTTCTATCGGCAGCACATACGTCTTTGGATTATCTGGACCATTTTTTAAGTGGTCGTTATTTGTTTTTAAAGTATATATGTGGGGGGGATGTTGGCAGTCTTGTTTTCGCAATTTTGGCCCGATTTTATTCAAATTTGACTTAAAAATCTGTTGTAATCTCGGGCGTTTACCAATCAGCCGCGGGCTGGCGAGATTTTCTTCGGTTCGGAATGGTGAATAAGAAGTTCGCGTCTTCTTTAAAATTGACCGGATTTCTCTTATTTCCTGCCGATTAAGTTATGGCGTCTTGTAGAGTAGTTCCGAGTGTCGTGTAGCTAGTTGTTTTGTGGTGAGTAGTTCTCCAGAACATTGATTTTCTACCTGTATTTATAATAAAAATTATGGTGGGAACCATGATTTCTCAGAAAACCATAGTAAGTGGTGCGTCGGCAGTAATGCCTGGGCACAGAAGTGTAATAATTTAGCGTAATTAGACCCGAGATACGCGAGCACTGCGAAACAGTTGGAAGCGAGTATTGGTTGACGGGAGAATAATCAAAAATTATTGTGAACTAGGTTCGCAGGCGTATGCTCTTTGAAAGCAGGGAGAAAAGTTCAGGGTTTTAAAGTGGATCTTTTGCGGTGTTATTAAGCTGAACTGTTTGTGTAACTCAGTTCCTACGTTGTCATAATACTTTGGACAAGTCTTCATCCAACAATATTAAGTTCAGCCGTTTCAAATTGGCGGCCATTCCAAGCTTTTACCTTACTTTTTTAAAAATCTGATCTTACTTTCGTAATCAATGTTAAAATCTGCATAAATTAGCCTTTTAAATTTTTAATGTAACTTAGAGATTTAAAATGCAAATTTATGCAAATTTTAACTTCGAATACGAAAGTGAAGTCAGATTTTCATAAATATATAATGTGATTTCATCGCGTCTGCGAGACAGTTGCGTGCCGCGATTATTATAACACAAACTGAATGCGAGAAAGTTTGTGCAATGACTTGGCACCATTAGACTGCACGTTGCTAAACACCTGTATGGGCCCAGGCCACTTCACCAGGTACTCCGGCTTCCGAATCCAGTCAGGTTTCATATTAATGGAGTCCAGTTTTTGTGCTCCAATTGTTCTGCTGTACACTGGAACAAAAGTTCATTGACCTTGTACATCGGGATCCTCTGTAATTTAATACTGTGCTTTCTATAGGCGGTTCTTTTTAAAGTTAACAATAAATGGAAATAATATAGTTGAAGTAAGGTGATCATCGGTAGGTACGCTCTATAGCTCTTATAAAAAATAATCTCGCCAAGTAGCTGACGTAATGGAAGCAAATTTACAAAAAGTAACAGTATCACAGAACATACAAAAATATTTTTTAAAATTTTCTATTGTTTAAATTTATGATTTTTTCCATATCGTTGGCATGAAATAACGACAAAACTAAACTTTTCGGAAATTCAATTAAAAGAAAATTGCCGTTTTTTTCTTTAAAAAAGTTTTAGAAAATACATTCTGTATTGAGATAATTTTAGTTATTTAATTAAAAGTTAGTACGCTTTGCCGGGCGCATGCTCGTAAAATGTTTAGAGAACTCTTAAAAATAGTGATTTGGAAATCCAGGATTGGAGCTTACTTCAAGGTCAAAGGTTTAAGTTTTACCGTAGTGGTCACTCCCGTAGCTTTTATCCATAGGAAGTTCGCTAATAAGGAAATATTATAAAATATTTATTACTGGTAGCAAAAAGGGATGAAAATATTCACAATAAAGCTCATAATCTGAAAAGTTTCACCTCGATTCTCTTGACATCCAGCATTTCCACGCAACTTTTTAGGTTATAAAATATTCCATTTCTGTGGACAAAGTGAAGCTGCATAACCTATATAGACTAGAAACAGCCCAGGCTGCTACACTGATTGTGCACCAAAGTTGGGTCGTACATAGTTAATAACACGCTCAGGTAGAAGGTAAACACTGTAGAATAGATTACTTTTTTTTAATATGCTAGGCTTCATGAGGCCAGCCTGAGTTGTTAGGAACCAGGGCTACGTAAGCGACTAAAAACTGTAATCGTTAAGGAGGAAAGTTACGTAATTTACAGTTTTGTTGTGTTAGAGACCTTCAAAAATTTTATTTTTAAATGTAGAGCAGTGTCATGCCAGGAGTCGAGGAATATTTTTTCTTGAAGTAATATACGAGGTGTGTTCAGAAAGTAACGAGAATTTTAATTTTTTGAACAAAATATTTATTTATTCTTCTACGTTGATGTTGTCGCCTTCAAAATAGTCCTCATTGGATATTATGCACTTGTGCCAGCGCTTCTTCTAATCCTCGAAACACTTCTCAAACTCGATCTTTGAGATAGCCTTTAGTTCTTTCAGCGATGCGCTTTTAATGTCATCGACGGCTGTAAAACGACGGCCCTTTAAAGTTATCTTTTATTTTTGGAAATATGAAAAAGTCACAAGGAGCCATGTCTGGCGAATATGGAGGCTGGGGCATCGTTACAGTACTGTTTTTAGCCAAAAAATTCACGAACAAGCAATGAAGTGTGAGCTGGTGCATTATCGTGATGCAAAAGCCATGAATGTTTTTCCACAGATCCGGGCGTTTTTTTTTATTGCTTCACGCAAACGGCGTTAAACTTGTAAGTAGTACTCCTTATTGACCGTTTCACCTGGTGGCAGGAATTCATGATGCAATATGCCATTAATATCGAAAAATACAGTGAGCATAACCTTCACGTTCGACCGCACTTGTCGAGCCTTTTTCGATCTTGGCGAGCCAGAATGCCTCCACTGGGATAATTGAGCCTTAGTTTCGACGTCATATCCGTAAACCCATATTTCGTCACCTGTTATAATACGTTTCAATAATTCTGCATCGTCGTTGACTTCATTTAGTGACTCCTGAAGAACTTCCATTCGCCGCTGTTTTTGCTCAAAATTCAACAATTTTGGAACGAATTTCGCTGCCTCGCGTTTCATACACAAAACATTGGAAAAAATGTCATGACATGATACAATCGATATGCCAACATCATTAGCGACCTCTCTAATTGTGATTCGGCGATTGTTCATAACCATTTCTTTAACTTTTTCCACGTTTTCATCATTTGTTGATGTGCTGGGGCGTCCAGAGCGTTCGTCATTTTCAACGTCTTCACGGCCTTTTTGGAAACGCTTATACCACTCTTAAACTCTTGCTTTACTCATAGCAGACTCACCATAGGCTTTTGTTAACATTTCACACACGTTTTTACACTTTATTCCATTTTTTACGTAAAATTTGATACAAATTTTTTGATCCATTTCTTTTAACAAATGAAAATCGCCGAGCTCATAAAAACACGATTAACCTTAGTGGCTGTTACAGACAAAGTCAACAATGAAAACAGCTGAAAGTTTTATCATACTTCAAGGGCATGTATACCAACATAATAAAAAAAATGTTTGACAATCGGACTCTCCAAGCCCGCGAAATTTAAAAATTCTCGTTACTTTCTGAACACACCTCGTATATCGTGTTTGGTAGCAGATAATAGGAACACATTATTGATTACTATTTTGTATTATGAATTAAAAAAAAAATCACTTAGCAGGTGTCTCGTTGATGTGATGAAACTAATTTCGAAAAAGTAACATCATTTATTAATATAAAAAACGAACGTTAAGAAAGAGAAATTTTGTCTCTAACTAAAATTCATAATTTTTAATCTGAATTTTTCCTTTCAAAATATGATTTCACTATTGTAATCAACATTAGAAGATAAGAAAAATTAAAAATGTTAATTCATGCAGCTTTTAACGCGATTAAAGTGGTGAATATAGATTAGATTTAAAAAAAAAGTGTTTCGTAAGATTTGGAATGACCGCCATGTTGAAACAGTTAGGACGGATTTTGTTGTAAACATGTTCAAGCTATTACCAAAATCAATTTTTGTGCCAAGTTTGAATCAAATCGGATTAACATTTCAAAGTTTTAGGTACGTTATGTGAGAATATAACTCACTCGTTATTTGGTTACACGACAAGACCGAGCCCTATAACTTTGTGACTTTATTGAATTCTAGCAACCCCGAATTAGAGGGAAACATCTAGCAACCGTTTCTAGATGTGTTGTTTTCTAAACAACAAAGTCATTTTCGACGCATAGTTTATAGAATTTTTTTTTGGTGTTTGACGTCCGACTATTGTGCACACTTGGGCTAATGCAGACGGTGCGTGATTTATAAATGCTAAGCCCTGGCCGGGAATCGAACCCGGGTCCTCGGGGTGAAAGCCCAGTACGCTTACCAACTAGGCCACCGAGGCGGCCGTACACGCTTTAGATATTTGAATGCTGAGTTTAATCACCACTCTGCACAAATTCAAGATGTGCGGACCAGGATCACGTTTACTTCAACTTCTAATTGACGAAAAGTATCACTGTAGAAGACGCTTATGATAATTTCTACATGACCAACTGAGACATTTTTCACTAATAGAAATCAACAATGCTATTCTCATAATTCATTGTCCATTTCGCTGTCCATAATTCTCTCAAGTGTCCATTTCACTGAGGATTATGATTGTGAAATGTGCAAATTCAATATAGTGTATTGCAAACATGACACTATCGGTTCAAGCGAGAACGAGGTGATCGAGCCTGGCGAGTGTCGAAGAAGCCAACGAGTTTTCGTTAGGATTGCTTCAGAGCGAGGTTTTGAAGCAATCCTCTGCCATCGCACCTCATACACTCGTAATGATAATTTCGCTTTTGAAAATGAATAGAAAAACGTATTTAAATAACGTAAATACAATAACAGTCGACTTACTTACTTCGACATACAGGTTATCTGCTCCGACTAATCGTCTGCAATAACTGAATGTTTTTCGAATTTTTCCTTAATTAGATTAACCAATTCCGAAAACTTCCTACCTTGTTTTTCTGCAGTATTAAAAATTTGAAAATGTAGTCAAGTTCTGGAGTCAAGGGGTGGAATCATCGTACGATTTCAACTAATAGTACTTGTGTTTTTTCTTCTTCATTAACTAAATAGTATTCAATAAATTTTCGACTTCCCCTTCAGAATCCAAAATAATGATTATTTCTGATATTTTTTTCAAAATAGTCGTCCTAAACATAATTTTACGAAGTGTTTTGCCAAAGACATCAAGTAATCGTAGTGCGTAATTCTACCTTTACTATCTCGGAGCTTTACGGTGAAACTAAAGGCGCCGGCTGTCATTGAAACTTTTTTAAAAGGAACGTCTACTCGCGTTCGAACATTTGTCGCTCTTCGAATGCACTTCACATTTCACATTCCTCGATGGAACGAGCCTTAGAAATAAAGAACCTGAGAAGGAAACCTGAAGTTTTTATATCGTAGATTAAAGATCAAATTGGCAAAGTTCTTAAAAACACAATGTTCGAACTGTTTTCAAACCCCACTTTACTATTGACAACATTAAAGACAAAATCAGATAAAAGAAAGGCGGCGTTTATAGCGTTTTATTTGAAGATTGCTGCAAGAGTTATGTAGTTTAAACAAAGAAGCGCATATGAGTCAGATTAGAGGAACGAAAACTTATCAAGAAACAACAAAGTCTGTATTTCAACTCTGTCAACACGGTCACATCGTATGTTTTGAGATACACAGATTTTGTAGAATATTATAAGAGCAGGATTATTAGAGAGTTTGTAGATATAAAAAAACAAGGTAACAGGAGGAACGTTGCCAATAATTTACCTGCTGTTTGAAGGACTTCCCTCAGTTAATTGTGATTGATCTAAGTGTCACCTTTCAAAGGCTGTTGTCAGCTTCTGGACTTAATCGTCCAGTTCAATAATTGAGAGGACAAAAGACGGTGCCAACAATTTACCTACTGTTTGAAGGACTTCCCTCAGTTAATTGTGATTGATCTAAGTCTCACCTTTCAAAGGCTGTTGTCAGCTTCTAGACTTAATCGTCCAGTTCAATAATTGAGAGGACAAAGAACGGTGCCAACAATTTACCTGCTGTTTGGAGGACTGCCCTCAGTTAATTTTGATTGACCTGAAGTGCCATCTTACAAAGACTATTGTCAGCTTCTGGATATAATCATCCAGATTGAGAGAACAAACAAGGAACAGTGCAAATAATTTACCTGCTGTTTGGAGGACTGCCCTCAGTTAATTTTGATTGACCTAAGTGCCATCTTACAAAGACTATTGTCAGCTTCTGGACATAATCATCCAGATTGAGAGAACAAACAAGAAATAGTGCAAATAATTTATCTCCTGTTTGGAGAACTGCCCTCAGTTAATTTTGATTGACCTAAAGTGCCATCTTACAAAGACTATTGTCAGCTTCTGGACATAATCATCCAGATCGAGAGAACAAACAAGAAACAGTGCAAATAATTTATCTCCTGTTTGGAGAACTGCCTCAGTTAATTTTGATTGACCTAAAGTGCCATCATACAAACACTATAGTCAGCTTCTGGATATAATCATCCAGATCGAGAGAACAAACAAGAAACAGTGCAAATAATTTATCTCCTGTTTGGAGAACTGCCCTCAGTTAATTTTGATTGACCTAAAGTGCCATCATACAAACACTATAGTCAGCTTCTGGATATAATCATCCAGATCGAGAGAACAAACAAGAAACAGTGCAAATAATTTATCTCCTGTTTGGAGAACTGCCCTCAGTTAATTTTGATTGACCTAAAAGTGCCATCATACAAACACTATAGTCAGCTTCTGGATATAATCATCCAGATCGAGAGAACAAACAAGAAACAGTGCAAATAATTTATCTCCTGTTTGGAGAACTGCCTCAGTTAATTTTGATTGACCTAAAGTGCCATCTTACAAAGACTATTGTCAGCTTCTGGACATAATCATCCAGATCGAGAGAACAAACAAGAAACAGTGCAAATAATTTATCTCCTGTTTGGAGAACTGCCCTCAGTTAATTTTGATTGACCTAAAGTGCCATCATACAAACACTATAGTCAGCTTCTGGATATAATCATCCAGATCGAGAGAACAAACAAGAAACAGTGCAAATAATTTATCTCCTGTTTGGAGAACTGCCCTCAGTTAATTTTGATTGACCTAAAGTGCCATCTTACAAAGACTATTGTCAGCTTCTGGACATAATCATCCAGATCGAGAGAACAAACAAGAAACAGTGCAAATAATTTATCTCCTGTTTGGAGAACTGCCCTCAGTTAATTTTGATTGACCTAAAGTGCCATCTTACAAAGACTATTGTCAGCTTCTGGACATAATCATCCAGATTGAGAGAACAAACAAGGGATGGTGCCAATAATATTTACCTGCTGTTTGGAGGACTGCCCTCAATTAATTTTAATTGACCTAAGTGCCATCTTACAAAGACTATTGTCAGCTTTTGGACATAATCATCCAGTCCAATGATTGAGAGAACAAACAAGCTTTTACTTTATTTAGACTTCAGTTTTGGAGCGAGAACAAACTTGATGCCAGTTACGATTATGACGACACATACGAACAATGTTTCTTCTAAAAACAGTTGGGGCTTATATCGAACGATGTACATTAGGTGCATTGAAATGGAACATTTATACAAAATGTTTGAATGTTCAAGTTGTAAGTTTATATTAAAATTTAAAAAGTACAAAATTTAAACGACCACTAAAAAGTTGTCAGTATTAGCGCACATTTAGTTGACCTAGTTGTGGCGCTAAAAAGGATAAATAAATAACTATTTAAATTTAATATTTAGTAATCTCATCACTTAATACAGAATGTTATAAAGGCATTTTCATTACATTTTTATAACCATTTTGCAAATTTCGATAATTTTAGAACGCCATAAAATAAAAGCTGCAGTATAAACGCTCATAAAGCTGTGGTAGTTCCAATAAGAAAGATCATGTTAAGCTGTTAAGCATACTATGTAAGATTTATATCCTATCTAGTGCTATAAAAGCAGACTCAAGTCCAACTGCAACAACTCAGGTGGTATTATAGAGATCATGGTTTTATTCGTTAGCACGCTAATACTACAAGTCAGCTATTAAGGAAATGATCGGGGCACCCAGCTGTCTCGTTGATAAGATCATACGAGAACATTTGCAAGGTGAAAAAGCTTCGACAGTATTTCTTTGAACTTTTTTGAAAATCAAATAATTCAGCTTTAAAATCCGCATTTACTAGCATTTTAAACTTTCAAAACGATTATATTGGAAATACGAAAACGGTATGTGTTCACCGTCAGATTTACGATTCTATTGAAAGTACGAAAATGATTGTGTTCGCCGTTAGATTACGATTTTATTGTAAATACAAAAATATTTGTTCACCGTCAGATTTACGATTATATTGAAAATAAAAAAAAGTATGAGTTCGCCGTCAGATTTACGATTATATTGAAAATAAAAAAAAATATGTGTTCGCCGTCAGATTTACGATTATATTGAAAATAAAAAAAAGTATGTGTTCGCCGTCAGATTTACGATTTTATTGAAAATAAAAAAAAATATGTGTTCGCCGTCAGATTTACGATTTTATTGAAAATAAAAAAAAATATGTGTTCACCGTCAGATTTACGATTTTATTGAAAGTACGAAAATGATTGTGTTCGCCGTCAGATTTACGATTATATTGAAAATACGAAAATGATTATGTTCGCCGTTAGATTTACGATTTTATTGTAAATACAAAAATATTTGTTCGCCGTCAGATTTACGATTTTATTGAAAATACGAAAATATGTGTTCACCGTCAGATTTACGATTTTATTGAAAGTACGAAAATGATTGTGTTCGCCGTCAGATTTACGATTATATTGAAAATACGAAAATGATTGTGTTCGCCGTCAGATTTACGATTTTATTGAAAATACGAAAATATGTGTTCACCGTCAGATTTACGATTTTATTGAAAGTACGAAAATATGTGTTCGCCGTCAGATTTACGATTTTATTGAAAATACGAAAATATGTGTTCACCGTCAGATTTACGATTTTATTGAAAATACGAAAATATGTGTTCACCGTCAGATTTACGATTTTATTGAAAGTACGAAAATATGTGTTCGCCGTCAGATTTACGATTTTATTGAAAGTACGAAAATATTTGTTCGCCGTCAGATTTACGATTATATTGAAAATACGAAAATGATTGTGTTCGCCGTTAGATTTACGATTTTATTGTAAATACAAAAATATTTGTTCACCGTCAGATTTACGATTATATTGAAAATAAAAAAAAGTATGTGTTCGCCGTCAGATTTACGATTTTATTGAAAATACGAAAATATGTGTTCACCGTCAGATTTACGATTTTATTGAAAGTACGAAAATGATTGTGTTCGCCGTCAGATTTACGATTTTATTGAAAATACGAAAATATGTGTTCACCGTCAGATTTACGATTTTATTGAAAATACGAAAATATGTGTTCACCGTCAGATTTACGATTTTATTGAAAGTACGAAAATATGTGTTCACCGTCAGATTTACGATTTTATTGAAAGTACGAAAATATGTGTTCGCCGTCAGATTTACGATTTTATTGAAAGTACGAAAATATTTGTTCGCCGTCAGATTTACGATTATATTGAAAATACGAAAATGATTGTGTTCGCCGTTAGATTTACGATTTTATTGTAAATACAAAAATATTTGTTCGCCGTCAGATTTACGATTATATTGAAAATAAAAAAAAGTATGTGTTCGCCGTCAGATTTACGATTTTATTGAAAATACGAAAATATGTGTTCACCGTCAGATTTACGATTTTATTGAAAGTACGAAAATATGTGTTCGCCGTCAGATTTACGATTTTATTGAAAGTACGAAAATATTTGTTCGCCGTCAGATTTACGATTATATTGAAAATACGAAAATGATTGTGTTCGCCGTTAGATTTACGATTTTATTGTAAATACAAAAATATTTGTTCGCCGTCAGATTTACGATTATATTGAAAATAAAAAAAAGTATGTGTTCGCCGTCAGATTTACGATTTTATTGAAAATACGAAAATATGTGTTCACCGTCAGATTTACGATTCTATTGAAAGTACGAAAATATGTGTTCGCCGTCAGATTTACAATTATATTGAGTAATTACATAATTACAATTATAAGCTTAAAGTAATTACATATATGCATGTATATAAAACATTTTAACCGCCTTCAAGAAATGATTTAGAAGTAGGTTCGACGCTCATTTCAAGTTCCGAAGTCTCAACCTTACCGTGGTAGCTGCTCCAATAACTGGTGTTTCAATTGAGATTCACTAATCAAGACACTTAAAAATGGTGTTTCTTAAACAGAAATTTGTTCAAAGTTTTACTAATGCACAGAGTATATCAGTAATGTTCAACAGGACTGCTATTGTATTTATAAGTGTTAAGTAGGCTTTTTGTACTGAAGTTAGTAAACATAGGCTGTATGTTATATATGTTTTTTTAGTACAGTAAATATTAATTATAAATACTACTTGTTACTTAAGTGCCAAACAAATTGGATAAATAATTTAATTGGGAAATTTCAGTTCGTTGACAGCACTCCTGACGTCATCAATATTAACTAAGGTCGCATCTATATACTTCAATAGTTTGTCGTTCAAATAGTTCAGCTAGTTCGTTTGTCATTTAGTTCGCAGCGAGCTTTACGTTGTGAAATATTCTTATCGACTTATTTATATTAAATAAATTCGCAATTAGTTTAAAATACAGTCTTATGTTACAGTTTAAATTTAATAATTATTCCTACATATAGGGGCATATAATATAATAGGCTGTAATATTAAATATACCGTTTAGCGATAAATTAGGTTAAAACATTGAACTAATTCGTTCATTGAACTAGATTTTGAACTAGTACGTTTAAGTGAACGTTCATCTGAACTGTCTATATTCAGAAAATATTTTTAACACGGCTGCGTAGGCAGACAACTGAATCGCCTTGATACGAATACCACGGTTAGAAAACCGTAATATAGATGTACAAATAAAAATTGTTCTCTTATGGTACATTTTGTTAATTTTAGGAAAACAGTTTCCATCACGTCAGCGAGACAGCTGCGTGTGAAGATTATTTAATAACGAGTCTCCATTACTAGAATGGAATTATCACAATTAGAGTCATCCACCAGTAGGTTTCTGTTGTTGTTCAACTGATATAGATTCATAACGCAAACACTAACAGTTAGACTGTGACGTCACACAGAGCGGTTAAACTTCAATGTAGTGTTGTATAATGTAACAACAGTTGGACGTTTGTATAAACAGACATTTGTGTTCGTTGATTGAAACAGCATAGATGTTTCAGTATGCAATACAGTTGCATATATTCTGTGTCACATCTGTTGGATCAACGTATCAAAGATCCATAGCATATTAATTATGGCGATTGAACAATTGCTTTTGAAACAGTCACTTAATGAGCTAGCAGTTAAGGAAAAGCAATTTAGGAGAGATAGAAAAAAGCTCGAAAATTCAGCAATGACGAAAATCTTTAAAATAATTTTCATGATCGTGTTCTCAGATTACGTTCAAATTTTAATTAAAAAGTGATTTTTTATACGTTACTGCAAATTTGAAATAACCGCTGTGCGCAACTGTCTCGCTGACTGGAGTATGGAGAGGTAGATCTGTTTGCCAGAGTAGAAGCCCAGACTCTGCGTAGGAGTATCTTATAATCTAGCGTGCAGACATATCTTCCAATGGGTTTCAAAGATCACTAAAGGTCTTCCGCGAGAATGCACGGTCTTGTACAATCAAAGATGTTTGCAGGTCCAGCTAGATCCCTTACAGGCCTCAGTTCTGCGGAGAATGACGTGATCTCTAACGGGTCATCGGACATTCCGCAGTCATCTACACAAAATGGATTTTCACATGACAAATCTTTTGTGTAGGGAATGTGGTGAAAACGGCCCAGCTTTGGACAGGAAACGAATGACACTGTTTGGAGTGGGAGACAGACGACGGAACATCCGAAGCATTTCTTGGTTCTCTAACTACCTGAGGTTGTATTGGGAAGGTAGAATGTGTGCTGAGCGGCAAAACCAGGATCGTGGAAGTCCTGGATGTCTGCTGGCAGACAAACTATCGCTAACATGATGTACGCGAATTCAAAACATTTTTTTAATCTTAACATTTTTCTGAAACTCTGATTTCACCATCGTAGCGTTAAAGTGTGCATAAATTAGTGTTAATTTTTTTTTAAATACAGGTAAACCGACTTCATTGAAATTCGGATAGTTATGCTAATATTGAAAATGTTATTCGAAATTCGAAGTCGACCGATTTTGTTATTTAATTTCTTTCTGTTATTTTGTTATTTATTATTTTAACAAGTAAGAAAAACATTGACTTTTAAAAATATAAATACAGTAATTGAATATGTATTTATTTCGTAAGATATAGGCTATCTTATACGTTGATCGTAAACATAGAAGTATTAATATAAATATAAACACCTCACTGAATATAAATTACGATTTATTCCACAAGGAAGTATGAACTATAATACAATAAACCTCGGTTAACCGAACTGAGGTCAACCGAAACCCGGTTTATCCGAAACGTATCCAGAATCGCAAACGTAAATCCCTAAAAAAAATGACGGGGAAGAAATAAAATTTACAGGAATATAAGGGTGAGATCGCACAGGCTAGCAAAGAAGTAAATGCCTGACTTTGAGTTGACTTCCCCCAGCCACCGACTCCGAGTCTAAATATGGTTACACTGCCAATCCTCACCCCTTACCCCACAACACTGACATCCGCATTAACTGTCAATACAGAAGTGCAGGTAGCGCTTAAATTTGTTGAACGACGCATGCTGACGTTCTTGTAATGAAAATATGGCGCGATATCGCTGCTCGAAGTCGTTGCGACAGGCGTAACAAACAAACGAAAATTACTGAGTGTTTTAAATTTGTAATTAATATTCTATATAACCTATCTATCTTAAATTACAGTATACAGTTTATTAATGTAAGTTTGAAAAATGTACTTTTTGACTTTAATAAAAGAACATAAAGTCATGTAGAGTCTAGTCATAAAAGTTAGAATCATTTGATTTTCAAATATTCTAGAATTAATTAAGATACAGCGAAGTATTACGTGTGCAGTGCTTAACTGAAAAAATCATCCGAAATGGTTTCCCTCCTTTATTTCGGATAACCCAAGTTGTACTGTACAACATTCAACCCATTCGTCTTTATTGTTTTGTTCCTTCATTATTACCAAATTTCCGTAGAAAAATGAGCTGTTGGATAGACCCAGACCACCGCCCTTAAAACTGGAGGGTCTGTGACACACACACATATCCGGGAAAAATAACTTCTTTTTGCTTAGAGTTTTGTAAGATTTGTAGCCATATTTCGTATAGTAAGTCGTAAAACATTATTGTTGTATAGCTTACATTATCGCCTCTGTTGTCGGTTATTCATACAGTATTATATCGGAACAACCTTGGACATACACTTGGCGGAATCCTGTACTAAGCTTGCGGAACGCGCTTGTCGCTACGCTTGGTATTTCACGGCCGTCCACACCGTGAGTTAGCCAGTCAGCTGATTTATCCCGTGTTGGGACATATCCTGGCTAGGCTAGACCTCGTAATATTTTGTCGTACACTTTGTTTTGATGGCCTTGCGAGAATTTTTATTCATGTTGCGAATTCAATAATTGCTACGCGAAGCATTCGCCAAAGGGAATTTTCAAAAATTAACGCTAGAATACTGTTTTAAAAACCTTACTTTATCGTTATTTTCATAGAGAATTTGAATTAATGTTGATTGTGATGGTGAAATAGGATGTTCTAAAAGTGTGTGTGTGTGTGTGTGTGTGTGTGTGATAAAAAAGTTTGGAATTGTCGCCATTAGTAAACAAGGGAAAAAGATTTGGATTGGTTACAAATTTGCGAACTGGGTGGGGGCGGTTGGTGAGATGATTCAACTTACAAGAGGGTCTCCCGGGGATGAAATTTTTTGAAATAATACATTCAAAAAGTAGCACTGTTAAGCTATTTTTAAACCTCAAAAAAACAGACATAAAATAAGTGTAAAAATTATTCCATTTTATTCAAAAAATCACTTAATTTTGTAACGATTCCTATTTTACAATTCTTAATATTACAATTTTTAATGCCACTCATTTTGAAAAACAAGTTGTACTAGAGAAAACATGCTTTTTCTTCTTTCCCCTCTTTTCAATATTCCTGTCCGACATTTTTTATGTATTGCCGCAATTACTTCCTTTGCTTTATTCTTACCGTTAAAGCTGATCCCTCGTCTAAATTAGTTTTGATCAATTTTAGAGTCGAGAAAGGTATTTCTGCTGTTACAGTAAACATGGAAGAGAAGAAGGAACCAATATAAAATATGTAATTGTTTGACCTTGTTCTCACCCTCAGTATGAGCGTTAAAAAGTGCATAAATGTACATACAAAGTTCAAGTCGGGATAATGTGACGGGTTTCGGATCCTTCAGAGGCCTCAGATGCCTCCTTTACTCCTTCCTCGAAGTTACACATATACTTCCATTTTAGGATCTTTTACATTTTTTATTTTATTTTGTCTTTACACACACACACACACACACACACACACACACACACACACACACACACACACACACACACACACACACGATCGGTGTTCAAAGGAAGGTCCCTTTATTGTGAACTTTTTGAGTGAAAAAAAATGTGGAAAAATATCTGAAACATTACAAACTATTTTCATAAAATTTTTCTCGAATATAGTCCGTGGAAAACCACAACAAAAATGTCACTAAATACAAAAAAAAATCTGTACGGGAGTTTTTGAAAAAAAAACTCGAATTTTTCGTATTCCTCAGTAACGGTTCATTATTTTTTTTTCAAATTTTGTTCATATATGAAAATTCATAATTGACATTCTATTAAAAAAAACATTGACCTTTCCCCAGTTTAGTAACTATGGAACCATAAACGTTTTTTATTTCAAATTTGGATCTGTGATTGAATTAATTATTATCATTCTAATAAAATCAGTTTTGAGAGATCAGGCGGATTTTTTTGGTAGTTTCTGAGCCAAATCGTTAGTAATAATTATGTACCATTTTTCTTGTTGCATGGCTTGTAAGATAAATGATTTTCACAAAAGGAACATTTTGAATAAAAATATTAAGTGGCCTTGTGTAACGCAGAACACTGGACATAATATCAGTTGTTAATTATTGATGAGTAATTTGTCTAACTTTTTTTTGTAAAATTTCTCCAGTTTAGGATTAAATTATGAATTGAAAGAACTCGTAGTTTCTCTCTACAAGATCGAATGTAAGGAACAATATTCCCGTCTGGTGTGTTGGTAGCAGTGTCTGTTGTCATGGCAACGGAGGGGAGCGTGCGATCTAGACGGCAGTGAAGACTAGGACTAGAACTGCCAACGAAAGCTTATCACATACATGTGGCGGTGGCATACATTAATCCCAATGTCATTACGTGCGAATAACTCGCTGTATTGATAATAGGCCTGGGTTTAACGTAGGAAATGCCATTTGTTATTCAAATATAATAGACTGCAAGTTGAATGTGCTATGCAGTGCAATATAACTACGCAATAGGCTGTAACACAGTTGTAATGGTTTTCTGTAGAAAACAAGAACTGTTTAGCCAAAACCATAAGCTTATCGTGTACTGTTAAAAAAGAAATTCTGTAGTGGTTCACTTAATCTACACGAATTTGGCTTTTAATGATTAAGGTCTCACAATATATGGTATAGGTCTCGTATCTCCGTACCTTGCTGTTTTATGCAAAAACAGAAGGTTAAAAGGTACGTTGTTTTTGTTCGTTTTCACAAACCTTGGATTTATGTTCGCGATTATAACTTGGCGTAAAGTTATAAGAGCATTAGTCTACAAAAACTCCCAAGCGTTTAATTATATCGTAATATATTATAATTAAAACGTTCTTTGCCTGTAGTGGTTGTCTTTATGGTTATATTTTGTCTTAAAATTACGATCGACATTTTATTTTAAAAATGTGATCAATGCGCATTTTTATATGTAAAATTCAATTTCTAGACCTGCGCGGTGTCCGTTTTCCAAAATTCAATTTATTTGCTTAATTATGGGTATTTTTCTTTGTATTTTGGAATAAAATTTGTGTGTGTGTGTGTGTGTGTGTGTGTGTGTGTGCGTGTGTGTGTGTGTGTGTGTGCGTGCGTGCGTGTGAGTGTGTGTGAGTGTGTGTGTGCGCGTGCATGTGTGTGTGCGCGTGCGTGCAGTTTTAGTCCTATTTGATTATAAATTAGCACTAAAATTGTTTCCGTTCAACCTTTTATAATGGTTATTATTCTAAATCTTAACTATTATACCTGTATATTACACTGTTTTAAAAATTTGTTCACCAACTCAATCAGCGCTAAAATTTTTGTAATTGTTTCGCAAGTTTGAACAATAATAATAATATTTTTAACGCTGATCACGATAGCGAAATCAGATTTACAAAAATCACGACGTTTTAAGATGCAACAATTACGAGTTGTGTTCAGAAAGTAACGAGAATTTTTAAATTTAGCGGGCTTGGAGAGTCCGATTGTCAAACATTTTTTTTATTATGTTGGTATACATGCCCTTGAAGTATGATAAAACTCAGCTGTTTTCATTGTTGACTTTGTCTGTGACAGCCACTAAGGTTAGACGTGTTTTTATGAGCTCGACGATTTTCGTTTGTTAAAAGAAATGGATCAAAGAATTTGCATCAAATTTTACGTAAAAAATGGAATAAAGTGTAACAAAGTGTGTAAAATGTTAACAAAGGCCTATGGTGAGTCTGCTATGAGTAAAGCAAGAGTTTACGAGTGGTATAAGCGTTTCCAAGAAGGCCGTGAAGACGTTGAAGATGACGAACGCCCAGGACGCTCCAGCACATCAACAACCGATGAATACGTGGACAAAGTGAAAAAAATGGTTATGAACAATCGCCGAATCACAATTAGAGAGGTCGCTGATGATGTTGGCATATCGATTGGATCATGTCATGATATTGTTTCCAATGTCTTGTGTATGAAACGCGTGGCAGCAAAATTCGTTCCAAAATTGTTGAATTTTGAACAAAAACAGCGGCGAATGGAAGTTGCTCATGAGTCACTAAATGAAGTCAACGACGATGCAGAATTACTGAAACGTATTATAACAGGTGACGAAATATGGGTTTACGGATATGACGTCGAAACTAAGGCTCAATCATCCCAGTGGAGGCATTCTGGCTCGCCAAGATCGAAAAATGCTCGACAAGTGCGGTCGAACGTGAAGGTTATGCTCACTGTGTTCTTCGATATTAATGGTGCATCGTGAATTCCTGCCACCAGGTGAAACGGTCATTAAGGAGTACTACATACAAGTTCAACGTCGTTTACGTGAAGCAATCCGAAAAAAACGCCCGGATCTGTGAAAAACCATCCATGGCTTTTGCACCACGATAATGCACCAGCTCACACACACTTCATTGCTTGTTCGTGAAATTTTTTTCCAAAAACAGTACTGTAACGATGCCCCAGTCTCCATATTCGTCAGACATGGCTCCGTGTGACTTTTTCCTATTTCCAAAAATGAAGAGAACCTTAAAGGGGCCGTCGTTTTACAGCAGTAGATGAAATTAAAAGAGCATCGATGAAAGAACTAAAGGCTATCTCAAAGATCGAGTTTGAGAAGTGTTTCGAGGATTGGAAGAAGCGCAGGCACAAGTACATAATCTCCAATGGGGACTATTTTGAAGGCGACAGCATCAGTGTAGAAGAATAAATAAATATTTTGTTCAAAAAATTTAAATTCTCGTTACTTTCTGAAGACACCTCGTACGTGATGTAATATTGTTAACGGAAATTCGCTTCCATTAGGTCAGCGAGACAGTTAGTTGCTTTGGTTCAGTTAGGGCCTATTGTAAATAGGACTGACAGTTTCGTAAAACATTATCAGTTTTGAGAAATTTGACCGAGAAATGAACTTCGTGTAAATGTAACATTGGGAAGGAAAAGTTACAATACAGTTTAAGGGCTTTATATTGTATTTATGTGACTTATTCTCTTGTGTGTTACCTTCCGTTCGTGAAGTATCGCATTAATGCTTGCGGTCGTAACATCAAATACCTCAGTCATGTTTTCGTTATTGTCACTTCGATCCTGTTTGTCTCTCATGTTTGCTTGTCTAGTGTACACTACATAATACAGAAATATTACTTGTGTAACCGGGTGAACTAAAAAGGTAAGTTTTGTTTACTTGATTACAATACAATGACTATATAATATAGCCTAATCAGTATTGTGACCGTGCAAAAATCGATTTGGAGATGTTGTGGATCAGTGTTTTTCATCTTAATGTGTGGCGCTCGCTCGCATTGAAGTACAGAGAAATTGTTAAAAGGAAAATAGGGAGAGTGCGATATTTATACCCACGTAAAAAAATATTTTTTATTTAATTTTGGGACCATAAAACGTGAAGATATGGTGAAATAAACTATTGTATTTTTGGTTTTTTTTTTTGAAGAGCACACATTAGAAACATTACGGCACACAACTTACTTGCTGATTCGGTGGGTGAAATACGAATAGGCTAACATCACTTAGAAAAAAAATATTTTTATATGCGAAAATCAATCGAGGAAAAAGGACTCATTTTTTTGTAATTTGCTTGTTTGTCATTTAGAAAAATCCCTTCATCTTTTTCAGAATTAAAGTAATTCAAAGTTTTAAAGCCCTTTTTGGAAAATTTGACTTTACCACTCGTAATCAGCGTTATATATTATTTTAAATTTTTACTAAAAGTGCAAACAATTTTACACACGCGCGCACACACACACACACACACACACACACACACACACACACACACAAAGTTATTCTTTGCATCATTAGACAATTTCTGTGTAGAGCTAGTTGGTGTACACGCGCGCGCGCGAATTATTGTTGTAAGAAACTTTTGTAAAAAGGATCAGTAGGCCCATGATTCGTTTAGAATAGCTTCGACTTCAGTCTGTCTACCAACGATTTTTATCAAAATGCAAAAAGTATGGCGAAAGTAATAGTCGAGGAATTCTGAAGTAGAATGGAAAACAGTGTCTAAAATTCTGTTTTATCTAACAGCAAACTTTCATTTCCAAAATAGTTTTAGAATTAGGCTAATGACAAAAAAAACTTTCTATTCAAAACAAACCCTCAAGTATATAATAATTTGTCGGCAAACCTTTGTCAACCACACAACCTGTTATCAAGAAAGGCGGTCCTTTATCAACAAAGCATTCTTCTAACTCCGGTTTCACCTCTGACCCGTCATATCAGTTGGGTTCATGACTCATTAAATTTAATGTGACGCAATAAAGGCAGGAATATGAGCCTGTCCCAAGCTGAAATGAAAGAATAGCATTTCATAATGTGTACAAACCGAGTGGACAAATGTAAATAGAAAGTAGGCCTACTTTGGTCGCGGAAAAGATTAATTTGAAAGAAAAAACTAAACTAACCTACAAGCGGCTAGAGTTTATTTTCATTCAGAATATACTGCAGTAGTTCGAAGAACAGTAGACCTCGCAATATATTCTTGTTTGGCCATCGCAGTACTACACCGCTCTGACGTAATGTTTTCTGCCAATTGACCCGGTAACCATATTTAGGAAAAATGTTAGTGGACCACCTTTATTGGAAATTTTATTTTCCTTCTTAATGAATTTTTTGGTGTTTAACGTCCGACTGTTGTGCACACTTGGGCTAATGCAGACGATGGGATGATTTATAGCGTATGAAAATGCCAAGCCCTGGCCGGGAATCGAACCCGGGTACTCGGGGTGAAAGCCCAGTACGCTATCAACTAGGCCACCGAGGCGGCTCTATCCTTCTTAATGAAGCTTTCGAAATTATTATAGGTCAAAATTTTATGAATTTGAGTGTTTGTATTTGTTACATTTTTAATTTATTGCTGTTTCGCACATACTACTTTGAAAACATGTACAAGTTTTTTCTTATTATTTTAATTAGACTATTCTATTAACTTGTTTTTAAATAATAATAACATTTACTTTTAACAAAATAATTCCTAATCATTGTAACTTCTTTTGCCGATACGTAGACTAATTATTATGTTATGTAGTAGTTTGTAATTGTATATGTATTTTTTCACAATAAAGAATATAAATTGTCTGTATTTATTTTGCTAATTTTATGATAAATTTCTGTTTTTTGTTATAAAAATGTACTATTAGGTATTTTATATAAGAAATTTATCAACGTAATAAAGAGCACTGTTTCTAAACTGTGATTAAATCACTGCTACTGTTTACTGCGTAGTGCATTTTCAAAATATTTTCAAAATTTCAAAAAAAATTTCAAAATAATCGGCTAATGCGTTTGGCCAAAACTGCAATAACAAACACACAAACCAAATGCCCGACAGTTGAGTTCAAACAAGAACTCATTGTATTAGCAACTACAATGAGCGTTCATAATGGCCAAATACAAACATGGGGATGAAATGAGCAATTCGAAACATGGAAATAAATATCTCCATGTTTACTGTACAGTACTGAGATTGTTTTCCAATACAGTAGGCTATCTAGAATGTTAGAAAGTTTGTGCAAGTTCCACTTCTACTTTTTACAAGCCGGCTACCGTAATCCACTGAGGTGTCAATAGCCAGCACCGGCAGTGTATCAGCTTCGGGTTTCCGCGGTCGGGCATGCGCATTACGGCAGCCAGGTTTCAGCACCTGGTCATCAACGTATCCATCTCCTTCGTTACGCCCAATTAAACATTCCTACACGCAAACATCAGGCTTGCCAACATAACAGGACAAAGCCGAGACGTGAGAAGTCAACACCTTCCAGTTTTGCCTTCAAAGTTATTGCTAGTGGTCTTAAATCGATTTACTTTGAGTTTACTGACAAGACTAAGGATCACGAATATCTTAATCCAGGGCTTCTTCATTTAAAATGCATTAATGCCTACAGTGCTGCTTGATTTGGTGAATTGGTGTAAACATTTCTGACCACAACCTTTATGTTGATTCTTTTTTTCAATTTATGCTATTTAAGGTTTGGCTGGGTCTTACCTTAATAATATTTTGTACAAAAACAACGTTTGATCGCTTTCGGGTTTATTTAGTACCTTTCTAAGTAATCTTGAACCGTACATTTCATTAATTTCAAATTTGATACATAGACGTGAGCTTGTCTTCTTATATCACTAAAATTTGACAGATTTTGAGAAATTAGGCCGATTATCCGGGTTTTGTTTATAATAGCAATGTGGGAGAATGTTTAAGTAATATTTATTGAAGCGAAGCTTTTATTGTTAGCTTTGGCGAGAGAATAGAAAAAAAGTCTTCTAAACAGAAGAATGTAACGGAAATATGGAACGAACGAGCAAACGAATTTCGTCTCTCTATTTCTCTCTCTTTTTTCTTTCTCATTTTTATCTACAGTACACACGTATTAGATACATGAAAACGTTGTGTTGATTTAGTTTCGGTATTTTTCCTTAGTTGAAGAACACGTGCACGTTGTAACCGTTTATAATGCATTCGAAATTAATGTAAACGTTTTTAATAATTATTGCTAGTTTCATAGTACTAGTTTTTAACAACATAACTTATTATAGCTTATCAGCTGTACAATGAAATCAGCTGATCGTTACAAATTAATATAAAACAACTGATCTTTTACTATTACTATAGTAAATAATGTCTAAACTAAATTCACGTATTTATTTATTTACATAAAACAAGATATTTGTAAACATATATTCAGACAATTATATATTCAGGAAATATGTCATTAACAAATGCTTCGCTTCCGTCGGTAACTCACCGAGTTGCACTCGTGTACTTTAAAAAAATCTTCGTTTATAGGCTACAATTTAGTTTTCAGTATTCAAAAATTTATTCAAAAAGTATTTTAATTACTAAAAAACATTTTTCTACCACTTAGTATTTAAAGTACTCTAAAGATAGATTTGTTCGAATGTTCAAAACAACATTGAAGGCATTTCTAAATAATATAAATTGAATAATGGAAATGGCAGGAAGGTTGCAGACATCTCTTGTCCAATTAACTTAATCAAGCTGCACTGTATAGGTTAATAGTCAACATTTTGAATGAAGATAACTAATGAAACATGGCGTCATCCAATATTGAAACATAACCTCTAAGTTGACATAAGACGGAACAATTACTGTCTGTTTGGTAAAAGTTACATAATATTCAGGGTAATTCGTTAAAAACATCTGTTGTTTTATCAACAGCTGATACTGACATCGGGTTTTGAAAACTGATTTATCCAGTGGGGAATTAAAATGACATTGAAAAGTCAAAAATTTTTCCATCCATTAAGTAGCTTAATTAGTCAGTCCGGTTAACAGATATTTTGCTCGAATTTTGAGTTAAAGGCAGTGTATAGAAAACTTTATAAAAAAATGTACGATTCATGATTAAACCGATGTAGGATTATTTTTTAACCTTGTTTTTTTTTAATTTCAAGTTTGATACACTGTTTTAAACAGACTCAGATTAGCCGATTATGAGAAATTATGCTTACAGATTTTCCTCCTTGCCGACTTCATTTGTTTGTCGATAGCTTCCGAACTGGTGTTTTTGCGACCATATGCTGCATTTTTTGAACCGATACTTTTACTGTTAGCTTTGGAGAGAGGAGTGAATAAAAAGGAAGTCTGCCGAACGGAAGAATGTAACGGAAATATGGAATGAACGGACAAACGAGTTTCGTCTCTATTTCTGTAGCTTTCTTTTTCTTCCTCCTTTTTGATAACAGTACACGCATATCAAAACGTTGTGTTGCTTTGGTTTCAATATTTTTCCTTAGTAGAGGAACATGCACGTTGTAACCGTTTATAATACATTCGAAATTAATGTAAAAGTTTTTAATAATTGTTAATAATATTACTAGTTTTTAACAACATAACCTGAAACTTATTATAGCCTGTCAGCAGTTCAATGAAATCAGCTGATCGTTACGAATTAATATAAAACAACTGATCTTTCACTTTAACTACAGTAAATAATATCTAAGCTAGGTTCACGTATTTATTTTATTTAAACAAAACATGATATCTTCAAACTAATTATGTATTCAACAAAGATATGTTATGAAAGCTTCGTTTGTCAGCAACTCCCCAGTCCCACAAGTGTACTTTTTTGCTTAAGGCAGTTATTCTAAATCGTTTGAATTTATTGTTAGGAAGTTTGCGCAATGGTCGAACGTTCTAAAATGTGTTACGTCATAAATTAATATCTGTATAATTAAAATTTTAATAGCTTACATTTCAAGGCACTTTAATGCTTATATTCGCAAGAATGTGAAAGGCTTTGTAATAATGTAACTCAGTAAATAAGGCTAATATTATTTTTTTGTCTCCAGGTGAGTGGACCTTTTTGTCAAGGAATCGAGCAAGGCACTGCGTAATGTGTAAGTAGGTAGCCTAAGAAACACGTTAATATTGTTGGTAGAAAACCTCCTAGAGAAATTCAAAAGCGTACTTAATCTAAAAAAATAGAACTTAGGCAGTGCGGGACTGGCCGACAGAAGTGAATACTTCTTTTGGCTTGCCGGTCTGTATACTTTTACACTATTATGATTTAATTATTTTTATAAAAATGTAGGTGCATGCAGGAAAGGGTAACTCTTGAAAATTATTTTCGTATTAAATTTCACGTGTGTGTAGGTACACAACTTAAAAATTATCTGAAACTGTCACAGACTATGAACTTGAGTATTTTAGGCTATATAAGGGACTTTAATAATTAATCAGTTTACAACCCTAATTTCACAGTTATATATGACAGTTATACTGTCTAAGTATAATAATAAATATAATATTTGTGATTCTGGCATTCAAAAATTGGTATAGGTCATATACATTAAATAATTGAACTACACACATTTAGAAAATATACATTTTTAAAATTAACAAGAACAGTAAACATAACCTCAATTGAAATTATATTGAAGCAACAGCTGTTGTGCGAAATCAGCTGTTTAGAAGTAGTCACTTCAAGTCTACATATGTAAAAAAAAAAACAATTATATATGCTGTGAGGTATACGTTACGGAATAAAGCGTGACGCGAAAGCAAATGTTTATAGCCATGTTTTCTTAACCGCGACCATAACCGTTTTCACTTCCAAAAAAAGTGGTATGCTTGTATTTGTGTGTGAGCGCGTTTGTGCTTAGTTAAAGACTAACACGAATTATCGATATTTATCAAATTTTTTATTTTTTTAAATCAAATTTTTATTGAATTTGGTACTTAATAACTAATTGGTTTCATACCTTAGGATAAGTCTTTAATTAAAAAAAAAATCAGTTTTTAATAACTTCAAATATTGACAAATCTAATCTGTAAATCGGTTTTTCCAAATTGGCTCAAGTGATATTAATGCAGATTTACCTCCTATTTATCCATACAAAACTTGTAAAATTGTATCCCACAAAATTTTAATTTGAAAAATGTCTGTTAGTATAATTTCTCAAAATCGGATTATCAAACGTTGCTCAAATTGCATCCGTGTAGCAAATTTTGAACAGGAAATATTTATATTTTTTGTAGGCTATGTGCGCTGGAATATTTCGCATATCGATGGAGACTAAACGAATAGATAAACTGCAGTTGTAGGTCTTGCAGTCTGAATTCGGTTCTGGAGTCTAAACCCGAAACTGAACCCTGATTTCCGTCTCTTTTATCTTTAATTTACTGTCGAATCGTACATTTCTTTTGCTGCACTAACTGGATTTATAAATTTTCTTATGTTTCAAATTTTATTAAAATCTGACAAACCAGTTTTGAAAAATTAGACAATTCTTTGGTTTTTTTTGTTCAACAGGTTATTTGTAGGAATGTTTACGCATTGTTTTTGTATCTATTGTAATATAGGAAAGTGATCTACTGGAACGACTTTGGTAGTAAGAGATAGGCCTGATGTGTCTGTAAACATTTTTTGTTGATGTTCCTTAAAAATATTGTTGCGATTTTGGTCTAATTTGTTGGCAAAATTGAATAATAGTTTGAAAAAAATGGGCTAAATTTGTCCGACAGTTTCAAAATGGCGGACGTTATTCGGACGGGCTTAGAAAATTTGTAATTAATTTTTTAGATTTTTGAAAATGTATTTTTGAAATGTGCGTTAAAAATATTCATTTTTAGCGTTTAAGTTTTACATGTAATTTGAAAAATGCTAATCTTGCAAGATTTTAATATTTATGATGAAATTAGATCTTGTGTATTTTAAATTTAACGCTGGTTACGATAGTGAAATTAATTTTTCAAAAAAGTGTAAGATAAAATATTTTTTATAAATCTTTTTTTTTTAAATCGCTTCCTACACGTCAGCGAGACAGCTGCGTGTCGCGATTATTTACATGCGGATAATATACTACATTTTAAGCGTAATCCATGTATGTTCTCCTTAAAATGCCATTCTGCAAAAGTTTTTTTATTTATTGGTATTTCAACTTTCCGGGTTTAGAAGTTTAGAAAAACTTTACCCATTTATTTACGAAACGTAGCACTGTCTCGTAAATTTTGAAAACTAGGTGAACGCTTGTGAAACATCCACTGTTCTTGGTTATTTTTAAAAGTGATTTTCATCTTTCGTATCTTCATTGAAACGTTGATCGGATTTAGTGTAATTATTGATTTTGATATCACTAACCGTCGTCAGTTGTGGCTTCTTTGCCGCGTATTTTTGTCGGAAATTAGCTACAAACATTTATAAAACCAGGGGATATTTGCACGCTGTACTTAACGTCCGACATAATTAGAGTGCGCCTACCGTTATGTGCAAACAAAGTGGCTAAAGTGGGAAACTATTTTCGTTGCAGTTCGACTTTTACTGTCACACTATACGACGTATAAAATAATACTGTGAAATTGAAAAAAATAACTAGATGTACACTATAGTCTTATTGGAAACTAATTGATTCGATTTTGAAATGCATGTCTAGTTTACTCAATTTTCTTCGTAGCTTTTAAAACATTTTCGAAAAAATAGAAAATTTTCAAAAAACTAAAGCGACAGTAACGATAATGTACAGTTTTTAAAAATGTAATCTTTAAATATCCAAATAAATTTAACGGGTCGCTTATATTTCCAAAAAAAATCTGGTTTGAGAATTTCACGAGAAATCAGCAAATTTTTCAAAATCGACTTCAGAGATTTCGCTGATATTTTGGTCCTGTTTGAAGATACTTAACTCTAATTATATTGTAGCAAAGTGAATCGAAAAAGAACCAAAAAACCTCTGACTGTTTCGAACGTTTAATGTAAAAATAAATAGGCCTAATGGACTTGTAATCAGTAATAGAACTTTTTTAACTCAATTTTAAAAACAAAAGTGTCACTAAAGTAGTTATTAGATGCTTATTATTTGTTTTAGACTTGCATACCTAAAAAAACTGTCAGTTCTCCTGACTTGGAGACTTATTGTTTAGACGCCAATGACACGCAGTCACGAAATCGTGTATAGTAGGCTATTTGGTACTGACTTAGTTGTGAGACTGTGAATGCAGTCACTGCTACTGAGAACACTGTTCTTTGCACCAAGCAGTTGCGATTGCTCCCAAAGTACCTAGAGATTCAGTGTTTTATAAGGAAATTAACGTGCGCAAAGCGATATTAAAAGATTACTTTACTGAAAGTTAGGTAAAATAAAAATTAGCTTATTATTGATTTATTCTTCTTCTTTATTTGTTTCACCCAACTTTGGGGTACACTAAATCAATCACTTTTTAATGTTCTGTGCCTTCCTCGTAGCCCAGTATTGCTTCATTCGTTGTGATCTTGCTTTTCTTTTTTCGTCAGAGATTTGGATCGTTCGATTGGATTTGACTGAGCCTTGGAACCGTTGCTTCTTGTCCTTGGTTATTGTTATTGATTTATTATTAATAACGTATTCTTTATTTTACTATAAATATTAATTTAAACAATAGGTTATATTTTCTATTTAATTAATAGAAGACGTTTCTACTTTATTAAATGACCTGTTTCAGGTGCTTAACTATTTTTTTTTTAATTATTTTTTTATTATTTATATTCTTTTTTATGAATTGCAAAATATATTTGCTAAGTTTTGTATTTATTGTTTTGCTTCGTATAAACTACTAGTTCAGAGAACATTGGACCTCGCAGTATACTCTTAATTAATTGCCCGGCCGCCGCAACAAGACAGTGCTCGTAACATTTTCCGCCAATTTAACCGGTAACCGTAATATTTAGGCAAACTGTAACTGAACTAAAATTGTTGGAATTTGTCTGCTGTTTTTCCACTAAGGGAACAAAATTAAGGGCTTTGTACAAGGTGCCTACACACCAGATTTCAAAACAATCGGTCATTGCGTTTAGCCAAAACCTGTTTCCTCATTGTAAATCAGAGGCCACCATCTTGAAACGGAAATTAATGAGAAAGATTCTTATACCTACGTCGTTTGGGCTTTATACAAGGTATCTTCGTAAGAAGTTTCAAATCAATCGGTCAATGCGTTTGACTGTAATAAATTCACAGTCCAAATGCCTAACGGTCGAGTTGAAAAAGAGACCTTGCTTGACTCACTCAACTTGTCATAACATATTAATTTTTTTTCTTAATTATTAATAATCAACTATTTTTTAATTATATTTATTTTTAACATAATCCTTTTTAGTCATTTTGATGATTTTTTTGACAGATAATTATTATATTATGTAGTTATATATATATATATATATATATATATATATATATATATATATATATATATATATATATATATATATGCACTATAGGATATAAATTGTTTGCATTTATTTTATTAATTTTGTAATAGAACTCTTTTCACTTTAAAATTTTAGAATAAGTATTTGTCATAAGAAATTTACTAGAAATAGTAGACAGTACTGAGCAGTTAGCACACTGTCTTATTACTAGACTGTTTTCTAAACTGTGATTTAATCACATACTGGTAACTGCTTATTTACGTAACTGTTCAGAGAATTCACTGTTAGCAAGAAAACACTCTTAAGCAAACATACGGGATCTAACAACTGCTAGCGGCATCAGAATGCGCAGCTAATTTATTTATACGTTGCCTTTTTGTCATTTTCGGCTTTAACGATTCGATCAGTCTAAAGAATTATACAGCATACTGCATTTCGATCAAACGATTAAAGCAATCCCAGCTGGCAGTAAGCACAAAAGAGAATTTTCGCTGTAAATCTTAAAATATTTCCTAGCAGTTTGAGCAAATTGTTATATTGTAGCAAATTCACAGTGTTAAACTTCTCAGCTGTTAGCCTGTGATACGATATTCGTTCTTCTGAAATCAGTTGAAGTATGTTTTAAAGCAGAAAATTTTCCACGCTTCAAGGTCGTCAACACATCCTTCACATCTCACGCACCTCATACGCCGCAACTAATGGATTAGACGCGCACGTTTGGTGTTCCCAAATATACTGACTCTCCCGTACTGGTTGCGACCAATAGCCTGCCTTGGTTGGACTTCCAACGTGTCAAGACGTATTCGTGTAACTGTTGACAACTTGCCCGGGCTGTGTTGGAAAAGAACGGTGGGATTTAGTTATGTGCCATTAGAAAGACGTGCGGTATTCAGATTTACAGAACATACACTTCGAAGTACTTTCTATGGGATACGTCTTGCGAGGAGAGGAGCTCGACATCAGTCAGGCTTTATTATCTCGTTTCACTCCCGAATTCAGAATTTTTTATTTTAAATTTAGTACACTCACAAACCTTTTTTTTGACCCATTTATTTTGTTTGGGTATTTGTAGACTTCCGAGCGAAATTAGATCAAAAACTGTTAGAAACGATTTTGAAAAATTAAAATTTTTTTACCAGTTTTTTTACCAAAAAGTAGCTTTACACAACTTTTTTTTAAATCAAAGATTTTTTCCGAGATATGGATAAACCAGGCTTGTATGACCAATTTCATTTAAATCGGTTAATTCGTTTAGTCTCCAGTGTACGCAAACTTATATTGAAAATAATCCCTGACCGCCGTTACGTGTACTTTTCATGAAATTTAAAAATTTAAAACTCTACTTTTTGCAGATTTTAAAACTGATTACGGTGGTGACATATAATTCTAAAAAAACAAAATGAAAGACAAAAAAAATATGATTTGGTAATGGTTTCACGTCATTTTTGAATAGATTTTGCTGAGTAAACGAACTTGCCCAAGTTATATCGATTTTGGTGCCACGCCTGCAAACACACAAACACGCGCGCGCACACACACATACACGCACGCGCGCGCGCGGGGATAGACATATATCTAAATAAAACTTTTTTACTCAGGAAGGGGGCTAAAAATGGATGGATATGTCAAAATCCCAGTGTCGATTTTTTTTTACTTAACCAGACTTTGTTCTTAGTATACAAATTAAAATTGCCTATTTGGTCTTTCTTAAAGTCATGATAGCTATTGAAGATAGATGCCTGTATATAAATTTCCTTTAACAAAACACCCAAATTCGGGGCCTCCGGCATGATGTCACCTGTTTTTTACGCCTAAGCAATCAACTTCCAGACAAACAACCCAGATAAGGTTTTTGACAACAAACTTCTACTGATAACAAGGTAGAATTAACACAATTAGATAAGCATTTTTAGTAATTAACAACACAAGTTGGAAGGTTTGGGTTGTTATCGTATACAATGTGCTACCGCGTATATTGTCTATGATGTGTTAGAAGTATCAACACTTTGGCACAAACCCGTTCTCACCATCATCGCGGCACGCACTTGTCTTGTTGACGTGATGGAAGCAAATTTCTAAAAACATAATTATCACGTCACATTTACAATCTTACGCTTTGATGAAAATCGAATTTCATCATAATCAGTGTTAAACCTCCTTCAAGTTCATTTTCACATCTTCAGTGGGATTTTTAAAAAATATTTTGCAGATTTTAATGCTGATTATGATGGCGAATCACCTTTTCAAAAGTAGTATAAAAACTTTTCAAAATATTTTTATTTAAAAATGTATGTATGCTCTTTTTAATGTTTACAATGTACGTCATTTTCAAAATGTTAAACGGATTTTTCTTGGTTATCCACGTGTCAAGCTGTTATCAAAATCGTGTTTTATATTACGTTTTAACCAAGTCGTAGTGATATTGCAAACACTAGAATGCACGCGCGCGCAGACACACACACACACACACACACACACTTCCATACAAATTTGAAGATTGGTTTGTTATTGGATGATAGCTATACATCTTAAAATAAGAAAACGTTATTAAACAAATGCTTTATCCTTTATTGTATTTTATTGAATTTCCATTGGATAAATGAGCCATCTATTCGGGAGGCCATCATAATGAGACAGAGACCCAGGGGTCCTTGAAATGAGAACGATCCTGATCTTTAAATCACTTTTTGAAGGGGGCTTTAAAATGTGTGTGTGTGTGTGTGTGTGTGTGTGTGTGTGTGTGTGTGCTGTGTGTGTTTTAGCCCACTCACGTTCGCAATTTTAATCCGATTTGATTCAAACTGGCAAAAAAATCGAGTGTGGTAATAGCTTGGACGGGTTCGATATTCAGCAAAATTCATTCAACAATTTCAAAACGGGTGATCGTTTCAGATTTGAAAATTCATAACTTTTTTTGGAAATCCATCTTTTCACCATCTTAATCAGCGTTAAAAACCGCATAAATTCTCAAAATTCGTTGAAATTACAAGGTTTAATTTTCTAATTACGTAGTTTCAGTGTAATTTGAAAATTTTTTGTGCTAGTGTGTGCAGAAATTAATTATGATTGTGATGGTGAAATCAGAATTTCAAAATGGGGAAAGAAAAATATTTTCTTAAATTCGCTTCAATCAGATCAGCGAGACAGCTTCTGATTTATATAAATGGTGCCTACCGTTTGATAAATGGGTTTTTTTGAGCCAGTAGATCATTTTCCAATTGAAATCAGCTGATTAGGACATTGAAAATATTTTAATGCCTTTTGAGTCAGAATTTTTGACAAAGTGAAACCATTTTGCCAACTGCAAAATCTTTTTTCAAGCTTATCCGAACTTGTGTATAAGATTGACTAAAAGACAAAGGGGACTGAAGTAGTGTTATTGTAAGACACCGTGTGAATTATTCACAAACGTACGCGTATTATTATATTGTGGGAATCGCGACGAACCAAATCCAGCCCGACCCCGCGCCGGTGTGAATGACGGCTCTCACGTCCCGCGCTAGGTAATCCGACCCGCGCTAGGTTATGTTATGTCCTTACGCACTACAGTCGGACCGAAACCTGTTTTGCAGGTAGCCTATGTGTAATGTACCACCGCGTATTGTGTAATCACTGCGTACTTTCCCATAATTCCACCGAGTACCAAACATTCCCCTTTCTAACGTTGGACCTAATGAAACTGTTACTTCAAAAAGCAGTAGACCTCGCTTTATATTCTTAAGTAATATACAGAGCGCTCGTAACGTTTTCCGCCATTTTAATGGGTGACCGTAATATTTATGAAAAATATTAGTGAGCCAACTTTATTGGAAACTGTAAAAATTATGAAAGGTTTTGCCGTTCAACTAGTATTACAATAATAACCAGCAGCTGCAAAATCAATGTTAAATTAGAGCCCGCCATCTTGAAACGGAAGTGAGTAGGAAAAAATCCTATACATACATCTTTTAGGCGTTATGCAAGGGTACATTCGTACCAGATTTCAAAACAATCGGTCAGTGCGTTTGGCCAAAATTGCGTACACTCATCATTGGAAGTCAGAGGCCGCCATCTTTAAAAGGAAGTGAATAGGAAAAATCTTACACATACATCGTACAGGCTTTATACAACGTATCTTTGTACCGAGATTTAGTTGGAGAGAAGGAGTTGATAAGGAAGTGAGAGAGAGAGGGGATTGGCTCAAGATCTGTGGATGACTGCGGAAAATGGAAACTAGGAATCGGAAGACGTCGGAGAACGTTTTAAGCCGAAAAGAAGAGAAGATCTTTGTACCAAATTTCAAAACAATCGGTTAATGCGTTTGGCCGAAAACTCGTTATTGTAAATCAGAGCCATCTTGAAACGGAAAATCTTACACCTACGTCATTCGGGCTTTGGACAAGGTACCTACGTACCAGATTTCAAAACAATAGGTCAATGCGTTTGGCCAAAACTGCGTAACAACACAAAAACCAACCGAATTGAGTTGAAACACTTTCCTAGCTTCACTCGGTCAGTAATAAATGATGCAGCAATATTACACATACCATCACATTAAAATTCTACAAGAAATTTGGTAGAACAAAACCAACTGGTTCAAAACAAACCGACTTCTTTCTCGACATTAAGCTTTGATCACAGGCTATATTATGAATACTAACTCAGATAAATGTAACAAATGTGAAATTCGGTGTTATTGTTTATTCCTGCATTTGTCATAGTTTGTGTTTATGGGAATACCAGCAAATTACGGCTTGCTACTTCCGGGACCTGTTAACTTATTATAGATCATCAAAATCGCATTAAATTTTAGATATTTTAAGCCACGTGTTATAACTAGTTAAGTTATTAAACTCAAACTTATTATAACTTATTAGTTATTAAGTTATTTTAACCAGATAAGTTTAAATAGTGGGGAAATGAAAAATAAGGAAAATCAAATTAACCTAAATCTCTGTTGGGTTTAATTTGGAGTTTTCGATTTTCGTGTGCACAAAAACTTCCTTTTGATTTCAAAATTTGGTATACGCCCTAGTTATTCGACTCATATATGATTAATAGTTTTTACTCGGTTTTGAGAAATGTGTTCTTTTAGGTGTTCTGTCCTAGATATAGTTTCCGAGGACAGAAAACTTCGCACGCGTACTCAACAGACAGTAATCATTAGTAAGAAAGTTAATGCCGTTTTTTGTATCGTTAATTTTAATATGTGATAAATCAGTGTTTACTTAAATTTTAGGGCGTTGAGGTCGTAGTTGTTTGTCAAAATCCAGGTTAAGGACGAATTCGCTTAGTTTTGTGGCCGTACAAAATTATTTGTTAATTTACAGTTTTGTTTGTTCTAATCAGCGATCAACGTTTCCCTTGACGCATGCGCTCTTTGTTCACTCACACAAAATAGAACGGTAAACAAATTTAAGTAACAATTACGATCACGTGATTCACTTACGTACTTAACGTATCATTATGTAAACACGTCGCTCTCAATTGTGTGCGTCCAATGATTTCCGTTGTGCTTTGTGTGTATGCATATGTGTAGGTTTTTGTTTCGTTTCGGCAACTAGAGAATACGAAGTGTTGCCAACTGTGCGCAGAAACCACGTAATAATTACCATAATCATATTTACAAAGGCTATACGACACGGTTGTTAACTAATTAGACCCAGACCCTCATCCGGATCTGAATTGTGCACCATACTCACTTCTAGAACAGCTGTTCCTCACCTTGAATACATAAAAATAATATTAGTAATAACGGAAGAAGCAGAAGGGGAAAATTCAAATTTTAAAACATTTAAAACATCGAATGCATCGAAGTAAACTAAATTTAAGGGTTAATTAGAGTTCTGTAGAAAGATCAACAATCCATAATGCTGTGTAAAGTACTTAAGTAAGATTTATTCTATGATAAACGAATTGAATTGAATTGAACTATAACCAGAGACCTCAGAGAAAAATCAGAAATACTTAACAGAGTAGCTAAATTAAGTATTTAATTTACTTATTTAAATTTATTAAAATTTAAATCATTATTTAAATTATTTAACTTATTAAATATTTAAGTACAAACAGAGTAGTGTCTTCTATTTGACCCAGAACACCTACAAAAAAATCGCTTTCTATAAAATCTAAACTTAGGCATTATAACACGGTCATAAGGGCAAACGTAACTTACGCCTCGGAGACCCTATTTAATCTAAAAAGCCAAAATAGAACGGAGGAGCTCCAGAGAATGGAAAGCAGAGTACTCCGAACAGTTATTAATAAGAAACATTTGGTGGGGGTCACAGTACAGACTATTGCCGAATGCGGTCTTGTATCGGAACAACGAGCAGCTCACTAACATTTTTATGAAAAGAAGATTGGCCTTCTTTGGACACCTAACTCGATTACCGGAGAGATTATTGGACTACCAACTGAAGTGTAAAGTTAAGAACAACTGGTTGAAGGAGGTGAAACAGGACTTGGAGGAACTAGGAATAACCAGGGAGCAATTGGCAGGAAGAAGGGAAAAAGCGATCTTAAAAAGTCAGGAAACCCAATTGCAGTTTATGGAAAAACGTCCACGAAACGTAGTGTATTCGGAAGAACTCAGACTTCAGAGATCAATAAGATTAAAAAAATACTGGGAAGAACGCAGAAAAACCAAAAGACTTAATTAAATTGACTGAATGTGCTCCAATGTGGGTTAAAAAAAAACGAATTGAATATTTGAAAATCATGGATTGAAAATGCAAGTGCGAGATTTGTGAAACGCTAAATGATCGCGTAATTGAAAATGAACTTTTTCTGTCGCAAGATGTTAAAACAACACCGCATACTTATCCTTAAAAGACTGAAATATTATTTACACTGTGACTTTATAATTGGAATTAATATTGTGTACATTTTTGTTTTGTTCACCGACTAAATTGTTTAAAATAAAGGCTTAGCATACAAGAAAAACCGAAATTGTAAATTGGCTTTATTTAAATACTAACAGTACTTATAAAATATAAGAAGGTGGAGTGGATAAGAATGGGGGTAGTTAGAATGTAAAAAAGTACAGCTAAAATAAGCCCATTTAAGTGGAAGCTTTGCAAAAAATATTTAGAAGCACGACTTGAGAACTTGTTTTGAGGGGTCGTTAGAAATATTACATACCGTATTTATTTACTTGTTTCTGTGCGGAGAGAGAGCACGCGTGTGTTCACAGTAGTGTTAGTAATTTTGGTCCGATTGGGTACAAACCTAATCATGTTTTTGAAAAGAAAATTATTTTGGTTTGTACAAGTTTGTTGTACAGCAAATCCATATTGTTTCAAAACAGCAGTTGAAAATCTAAAAAAAAATGTTAGCCTTTTTGTTGCACACTTTTGAAAATCTGCATAAACTAAGTTAAAAGAAGAGTAGGGCTTAGCAGTATATTCTTATTCAATATTAACGTTCCACGACAGCGCTCATAACTTTTCTGCCAATTTGACCGGTAACCGTAATATTTACGGAAAATGTTACTGGGCCACTTCATTGGAAATTGTATGCTCTTTCTTCAAGAAACGGTCAAAAATATGATAGGTTTTTACCGTTCAGCCATTATTACAGGATATAACCAGCGACTGCACTCTCAGAGCCCGCCATCTTGAAACGGACGTGAGTGGGAAAAAATCTTACGTATACGAACGAATCTTTCGAACTTCATATAAATTAGCTTTTTACCGAATTTCAATATGAATCGGTCAGCGTGTTTGACCAAAACTGCGTTCACTATTGTGAACCAGAGATTGCCATTTTGAAACGGAATTGACTGGGAAAAATCTTTACAAATATGTCTTTCGGGCTTTATGCAAGGTCTGTCCTTATTAAATTTAAAAATTGACCAAAACAGTGTAGCAAACAAACACACAAACTAAAAATGTCGAACGATCGAATTGAAATAGAGACCTCTCTTCGCTCGGTCAATTAGCGTTTTAATTTACAATTTTCATGGAAAATAACAATTAGTGCAGATTTTTACTGTTTTTATCAATTCTGAAAATTTATAATGCAACCTAGGTGTGTTCATTTTCAAAACTATTTAAAACAAAAAGTTAGGCCTAAGAATTTTTAAAAATTGAAATAGCCGCAATTTTGAAACTATTGAATGAATTTTGCTAGTTAACGTACTGTCTAGTTTTCATCGATTTTTGTATAAGTTTGATTCAAATCAGACCAAAGTTTTGCTATATTAAGGTTAGCTGTATTTGTGAGCCATTGCACTGATACCCGGTAAGAGACTCTTGTATTGACTCTTGACTTGTAATTTTGATTAATATTTCATGTGTTATAATGTTTTTGCCAGTACATACCGGAATAGCTTTTACGTTTCTCCCAATGTTTAAATTATTTATTACATTTTAAACAGGAAATTTGTTTTTTTCAATTCAATAATTTAAAGATATATTATCTTAAGAGAACTGGATGCGCATTGGTCTCAGTTTAAAACGATGTCGGACGTAATTTTATGAGAAAATATAAAGTAGAATAAAAGTTTAATATTAATATTAATATTACAGGTCATCAGTGCAATGACCGACTGCTTGAGCTTTTAATTTACAGACATCCCGCACTTTTTCAATGCAAACAATTTAAATAATAACGTTAGTTTATTGTGCTTTCAGTTGTTAACGTGAAATGTTTGGTAAAACAAAACGAATAGAGTCCAGGATACATTGTTTTACGTTTTTATTACAATAACTTCGTTTAATTGGTAGTAAATAAAAACTGTGTTGGTAATTTAATTTCGAGAAAAACGAAAACAATTTTACCCATCATTGTGTAAAAATTATTATGTAGACTGTTCGTAGCGATAAACCAATGTACTATCGAGCTCGGTGGTCGATCTGGCTACAGCACAAGTAGGCCTAAGTGTCTGAACTGCGCACCTGAAGGTTCTTAGTTCGAGCCGCTGTTACTCCCGTTGCTTGTCCCTTACCATTAACGCTAATCACTCGTCCTCGTTTATGGACGTTAAAAAATAAATAAAAAAAAAAAACCATGTCCTAAAAAAATAGACGATGTATTATTTGTTTCCGGAGCTTCTTTTTAAGAATTTTTGTAGTTTGTATTTCAAACTAAGTTAAATTTTGTTTTTACTTTTTTTACCTACATTTTTAATATTATGTTTTCTACAAATTTTGTTATACGTTTTTCCTGTTGATCGACAATTTAACAAAGTAGTCAAAACGTAAACATTGTTCTTTTCCAGACCAATCTTTTGTAGTTTACAGTAATTCTTTCGTTAACAACTAGGACTGTTTTATTCAATATTTACGGTGATAGGCTATACCCAATAATATACCGATTAGTTTTGACCCCAGTAATTTCATAGGACATAATTCATCATTTGGAGCAGAAATTCATGGAACCGTAACTTGTTGACGGAACATTACGAAAGGTATATTTGTATGAAAGTTTTTTTCATTATTTTTATGAGGAAAACGTGTGTGAAGTATGACATATTAATCTGAAACACTGTGTAGTATCCATGAGGAGATACGCCTGCGCCTTGTGGTCTAAACAGGATGTGTTGATATAAACTCAGCAGATTTATTGTGATTCTTTGTCTGAAGTCTTGTTTCTTGTTAGTTATAGGCCTTACCTTGAACCCATCAACTCTACCTACTAATTCAATGTCTTTGTATCCATTAAATTTACTCTATACTGTATGTTGTATTGTGTTTGGTTGCACGGGGTATTACAGTACATGATTAGAAGTCGGTGACGTTGTTGACAATATTGTCAGTGGTTAGGCTTACCATTCGTCCGGGATTTAGGCATGTGTCCGGGGAAGTGTTTGGTATTAACGAATGTCCGGGATTTTCGGATATCTGTGTGAATGATGGGGCGGTTGGGAAATTTCGCTGTTTTGATTTAGCGGTTGGTAAAACTGAAGTCAAAGTAGGAACGCCTGCCTGAAGAAAAAAAACTTTGCACTCAAGAAAAGTAGAAAGAACTCGCTTCAATATTCACGTTCAATATTCAAGTTCAATATTAAAGCGCAACGTTTAGTTCAAAAATATTTTCAAATTGATGAAGTTCGAGATGTGCTTACCTGGTACATCAGCTGAGTATTTTCTATAATGAGAAACGTTTGGACGGCGGAGAGGGAGGAAGGTCCGTTTCGGTTGCGTGGGAGATACTTCTTCTTCTTTTTTTTTTTGAAAAGTATTATCATGTGAAAAACGTCACACACTCCAACTCCAAGGCAAAAGCAAGAACTCGATGGTACAGATGTTATACTCGCAGGACCCAGTTCTAAGTAAATGTTCTGATGTTTTTGTGCCTACTTTTAGTTTGACATTTGTGTTCCAAAACAATTATTACGTTATAATATATTCAAGTGGAAAAATTATTATTACTAAAAACAACTTTAAAAAAAGGTCCGGGATTGGAGTCCAGAAATTATGGTAAGCCAAAATGGCTGAATCGAAAACTGAATGTCATGTCATGGCTGGTTTTAACACGACTGGGTCTGTAGTATAATGGCGTTAATTATAATTTAAATATGTATTATTAAACTTACTTTTATAAATACAATATATTTAACTGCATACGCTCGAACAGTTTTATGCTAGATGGGCCGGCTGTACGGGTATAGTATAAGACATTAATTATAATTAAAAATATTTATTGTTGAAATTATTTATAAACATAGTAATATTTGCATCATATTGTTGTATTCCAAATAAGTTAAGACGACGCAAGGTACAAAAGAAACATTGCATGTCGCGAGAGTGCGTTATAACAGAGAGTGTGACGCGAAATCTTGTTTTCCCCTAAAGAACAAAGAAAAAAAAATGTTACGTGACGTGAAAGCGACTTTTTGGAAATTTGCATCCATTACGTGAATGTTATAAAAATAAAAAAACGTATTTTATGCTTTATATGATAAGTTTTGTACAAGAATTCAGAAACACTTTAAAATGTTATCCAATTTTGTATATTATTAATTTTGAGGATTAGTGATCTATTCTTTTTCATTTGCAGCAAATGAATTTCTTTTAAGTCTGTTTCTAAAAAACTTCCACATTTTTTACGTGTAATTTTATCATTAGACGTGAAATTTCTTCTTCTTTATTTGTTTCACCCAACTTTTGGGTACACTAAACTAAATCAATCACTTTTTAATGTTCTGTGCCTTCCTCGTAGCCCAGTATTTTTCTACACTTCATCTCGTTTGAGGTTCCAAGACGCTCCGACTCGTCTCTGTGCAATGCTACAGACTCCCCAGAATCCGAATGTCTGCTTGTGCACTGGTGTGCACCTGAGGTACTTACATCACATACTTCACACTCTTCCATGATTGATAATTTCTTGGGGGTGACTTCTAGAGCCAGATTTTTTCCAACCAAGGTTGTGAGCCCTGGAGGTTATTCTCAGCCGCCCCTAACCTGGAGAACAGACGCTGACCAAAGGCCGCCCAATCTGGGAACAAACGCCTTTGGATTTGGAATTGTGTGTTGGTGGTGAAACCACCAGGCTCTTCCGCTCCATCCACCGTTGGGAATCCGAGATTCCTCTTCCGCTGTCAGGACCGTTGACCAAGTTTCACCTTGTAACCCAAGGCAGGGGCCCTTACAGAGTGCTACCATCCGGAGCCAGATGGACCCCGGTTTTTTAGCGAGGTGTTACTCCTCCCTCACCTCCTTCATTCCTTGCGAGATGAAGCCCCGGGCTTGGGACCGGCAATTAGACGTGAAATTGCATAGCGGATTTTTTATTTCATTTTCCGTTCTGCATTTGTTCATTGAGTTCAGCTTGACTAATTTAATCGTATTTTATAATTTTTGTATCTATTTTATCCGTGCTATTTGGTTCGACGTATCCGCAATTGCTCAACTTGTTCTGTGTCTAACTTAAATTGGCTAACAGTGAATACTGGTTTTTAATGTTTTCTATTTTCTCGCTATATGATTTATTGCGATTGTATTAAATAATTCAGATTTTGATGTTTATCTACGTCCATTATCAAGTCCGTTGAGTCAAAAAAGTGGTTTTGCAACTTGAACACGTGTGTAAGGGCCTATTTGGATCGCATTGGAATGTAGTTTCACTTTTCAATATCTCGGAACCTTCTAAAAAAATATTTAGTAATTTTTTTTCTCGTAAACTTAAAAATAGATTTTTTTCAGAATCGATTCTGTATATTTTTATTAGATTTGCTCAGTTTTAGTCCATATGTGGACTCAAGAAACACATATGGACAGTTAAGTTATGTAAACATATGGACATATGGAGCTATGTAAACGGATAATTTTTTTCAAAATCGGTAAGATTTTGGCCGAATTAAAATTAACAGCTCAAGTAGGTGTATAAAATTTGAACAATTTAAGAAATTTCCGGTTTGGAAGTAAATTGAATGTAAAGATGAACTTATCTTGACAAGGTTTATTTCATTTTTACACAATCGCATTACTTTAAAATTTGTAATTTGTTACAATGATTAATTAATTTTTACGTATGCCCAAAATTTAAGCAAAATATGAATAGGAACCGATTTTGAGAAATTAGGTAAATTTACCGATTTTTTGGTGATAGCCTTAGAACTGTAAAGTGCATAACAAAAGAGAGTAAAAGAGTTGTTGAGGTACAAAGAATTAATTGTCCAAGTATACACTCGTACATCAATTGTTTCTTGCTTCTAATCTCGTCTGGTATTAGCGTTTAATTCAGAGCCCAGTGACACACGTGATACAATAAAACAGGCTGTCAGCTGTCCAATGGCGCACAATTCTGAAATTCCCGCATGTCCAGAGCAAATATTCCAAACAACATGGGAATTCCACGTTGGGCGGTGGCCAAAAAACTTCGTCCCTTTATTTGCCTACTGTGGCACAGTGTTGGTACTGTACAGGCCCTAGGGTGATTTTTACCACTAAATTAAATAATTTCCATTTAAGTGCGTTCAAACAAACTTGACCGCTCTCTGTTTATTTTTGTTTTTCTCTTCTCGCCACTGTACACAGCGAAATGTAATCGCTATAGTTTATAAATAAATTTTGCAAAAATACTACATACACTTTTTCACCTTCTATTATTTCTCGAAAAATCTTGTTTGAAAACCATCCACAAATAAAATCGACTTAATTTCTCAGAATGTGTCAATCAGTTTTTAAAAAAATGTGATATGTATAAAGTTTTATAACTAAAATAAAACAGTGTAAAAATTTTTAATTAAATTTACAGTTCGAGAGTAATTTGAAAAAAACCGGCTGCGTTTAGGATTGTCCCACCATTATGTCAAATTTATTTCTGTGACATAAGTTACGAATATGGCCAAAATTTGAGTAAAAACTTTGAAACCAATTTTGAGAAAATATTTTTGTATAAAGCCTTCAAGCAGGATTACTTCGTTTGGGTGCTTATGGGACCATATTTGAGTAAAATCTGATGAAAGTATTTTTTAGCGGACTTCGATAAATGTTTTCATTCAAAAAAAGTACTGTAAAATTAAAAATTGTCCGTATGAACAAATTTTAATTCAGTATGATAAATTTTATTAAAATCGATCAGATAAATAATGTTTTAGTCTTCAGCGATGTGAACACAAATACAGACATTCGAGTACAAATTTTTTTTTGTCTCAGAAAATAAAATTTAAAAAACACGAATGCATGTATAATATGTTTAAATCGATTTGTCTCGCGATCAGTAAGACAATTTTTTTATACTTCATGTAGTAGGACAATAAAAAAATCGATATTCTGTTGTTAACAGATTTTCACGTTTCATCTTTTAGATGCAAAACAAAAATTACTTTGTGTGTGTGTGTGTGTGTGTGTGTGTGTGTGTGTGTGTGTGTGTGTGTGTGTGTGTGTGTGTGTGTGTGTGTTTTACTCGTCCTGAAGTAAAACCACTAGTCCGATTATGTTTAAACTGTAAAAATTGTTTTTTCTATTTCCCCAAAGATATTTTTATATATTGGCTATGTAACTCCAAAGTAGTGTTTGTAGTGTTTCTAATTTTTATTTGTTTTACTTGTTTTCAAAAATTTTAATATCGCGCTCGGCGATGTTAAACCTTAAAGGTTTTTCGCCGAAAAAAAAATGTAACCACAATTTAAAGGTAACAGCTTTAATTAAAAAAAAAAAAGAATTGTTTACAAATGTTTAAGGACCCAAGTTTAAAGATTCTGTAACTTATTTGTAGAACATTTTGTAGAAGACTTGTTTTATAGTCACACGTTACATATCCACCAGTGACATTTAACCAACTTATTGAAAGTATTCGGTATACGTATTTCACAAACATAGTCACAAGGCTTGTTATAACCAGTAAATATTTACAGAAATGTATTGACAGATTGTTTATATTTTCAGTTTTTAATTAATATTTTCGTACAAGTTTACAGTAGAGATGGTGCGTAACTTTATTTTGCAAATTTAATGTGTTTTTTTGTACTTGTTTCATTTCATAAACGTATTGATACACACAATTTTCTCGTTGAAAATAATTATTATTGTAAGCTTAATTCGTAACTACAAAAATAAACAAATAACGAAGTTTACGAATTAAAAACAGTTCTAGTCCACTGTAAACATCACTGTATGTATTTGTACAGTGGATTAAAACTGTTTTTATTTCATAAGCGTTATTATGTTTGACTTGCACATAGTTAAAGCCTCAGATATCAAAATAACGAAACAAATACTGGTTAGGTGAACTTGTTATAAACACTTGTAACTTTTTGACAAGTAAAAACTTTTTTCGCAAAACACTTTTACATCCAACTTGCAGAATTTATATTACCGATTATTGTTATTTTGAATATGCAATTTGCAAATCGTGAAAAAGGGTCGTGCTCCATCATACCTGTAAATAACACGGAATAAACGAGAAAGTGGAGGAATAAAGTGTTATTGGCAATACAAAAGCAGCGGGTAGCAGTCAAGGCCGAACAAGGTAACTCACACTTAGCCCACGACAGTAATTGACAAATCAGAAACCGAAAAGAGAAACTTGTCCTGGATAGGAACTCCTACTTCGGGCCAACTTGATTCCAATACAGGGTGTCCGAAAACTAACGCAACAACAAGATAAAGATAGAACTTAATTATTGACAAAGTATATTTGAGATTAAGTTGTAAAGTTATAAAGGTTATAAGTTATTTACAACTGGGGCTTTCAGCGCTGCGTCAGCACCTTTCAATTATATCAATCACTCCGTCAATGTGATTTTATATAGTGTTAGTTGTTTTTACGTTATTACTATGCGAAGTATATACGAAATTCGTTCTCTCATTTTGATAAAACTGATTTTGATATTTATAGAAACACTAAACAACTGAAAAATTGTCTATTAAATCGGTTTGTAGACGTACATTCTCCAAATCTAGCGACTTTTTTTAATTTTAAAAAAAGGTTTCCAAAATTAACAGGATTTTTTAAAAATTGGCTCTAACAATTTTGATCGCAGTCTAATTTTACTTTGGTTAGTTTTTTATTTACTTTCAAACCCGGGGTTCTGTAGTCGAACACCGGTATCAACTGCGTCTCTGAACTGCGCATCTAACAGATTCTAGTTCGATCCCTCGTTCTCAATAGTGGGGATCCCTCGTTCTCAAAAACTGGCATAAAATATGGACGTTAAGCACAAAAAAAACTTTCAAACCGTTATTTATTAGTTTTACATTCGATACACTGGCTTTAGTTTAAACCTTTGCATCTTTAAAATAAATCTTAAAAAATTCGTTTAAGTCTTATTAACAGATTTCCTGTGTTTTGACAAGTTTGGAACCGAATATGTGAACTTTAATGTAAAAAAATATATTATCTGTTGATTAGCAACTTTATTAAATTCAGTATTTAAACAATCAGCTGGTTTTTATTTAACAATAATCGCGATGCGCATCTGCATCGGTAACGCAAAGGAATTGAAATTTCAACAGTAATTTTTTAACATCTTGTTTTAGGGCTGGTTGTGATGTTGGCTTTTGCGCGATGCATGCCATTGTCATATTGCATGTAATAGTATATTCATTTCGTTGCGCGCTATTGTATATAGCATATACAAATTTAATTGTGACTACTTCTAAACAGCTGATTTCGTACAACAGCTGTTGTTTCAATATCATTTCAATTGAGGTTATGTTAAATATTCAATTTTTAAATAAAAAGAACTTCAAAATTAAAAAAAAAATATATATGTTGTAAATGAAGAACAAAGATTAAGGAAAAATGAACGAGAAAGACTACAACGATTAGAAAATAAATTAAGACGAAAAAAGGAAATTAACGATTAAAATGTTATAATTAATAAAAGAATTATGACATAAAAGCAACATCAACTAATTAATTACAAATCGAGGAAAACATGATACTGTAAGATGCTTTATATTTTTAGTGAGATAATAGAAATTTCATAGTATTTTTATCTTACATTTTTTTGAAAATCTAGTTGCACCATCTTAAACAGCATTGAAAGCTGGTTTAAATATAGAAGCAATAATTACTGGTAAACAGCTGTTTCCACAGTCGTTATTGGCAATTAGAGGTTATGTTTATACTGTCAGGTATTTCGAAACTTTCTGTTTAATTATAAACATTTCCTGTTGGGATTATTCCGAGCCTGTAACGTTTTAATTGTTAAAAATGAAATATTTGAGTTGATTATGATGAATATAAAAAACAAAATTTATCATTTTGTTTCTAACAATATTTTGTTTTTATCTGCAACATTATATGTGGCCTTTTTTGGGGTAATAATTGTTTCTTCGCTGTACTCTAGTTATAATAGTTATTATTATTTGAGGAATAATATTATTTAATTTTGCAAAGCTTCCTTGAGTAACATTTAAACTACTTAAATGATACTTAAGGATGCGGAGGCATCTGAAATGAGCAGCTGATGGGTTTAGCCATCTCACTGTACCTCTAGCTCATACTACTCTCATTCTACTATTGAAGACACACATGTATGCACATTTACTTCTTCACATAACCGGTTAACTCTAAAGTGTTTAATGATTCGTGCTGATGGAGTGTATGACACCGGCCTAATGGTGTATCAGGGGAGCCATGGGTAACCTCCCAGTGTACCTTAGCTGTACCCATGCATGCGGGGCTCTGTGCGGGCGAACATAATTTCCGTAGGTACTCATGTTCCCATGGGTAAGTATATAAATAGAATGAGCGGAAATTTACCGCATAACAAAAAGGCTAAATGGGGTGCAGCCTCCGTGGTAAGGGTCAAGAGTAAGAGAGTGAAATAGAAAGGCAATTAGCAGAACAAACATTTGTAAGTACTTCAATAATAAATTGGGAAATCACCAGTTAGAAGTGGGGGGGAGTTACTCACCTTTATCGTGGAGACTAGTACTGGAGAAGACGCTGTCACAGTGCCTCTGGAATATAGAAAGGTGGCACAATAAAGCTACAAGGTCGCAGTGCAAGAATAACCTTAGAAATTCATTCATTCATTCAACATTCAAACTAAAAGCAATACAAAAGTTTAAATTACCAGACATGTTGTCATTTTTAAGTATCGTTCGTAGATTTTCGGGTTACATTTACACAAATTTTACACACACAACACACACACACACAAATTTATTAATTTTGAAACAGTCTCTCCTTAAATACCATAATGAGCGCCAGGTCCCTGGAGCTTAAAACTCCGATAGCTATCCAGTAGAAGTCGCTAATAAAATTTCTTTCTACAACGTTCAATCAAATAGTTTATTTTCGAGTGGAAATTCACTAAGCAATTATTGTTTAAAATTCGCTTCCAGCATGTCAGCGGGGCGATTGAGTGCTGCGGTTATTGTTTTCAATTTACTTTGCTCAACGTTGCGAAAAGCATAGATACACCGAGTGTAAATATTCTGCCGTGTACAGTATTCTGAAGTTTTGTTCACCTTGAACCTATGTTGTAAACACAACCTCAGCCTCAGCCCACAGTCAGTGGCCGCCTGCCAGCCGAAGAGAGAAAGTCAGATCAGCTGTCCAAATATTTGCCAACCAAAACATTGCAAGTCCTTAAACATAAATACTTTAGTCAAGTAAACCTATTTAGCTTATCTTGGACAGCTCGTCTTACCTCGTAAAAGCTAAGTAAGAAGACTTTCACATTTTCATATTACTTTCTTACCGTACCAAGAATTTATCAAAATCGTTAGAACCGACTTGTTGAACAGTTATATTTTGGCCACACACACGCACACACACACACACACACACACACACACACACACACACACACACACACACACACACACACACACACACACACACACACACACACACATGGTTATGAAATATTGAAATTGTGATTACGTGCCAAATTTCTTCGAATCCTACTGATTGTTTTTTATGCTTCCATCTGTTGTCATAAAAACTTAAACATGTAGTTTTACAAAACTCGTATATATCGTATGTTGAGAAATAAAAGATAATCTCTAGCTGGTTGCCATGATCTAAGCGGATTTCGAAAAAAGTAACAGTACCACAATGTTTTTTTTTTTAATTTTCCTTTTTTCAGAAGTCTTATTTCACCATCATAATCACAAAATCGTTAAAATCTGCGTAAATTATTCATTTCAAACTATTTTGAAGAAACTTTAAATGCACTCTGATTGCCTGCAATTGCGAACGCTAGAGTGCTAAAACACACACACACACACACACACACACACACACACACACACACACACACACACACACACACACACACACACACACACACACACACACACACACACACACACACACACACACACACACACACACACACACACACAAAATGATCGCTTTGTCGTGGAAATTTGCTAATAATTATTCAACCCTCAATTGACAGTTGTGTTGAGAGATTATTGGAGATATAGCGACAAAATTGGCCACTAGGTACTTATATTTTGAAACTATTTTTTAAAACCTTTCTTCGTTAAAAAAACAAAATATTAACAAATGCAGAGCGGAAAACGCATTCAAAACCAAACATACTGTTTTTAATAAATAAATACGGCCATTGAAAGCGTTAAGCAGCTAAATGAAAAGCTTTGACTCTGTCTAGATCGGTTTGAAGCTGACTCCGCTTCTTCCCACCACTTTGACCACGCCTCCAAACTTACAATTTCTCTTTACCTAGGTTTCCGTTGCCTAGGTTACGGTTTTTAAACATAGTAGTTCCTAGAAGCCGTTACAGTAGGCCTAAATATTTAGATTTAAAAGATATAATCGCGTTCTTTTGAACTGGGAACATTTTACTAAAGTTTCGGTAATATTCGGAATATTTTTAGCTGAAATCATGGTACTAAATTTGAATTAAAAAAATACTGTTTATACGTAAATGATAACTTCTGCAGGTTTGTTTTTGTCGTCAGGTTCAGAATATCATTTTTGGGGGGAATACTGTTGTTGTTTTCATAGGCTTTGTTTAAAATGTCCGTAAAGTTTAATGATTGTCTTAAAGAAAACAAATTCGGTAGTTATATTTAATGTTTAAACTGTTTTAAACAATTTGCAATAATGGTTTTAATTAAACAAGATAAGTTAAATTTAACTATAGATTCTTCAGGTCATTAAATTTGCTTTCATTGTGGTTAAAAATTGGCTACAGTATAAAGTTAAAAACCGTTAATACGCCTCGAGTCTCATTAATTTATATGGGATTATAAAGCTGGAGAATTGCCCTGTGTTAAAACGGAACATTGGATGGAACCTTACGATGTACTTTTATTGACACGAAATGGCGGCTACAGACGCTAAAACTTTGATAATATCAGTTCCAACAGCAATCGTAATCTTAAAACTGGCTCTTAACGCTGCATTGCCCTGCTGTTAAATATAAAGTAAGCATTGGGATTCTTAGTTTGGTCGTAGTTTCGATTCGGAGGAGATCAACGATAACAAATCAACGTCGAAACGTCTTCCTGTAAATTGATGAAGGTAAATCTTTCGCACAACTATTGCAAATTTGCAAGCTAAAAACAAAATTCTAGTAATACAGTTAGTATTACTAATTCATTACCTCAATAGTAATAATTCATTACCTAATAGTTACGTAGTAATTCATAACCTCAAAGTTAACCTAACGAAGCTGTAAAGTTCGATCTTAACTTTGAGTTGGATGAGGTTAACGATAACTAATCAACGTCGAAACGTCTTCGTGTAAATTGATATAATGGAATGTTTCGCAAGACTTGCAAATTTGCAAGCTAAAAACAAAATTCTGGTAATACACGTATACATAACCTCAAAGTTAACCCAACGAAGCTGCAAAGTTCGGTCTTAGCTTTGAGTCGGATGGGATTAACGATAACAAATCAACGTCGAAACGTCTTCGTGTAAATTGATATAATGGAATGTTTCGCAAGACTTGCAAATTTGGAAGCTAAAAACAAAATTCTGGTAATACACGTACACATAACCTCAAAGTTAACGCAACGACGCTGCAAAGTTCGATCTTAGCTTTGAGTTGGATGAGGTTAACGATAACTAATCAACGTCGAAACTTCTACGTTTAAATTGATATAATGGAATGTTTCACAAGACTATTGCAAATTTGCAAGCTAAAAACAAAATTCTGGTAATACACGTACACATAACCTCAAAGTTAACCTAACGACGCTGCAAAGTTCGGTCTTAGCTTTGCGTCGGATGAGGTTAACGATAACTAATCAACGTCGAAACGTCTTCTTGTAAATTGATGTAATGGATTGTTTCGCAGGACTTTTGCAAATTTACAAGCGAGAAGCACTGGTGGTACACGTAATCATAACCTCTAAGTTAAATTAAGGAAGTTGCAATTTGCTTTTACTATATCAGTTGTTTGTGTTTTTTAAGTAATGTGTTTGAAAACGTCCGCTGTTCCAAACAGCTGATTTTTGCAATAGTTTGCTTAAATGTTAAATGTTTCTTAAAATGTTTTTGTCCGAATGAAGAAAATTGTTTAGTGAATTTCTATTATAGAATAAAGCGGTCTAACCAAGGACCAAAGTGAGCTTTCCGATCTTTAGGACAATTTTTGTGGGGTCATTAAAAATAATCTGCGGTGTGTGTGTGTGTGTGGGGGGGTGTACACAATTTGTAAATCTGATTTCACCATTGTAAAACCTGCGGAAATTAGCATTTAAAATTTTACAAATGATAGGAAATACTCATTGATAATTCACACGACGGCAATCAGGATTCATTTTTCGCACGAAAACAAATGTTTTTTCATGTAATAATATTAAAACTTTGGAAAATTGTTGTGCGTCGAGATAATGTATATTTTCGAGCGGAAGTATTAAAAATAAATCAGCATGAAATGAAGCCAGTGACTGGAGCAATGCTCTGCTGATGCAATCACTAAATTGCAATTAACGGGTGTTGTTGCGTGGTGCTTGGCCGCCATTAATTAGTGAATCACCGCCAACAGCTGACTGATTCACCAGGCTTGGTAATGCTCATATCCTCAGGCTTGCGTGTGGGTGTAGTGCATTGACTACTGTGGCATATTGGTTGGTATACGGTATTTTTAGAAGTGAAAGCGGCTAGTTAGGGGGAACTTCAGTCAGAAATATAATATTTTTACTTAGTTTCAAAATGTACTTCATAAACTTTCTCACATAATAGCCTAAATCGTTTTATTTTAGAACGGCCGTGACCAACGATACTAATGTTTTAAAAATGTGCTTTATAAATTTCCATACATAATATGTTAGTTTATTTCAAGAACAGCGTGACCAACGATATTGGTATTTTCAGAAAGTAGTTAATAAATTTCCACAGTAATATGTAAGTTTCATTAAACAACAGCGTGACCAACGATATTGATATTTTTAGAATGTACTTCATAAATTTCCACACATAATATGTTACTTTGTTTCAAGAACAGCGTGACCAACGATATTGGTATTTTCAGAAAGTAGTTAATAAATTTCCAAACGTAATATGTAAGTTTCATTCTATAACAGCGTGACCAACGATTCTAATATTTTCATGTACTTCATAAACATTCATAAAAATACTCGTTTTTTGGTACCATTTTTTGTAATATAAAACACGAGTGTAGTATCGGTTTTTGAAAATTGATAATTGTATTGTATTAAATGGTTACAACCAAAGTTGTTTGGTTAACGTGAAGTAATCGCGGCACACACAGCTGTCTCGCTGAAGTGATGGAATCGAATTTACGGAAGTTTTTTTTATGTCATTTTCTTGAAATTTTGATTTCACCATAATAATCGGCAAAATTCAAAATGCTAATTTGTGCTTTTTTTTAACCGTATTTATGATGTTGAAATCAATTTTTTTTTAAATGTATGACTATATAGTCATACAACATATGACTATATAGTCATACATATAGTCATAAAACACGAGGGGTGTTTTAACAACCCCTCGTAAAGTGATCTGAAGATCAGAATCGAAACTAATTTCAAGGTCCCAGGATCTGAGTCTTACCATGATGGCCACTTCAATAAAACTCATTTTCCAATCTAAATTTGTTAAAGTTTTATTTTAAGCAAAACATAATTTTAATCGTTCTACTGCACAAATTATACAAAAATTTACGTTTTAAAAAAACATGTTAGGTTTGTTAAGGTCTGAAAACATATTAATCCAGATTTACAAATACAGCAGGTTAAATCCTAGACAGACAGGAATTAACGACTAATCACGGAACAAGATAGCCGTTGAAAAGGAATGATAATACATTTCGAAATGAAAGAAAGTTGTAAAACGTGTAGTTAAATGAGTATAACGTAAAATAAAAATGTTGTAAAATGTAAAATTAAAATTACGTTGTTTTGTATGAAATGCAGTACCACAGATAGAGCTGTTTATGTCTTCAATCCTGGTTAAATCATTTTGCCAATGCTTTCCAAATTACTGTAGTTGTACGTCTATACTTGGCAGACAGTTACGATACATGAGGCTGTGCAAGATTAATACATACTTCGTCAAGTGAACGGCTGAAAGGTTCATTTATCTAACTTCCCACTGCCTGTCTGACAACGTTTTGCAGTAGTTCACAAGTGATAGCACAAATATAGTTACAAGAAAACTATATGGTTGTTTAAGGCATTATGTCTTTGAATACGTGATATTTTTTGTAAGTTTTGGCACTGAATAAACGGACTGGAAGTACAACCTCCAGCGTGCACGATGTTAGCAGATAAAGTTCAAGTAATTGGACTACCTGCCACTACGAATTCTGCAAGCTCCATGGACAGGGGGAGAGGTTTAAGAAAATAGACAACTATTATCTAATTAACTGAGTTGAACACTCTGCAGAAAGACGCCACCACCAGCAAATGCTGGTTAACATTGGTCATAAGGGTTAACATTATAGAATGGTTATATTCAATGGTTTTGGCAAGTGGCTGGGCCAATTTTGTATAAAGTTCGCAACTAATGATACTTATCAATGAAATGCGTGATTTTTTTTTGCCTGTAGAAATGTGCGAAACATGTGTGATCGTAAAAATAACCACTGCACTCAGCTGTCTCGCTGATGTGATATAAGCGAACTTCCAAAAGTATTTTTTCTGTCTTTACCATTTTCGAAATTATGATAATGCAGATCACAATCATCGTTATACTGTATTACGATTTTAAGTACGAAATCACATCGAAAATACGAAAATAAACACTGACCGCCGTCAAAAATTTCTTAATTTCAACGGATTTTAAAAATTCAAAACTTATTGTAGGTTTTAAACTCTGATTGCGATGGTGAAATCGGATTTTCAAAAACATTTGAGAAAAAAAGTTATGATTTTTTAAAGATTTCCAATGTTCGTTGTTTTTAAATTTCAACGAATTTTCCCCGCAGGGGTGCAGACTAGCTGCACCTATTGAGATGATTTAGACGCCCCTCGCGGTACCGGAGTCTAACACACACTTACACTTACAACACTACACTTACGAATTTACACTCACTCTTACATTTAGGGAAACGATAATAGCCTAAATGTGCTTTTCGCCTTAAAATGACAACAACAAAAATTCAACGAATTTTACTGGTTCAACTTGGAAACAAACTTGTCCAAGCTGTTACTATAATCGATTTTTCTGCCAAGATTAAAACAAATCGGATCAAAATTGCACACGCGTGCGCGCGCACACACACACACACACACACACACACACACACACACACACACACACACACACACACACACACACACACACACTTTTAACGAGCCCTCAAAAATTGATCTAGAAGTTCGAATAAATGCTCGTTTGAAGGTTTGGGGTAGCCTCTCTTTTCTGTAATGGAATTTCTCTAATAGGTATTAAAGTTTTTAGCGAATTTGCATTGGTAAATATGCTTTTGGAGAAGTCATCATGTTAAGTCCCCTATTTCGAACCTTGATAGTGACTTCTAAATCACTTTTTGAGGGTCTGTTTTTACATATAACTGTTATGTGTGTATACACTGGTTAGGCTGAATATTGTGTAAAATAATAAATGTAAATAATAAAATGTAAGGTAAATCATTATTGTGATATTGTCATTGATATTTGAAAGGTCACAATGTAGAAGTCATGAAAAAAATCTATTATAGAACTTCCTTTCTATATTAATTTCGCACTAATATAGAACCTTAGTTCTGTTTCTCGTATACTAATGAACTGGCTCAATTGTAAAACTTGATTTCTGTATTAATTTGTTCTAATTATAGAACCTGAATTCTGTTTCTAGAACTATTGAATCTGTTCAATTATAGGATTTGATGTCTGTATTAATTTCCTACTTATTAAAGAGCTTAAGTTTTATTTGGAGGACTAATGAATTTATTCCATTACATAACGTGATTTCTGTATTAATTTCAGAACTTGAGTTCTGTATTATTGTCAAGACGATATGAATCATTTCTATTAGTTAATTATGAGAGAAGGACTAGTTTAATTATTTCTTCAACCTGAGTTTTGTATTGATTTTAAAGTAACCCAACTGACTCCATTAATTGCTTAACCAGTATTACGTTTGAATTTTTGAGATTAATAAGTTGATTCTATTATAGAACCCGATTTCTGTATTAAGAGATTGTCTGATTAATTTCTAAGAGCGATGAATCGATTCTGTTTATTAAATTACCTTAGTTCTGTTTTAATTTTCAGGAGAAAGATATCGATTCTATTGAATGTGTTCCGAGTTTTATACTTATTTCTAGGAGTAATGATTTAATTCTATTTGTTATAAATCTTAGTTCTGTATAATTTCTTGGAGAAATTTATTTAATTGTGAGCTTGTTACTTGTAGAACCAGAGATTTTTATTAATTTACGGGAGAATGAATCGTTTTGAATAATTATAGAACATGGCTTCTGTATTAATTTCTAGGCGTAATGAATTCTTTCTATTAATTCTACAACCTTAGTTCTGTATAATTCCTGGCAGAAATTAATCGATTCTATTATAATAATAATTATTCATGTAGAATTTAAATTTACATAGTACAACGGGACGGCGAAGGGCAGCGGCAGGGTACAACCCCGCCACTTTTGCAATGGTATCGATTGAACAATGTCAGTGTCTCGTTGCTCTCCATTATGCTACTTGCTAATTGGTTATGTAGCTGTTGCAGTAGTCGTGGCCTAGTTCTCGCATCTCCGTCATTGTTCCCAGATCCCAGGATGTATGCGCTCGGATTTGAACGAATTTAAAGTTAATTGTTCTGCATACCGCACAAACTTTCTGACACGTCCATAGCTGTTAGGAATACGTGTTGGTATACAGTTCAGAAGTTGTCGCCAATAGGCCAAGCGAGCATTTCTCAAATTCGGTTTGACGGGTATAACCGTAACCGTATATACATGTAATGTATAGATTGTGAGAGGTGCAAATTACTGTACAAAATTTAATGTAAAAAAATTACAGTTTACATACCAATTGAAAAAATAAAATACACTTGATGCAGGTGCACCTGCTGATTTAAAAAAACGTGTATTTCTATTTTTATTGAACGAGTAGTGGCTCCTATATATTTGGTTCTCTATAGGCTATATTTGCGCCATTTTGATCGAAATTGTTAGTGGCTTTGGAGCAATACATAATTCTAGAAACCAGTCTGAAGGAAAGCTCACGAAGACTTAAGTAGCGAATTTCCATTGGAAAATGAACTCTTAGAGCGGCCATCATGGTAAGACCTAGACCCGGAACCTTGCCCTCTACATAATTGTTTGAGGGTTCGTTAAAATGGGTGTGTGTGTGTGTGTGTGTGTGTGTGTGTGTGTTTTTAGCAATCTAGAGTTCATAATTTTGGTGTGATTTTAGTACGCGTGGAACGTGGCACGATAATTTATTATGGACAAGTTCGTTACCCAGCGCAATCCGTTCAAAAGTTTCAAAATGGCGGTCATTCAAAAGTCTTCAAAAAATCGTCTCAGCTTGTATATTTTACATTTTACTGAAAATCAGACTTTCCCATTGCAGTCAGCGTTGAAATCTGCACAAATTAAATATAAAATACACTATAAGTCTGTCGACAGTACATTAATTTTCAGTGTAATTTTGAAAATCTTAAGTGCTAATTTATGCAGACTTTAACGCTGATTATGACTACGAAATCAGGTTTTCTAAAAATGTATAATATGAAAAAAAAAAACGCCAGCGAAACAGCTGCGTGCAGCAATTTATGTTTACATTCGTATGATATTTAAGTTGTTGCAGAGACGGTCTCGCATTGTTTCTCCGGCAACACAGAAAATCTAATATGAATAACTTTAGAAAATGTCCGACACATAGAGCCAAAATTTTGATTGTATTTATAAGTCAGTGTATCCAAATGTAAACATGAAAGTAATAATTACAGAGCTTATTGGGGGATACCCAAAAATGTTTTTTTTCCAATTTGAGCTGTTTTAGAACGTTTGGGCATATTGAATCAATGATTGAGTGAATCAGCTGATTCAAGTTTTACTACAACAGATTGGCTGCGCGTTAGACTAACAATAATCCACGCCTTTTGTGATCTTACCATTGAGGACCGTTAGAGGACATGTGGGGCGTTCCGTGGAATGTTTTGTATAAAAACAATGGTCCTTTCTTCCAAGGACAATGACTGTTAAGTGCATCCAACTAATCAGAAACCGTTATTCTGAATACAATCGGTTATTATTTTGAAAGTTTACAAGTTCATTCAAATTTGACCGAAATATGTTTTCACCTCAGTAACTGTGGGAGAATGTTTAAATATATATAGATAAATTTTTATTGTCAAAAAATAAGTAAGAAAAAGGTTAAGAAATATTTTTCCAAAACTGACAGTTTTTCAGGATATAATGTATTGTGACGGTGTGAACACGTCATTTTGAAATTTACATGAAATTATCTTCTACTTTTTCCAGGTTGCCTGAATTAAAAAATGTTTGATATTTAAGTCGTTCTATGTCCAACAAATTCTCAAAATTGCTCTTACTCTGTTTTATTAAGCAACAAAAATTTTAAATTGTTGCCTTTAAATGAAAAAAAAATCTTTTCTGCAACTATCGAAAATAACGAACAAGAAAATCGGCAAAATTTCTAAAAATAGCCTGGCACGCAGCTGTCTCGCTAACGTGCTGGAAAGAAATTTCAAATATTTTGTTTGTTTGTTCACCAAAATCGATTTTTGTGCTTAATTTGAAGAATCACATCGAAACGAAATTCAAATGTGCTAAAAAAGTAATCAAGAAGATTGGCGCTTTCTTCAAGGTCCGGGTCTCTAGGACTTTACTATAATGGTCGCTCCAGTAGTTAATTTTCCAATGAAATGTTGAAAACTAACAGTTCAGGAGAACTTGGATCGGGACTTCAAGAAGGTACGCATTCATATTCATACCGATAGTCAGGCAGCAATAAAAGCACTTGTGGGTCCTATAATACAGTCTAAGCTGGTCTGGGCGTGTTGGAAGAACCTTGACGCTCTGTTCCGTCAACCGGGTAACTCTTCACTTGGTTCCGGGGCATAGGGGAGTTGAGGGTAATGAGGAGGCAGACCGTCTGGCTGGACTTGGATCTGCACCTGAGTTTATCGGACCTGAGCCGGCTTTAGGGATTTCTCTATCGTTGGCCAGGTCCGCTATTAATGGGTGGATTACAAGTCAACACCAGGTAAGATGGAACAACCTTCATAGGCATTTCCATAGTAAACGTCTCTTAAGCAAAGTTCCTTTTGGAGGAATCAAAGGGGCAGCAGATGTCCTGGACAGAGCACAACTCAGGAGAATCATGGGGCTCTGTGGTTTGAAGGTGCACTGAACAGGCTAGGTATGTACCACGGAGAAACCGTATGTAGATTGTGCAGGAAGGAGGAGGAAACTGCAGGTCACATAATTTATGATTATGAGGCTCTTGCTAGTAGGAGGCTAGGGGTTTTTGGTTTCCAAGACCCTAGGGATCTTCAGCAGAGTGAGCTAGTCAGTAGGTTGCTGGAACTTATTACGGGCACCAATCTGCTGAACTAAGTATTTTAAGAGGTGAGTTGCGCAATAGGTCAGTCGATCGCAGTGCCTGGGGAGGAAGGGATACTTCCTCTAGTATATAATCTATAATCTATGTATGGCAAATGACAAACAAGAAAATCGGCAAAATTTTCTTTTTTTTTTGCAGCTGTCTCGCTAACGTGATGGAAACAAATTTCAAATATTTTGTTTTGTTTGTTTATCAAAATCGATTTTTGTGCTTAATTTGAAGAATCAAATCGAAACGAAATCCAAATGTGCTAAAAAAAATGATAAAGAAGATTGGCGCCTTCTTCAAGGTCCCGGTCTCTAGGACTTACCGTAATGATCGCTCCAGTAGTTAATTTTCCATTGGAAATGTGTCGTTAAGTAAATCAGGTTTTCCTCAAATATAAATTATTTTGGTTACGAGGGCTTCACAACGTATGTCAATTTACAAACTTTGAAACGTAATGAAATTGAAGTTCCTATTGTAAATTTGTCTTATTTAAAATTTTATATTGCCTTGATTCACAAATCTTGCTACTAAATTCTGAAAATTTGGCAATTTACATTTTCCTCATTGCAGATTTTCCGGGTCGTTTTCCGACGCACTTTCGAATCAGAGATAACCAGTGTTGTTTGTATACTCGATGGTTCGCTTTTTAAATGTTTGGATGCTTTTTCCTTTTCTAAGGAATCATTTTTCTTTTGTTTCTGTATGCATGTGTGTAATATAATAATGTGTCATTTTTTCACATTAAACCCTTTGTGCATTGTTATTCAAAGTGTCCATGAGAAAACAAAAGGACCAATGCAACGAGTGTGAATCATTTTTCTCTATGACAAAACAATACGTTGGAAGTTAACTATTCAAGACCGGATATAGCTTACTTCGCGGTGGCTGCTTAGCGTTAAATATTCCATTGCCGCTAAAACACTCTCCGAATCCTCTTAGGCCAGAGGAGGGATGTTGTTTTTCTTTTCCAATAAAAACTTGGAAAATTTTAGACAACATTGAGAAATACCGCGGTATATTGTAATGATTATTAAAAACAACTAACTTACACAGCGTTTACTAAGAAAATGATTACCACGTTGTTTAAATTCAAATTTAATATTTTTGTAAAAAGTAGGCGTTGTCATGTTGAAGAAGACATATTGAGTGCGAAACGTTACGTCTTATATTCAGTTTAAAAAAAATAGTCGTTACATGACAGATGGTAGCATCGGCAATTTATATTCTGATCTTTATAAAAGTACTTAGCCTAGTATTTTTAATACATTTCCACATTTTTTTTTTTAACTTACGAGACATCCTTGGAAATATTTTCGTTCATAACCACTTTCTCTTGAGAATATTTATAGTAAATAGGTCATTTTGTATTTGGGTATACTTTGTTAACATCTCAAAGTATATTGAAAACATTTTTGGGTATCCCCCAATACGCTCTGTAATTAACGCTTTCATGTTTACATTTGGATACACTGACTTATAAATACGATCAAAAATTTGGCTCTGTCATTAGTCATTAAGTTTGTGTGCCGGTAGTAAATGATTTTATTAGTAGATAACAAAAACTAGATTAACGAACACTAGAAAAATTAATGTATACTTTAGAAAAACATCTTGTTCTCTTCTTTGGTCAATTTCTCTTTTTATGTTTACTAGAAATCTGCATCGCATTGCGTTTCTCAACCGTGCATTCTGTGACAAAATACATGCATTCAGAAAATTAATTTCTTCCTCAATTTTGTCTTCCATATTTTTTAAATATATACAGTTAATTGGTACTATATCATAACTAGCTTTTTGCACTCTCCTATTACAATATACTGACAGACAGACTAATAAATGGAGAGAATTACAAAGCATACATATTGTAGAAACAAATATATGATTTTCGATAGCAGCTATCTTGGAACTAACAGATCTTGTTATCAATTTTTGCAACCAACAATCACTGGAGTTCAGATATTGCTATTGCAATACGTTAACTCCACAGTAGAGAAGCCTTGAGAAGGCAAACACTTCCTGTGCTAAGCCTACATTTACGGTTCCCATGGTTTTGCGTTCATTGTTGACTAAATTAATCACAGTCCCACGAATATTTTATATAACCTCTGCCATTTCCTTGTAGCCTATTGTAGGCTGTCTTACATAATGTGACGTTTGTGTTTACTGTACTGTATGCAGTGTGAGCGTTCTCACTGGCTGCTTTGCTTCCAATGAATATAAACTGATTAGAAGTACAGCCACCATGATAAAAAGCTTGCTCGATATCAGCGGCTAAAGTACAAGTAATTATACTATCTGCCGCAAGGTGTCACCAGCAGCGATCGCTCACAATATCGCATTGGGTTATCATTCTAGTATGTTTGTATTCGATGGTAATATTGTAAAAACAGCAACTAAAATTATGCAGAAGTAGTCACTGCACTCAGTTGCCTCGATCCACTTTTCTTTTTTTTTTTTTTTAACGTCCGACTATTGTTGTGCACAATAGTCGGACGTTAAACACAAAAAAAATTCACTTTCGTAGGGCCTATTTTTAATTACACTGGAAAATTTGTGCAGGTTTAACACTGTGTGGGGATATCAGTTTTTTTTAATGTAATGTAATGAAGTGAATTAAACACTATTTTAATTAAGTTGAGGTAAGCTAAGTAAAAAAAACTTGATAATCTCTAATGTACAGATATGCACTAAATAAACAAGATAACATCTTACCCCACTATCAGCAGCAATACCCCACCATCAGAACCAGAGTATATAATCAGCTGCACAGTGCTCCAGAAGGCAGTTGGGCTCCTCCAGCCCAAACCCTACATACCTACCTACCTATCCTAGTGCGGTACCGGCGTGTTGAGCCGACTATACATCTGTGGACTATACCGGCGTGCTGAGCCGATAGTCACTCCTTCCTTGGAGTTATACCGGCGTGTTGAGCCGATAACTTATTTAGTTCCTCTCCTGTTTATGCTGTAACAACACATCAGGCCGTCGACTTCCGGTTCCGAAGAACAGCAAGTTGAGCCGACTAGGTCTATGCCAGTTCCGTTTCAAGAGTTAAGCAACGACTTGTGGTGTCAGCTACTCTTCCGTTTGACAAGTCCAGCGCAGATCGCCAGACAGTCAGCCTTCTCCGGGTTCAGTGGCAAAAGTGTTTAGCGAACGACCCGAGGCTAGAACCGTGTGTTTAGCCTACCCGAAAGTGTAATACGGGAGACCTCCAGGAAACTACATTGTAAATTCAGCTAAACTAACAGCAACAGGAATAAAAGGTGACAGGACTCTAAGGACTGGGAAAGAAGACAACCAATAACAGATTCAGACAATAGAAGAAATAATAAAGAAATTTATGTAAATATGTTCCTATTAAATTTAATAAATAAAGAAAAGTTAAACCGGTAAACTGCAGCTCTAGTATAATAGAACCCACTATAAAAAGTGTATCTGGGTCGAAGGTGCGCTTAAAGAGATTTAAAGCATATTCGACTCTGTAAGCAGGTGAACTGCGTTACAGTAAGATTACGATTTCTGTAGGATTTGGGATGGTCGCCAGTTTGAATGAATTTTGCTGATTAATGAACTTTTCCAAGCTATTACAAAAATTGATTTTTGTGCCAAGTTTAAAAAAAAAACGGACCAAAATATCAAAGTCCGTTTAAAAATGTCCGGCATAAAAATGTTTAAAAGAATGACATCGTCGACATGCATTCTAATCATCATAAAAGTACTTATTATTTTTTAAAAATACATTTCCGCATTTTTTGGAACTTATGAGACCTTCTTGGAAATAATTTCGTTTACAACCATTTTCCCTGGGGAATATTTGCAGTGTACATCGTTAGTGAATGAGTCATTAAGTTTGATTGCCGGTAGTAAATGGTGTTATTAGTAGGCAACAAAAACTCGATTAACGAACGCTAGAAAAACTAATGTATACTCAGAAAAATGTTGTTCTCTTCACGGGCCAATTTCATTTATGTTTGCTGCAAATCTGAAACAATAATCAATACCTGACCTTAAGGGAAGAAACAGCTTATCATGCAGAAACAACCTTACCATACAGAAACAACCTTACCATACAGAAACAGCTTACCATACAGAAACAGCTAACCATACATAAACAGCCTCACCATAGAGAAGGAACAGCTTACCATACAGAAACAGCTTTACCATACAGAAACAGCTTACCATACAGAAACAGCTTACAATACAGAAACAGCCTTACCGTACAGAAACAGCTTACCATACAGAAACAGCTTACAATACAGAAACAGCCTTACCGTACAGAAGGAACAGCCTTACCATATAGACACAGCTTACTATACAAACAGCCTTACCATACAGAAACAATCATACCATACAGAAACAGCTTTACCATATAGACACAGCTTACCATACAGAAACAACCTTACCGTAGAAAAGGAACAGCTTACCATACAGAAACAAACCTTACATACAGAAACCGCTTTACCATATAGACACAGCTTTTATACAGAAACAGCCTTATCATACAGAAACAACCTTACCATACAGAAACAGCTTTACCATACGAAACAGCTTTACCATACAGAAACAGCTTACCATACAGAAACAGCCTTACCGTACAGAAGGACCAGTCTTACCATACAGAAACAACCTTACCGTAGAAAAGGAACAGCTTACCATACAGAAACAAACCTTACATACAGAAACCGCTTTACCATATAGACACAGCTTTTATACAGAAACAGCCTTATCATACAGAAACAACCTTACCATACAGAAACAGCTTTACCATACAGAAACAGCTTTACCATACAGAAACAGCTTACCATACAGAAACAGCCTTACCATACAGAAACAGCCTTACCATACAGAAACAACCTTACCATAGAAAAGGAACAGCTTACCATACAGAAACAAACCTTACATACAGAAACAGCTTTACCATATAGACACAGCTTTTATACAGAAACAGCCTTATCATACAGAAACAACCTTACCATACAGAAACAGCTTTACCATACAGAAACAGCTTACCATACAGAAACAGCTTACCATACAGAAACAGCCTTACCGTACAGAAGGACCAGTCTTACCATACAGAAACAGCCTTACCATAGAGAAGGAACAGCTTAACATACAGAAATAACCTTAGAATACAGAAACAGCTCTACCTTATAGACACAGCTTACCATACAGAAATAACCTTACCATACAAAAACAGCCTTACCATACAAAAGAAACAGTTTACCATACAGAAACAAACTTACCATACAGAAACAGCTTACTATACAGAAACAGCTTATCAGTACAGAAACAGCCTTACTATACAGAAGAAACAGCTTTACCAAACAGAAACGGCTGTGACCAACTGTTTGGTGATGGGAAAAAATCATCATCTGATAAAAGATCGTACGGTGTTTGTACCAGCACATTAGATGTGCGTGCTTTTTAGTATTTTCGCAGTTTTTCGTGTAAAGTTTCCCTTGAAATAAATCAGTTTGTTAGGAAAAATTTTTTTGAAGACAAACCACTTGGCCGCCACTTCTGACTAACCGACTACGGCTGCTGTCTTTTTAAGCAGCGTATAAAGGGTTAAAACATTTCCGATCTTTATAGAACTGTTAAGCCAAACTTTTTACAAAATGTTTTTTTTTGGATATGTTGTGATTTTGTACCGTTATTGTTTAAACATTAAAAAGTACTGTATGCTAATGTTTTTTTAATTTTTCAGGTAAGGGTGCTTTTGATCTGTGAAGTAAAAACGTGTACCGGGTATCTGGTGAGTTGCAGTAAAATTTATGTTATACATTTTACCAATCTGTTGTCAAAGAGAAATGAAGAAATTCCAGCTTTTATTAATGTCTATACGTCACACACTCTGATGGGACTTCATGGTGTGTCCCCTAAAAGTTGTGGTGAAAACTTCGTGGACACCTCAAAGAAATATGTAACCGTAATTTGTGACCTTACAGAGACAAAATACTTGCCAATGAATCACCGCATTGTTTTCTGGAAAACTCATTTCAGAAATAAATTAGCTTAAATTTAGCACTTAAATATTGTTACAAATTAACCTTTTTTAAACGTCTCGTTACCCAGCCTTTTGACCGATTAAGCAAATATGGTACAAGTATTTTATTTACAGAATAAATACATATTTATTTATACAATACGTTATAGTATTGTATAAAATACAATACTAGAAATGAACGTTTTCAAAAATATTTTCTTTTTTATTTATATTCATGAACTGGATATATGGTATAAATTTTATAATAAAACGATTTTAAAATCTTGCACGCAGTTGCCTCGCTGACATGATAGAAGCGAATTTCCTAAAATATTTTTTTCTTGCCTTTTTTAAAAATTGTACTTCAATCAGCATAAAAACTTGCATTTAAAAAAAAATAATTTGCTGTGAAAAACCATTACGCCGTTACGCAGAATGAAAATATTAAAAAAATAATTTACTTGAATAAAAACACAAACAATTATAATAGTAAAATTAAATAAAACAAAACAAAATTAAATAACAGTTATAACTATATGACTAAAACTAGTTAAAACCGCCTCGGCGGCCTAGTTGATAGCGTACTGGGCTTTCACCCCGAGGACCCGGGTTCGATTCCCGGCCAGGGCTTGGCATTTTCATACGCTATAAATCATCCCATCGTCTGCATTAGCCCAAGTGTGCACAATAGTCGGACATTAAAAAAAAAATAAATAAATAAATAAAATAAAAAAATAAAACTAGTTACAATGATATAAATCTTAAAAACAACAACATACACACAAATTATTGTAGGCTTTAAATTGGCCCTACAACAATAACAAGATAAATAAAAGAAATATAAATGTATCTAAAATTAAATAACAATATAAAAACAACTTTAAAATGAACCCTGACCGCCGTAAAACACGTTTTTTTAATGTTAATCGTTAAAAATTCAAAACGCTAATGTATGTATAACTTAAGTCATTACTATGGTGAAATTAGAGTTTCAAAAAAAAGTGCAAGGGAAAGGTTATCCTACAAAACTAGTTTCCCAAAATCTGTTCATGTTTGCTCAAATTTTAATTTTTAATTCCAGAGGTGTTTTTTACGGCAGTGAAATCAATACTTCTCGCAACAGCTAAATTTTACATTATTTGTGTAAACACGTTTGCAATATACTTGTTATGATACATACGTTGTGCAGAGTATGTTTGTTATGTTACGTTTTCACATTGTATTATATTGTCGCCTTGGAGTATACGAGGTAGAATATAAAATATAAAAGATAAAATATACGACGGTATTATGTAAGGTAAAAATATTTCGTGTATAACATGCTTAACGTCTATTATTTTTGAAGTTGCGTGTTGGTTCACGTTTAAGTCGCATCGTATAAATACGTCATTAATTAAAAATATCAAATAATAAATTTAAAACAACCTAGAAAAGGGATTTGTTACTCGAAATTTTTAAAAGAGTTAACTTACCGTAAAAACTACAGAGCCCCTTTAAGCATAGTTGGAGGTCGCCTGTTATCCAAAGTTTTAACACTTAAGTCCTTAGCCACACAGCCTGCAGTGTAAGCTGTTCCATCGTTTGGGATGAACGGGTCTAATTCAATAGCACATAGTTGAAGAAAGGTGGGGAATCTCGGTAGTGCTAAACCCCTACTATTGAATACAAACGGACTAGAAGTACAGCCACCATTATAAAAAGCATGCTCGATATCAGCTGCTGAAGTCGAAGTAATTGAACTATCTGCCGCTACGAACGCTGCAAGCTGGAAGGACAGGGGATGGAAACGTTTGAGAAAATAGAACTATTATCTATTTAACTGTAGTTGAACACTCTGCCGCAAGATGCCACCAGCATCGAGCGCTCACAACTCTCATAAGCGTTATCATTTTAGTACGTTATAATCATTGCCCATAAGCACAATTTGTCAGTCCCTGTGGTATATTATAGTGCAAAATTGTACCTTAAAAGAAATATAAAACATATTTAAACTAATAAAGGTAGTATAAAAGTGCATGTATTTTACAGCGATGTGTGGGCTATAAGTTAAATATAACTTTGCAGTAATACTTAATACTTCCCCCCACGCAAAAGATACTGTTATTATCTGTGTGCTATAAGTTTTGTTATGATTAAAGTTTTCACTTAATTGTCACAATAGCGTTTTATAAGCGTTTACTTTTGTAATTTTCTTGTATCAATTTCTTTGCGAATTTTCGCGGACATCATGTTAAGACCCAGACCTGAACAAGTATAAAGACATTGCGCATGCATACGTGGTGTGTTCAGAAAGTAACGAGAATTTTAATTTTTTGAACAAAATATTTATTCATTCTTCTAAATTGATGTTGTCGCCTTGAAAATAGTCCCCATTGGAGATTATGTACCAGTGCTTCTTCCAATCCTCGAAACACTTCTCAAACTCGATCTTTGAGATAGCCTTTAGTTCTTTCAGCGATGCGCTTTTAATGTCATCTACGGCTGTAAAACGACGGTCCTTTAAGGTTCTATTTATTTTTGGGAATAGGAAAAAATCACACGTGTCATGTCTGGCGAATATAGAGCTGGGGCATCGTTACAGTACTGTTTTTTGCCAAAAATTCACGAACAAGCAATGAAGTGTGAGCTGGTGCATTACCGTGGTGCAAAAGCCATGAATTGTTTTTCCACAGATCCGGGCCTTTTTTTTATTGCTTTACGCAAACGGCGTTGAATTTGTAGGTAGTACTCCTTATTGACCGTTTCACTTGGTGGCAGGAATTCATGATGCACTATGCCATTAATATCGAAGAACACAGTGAGTATAACCTTCACGTTCGACCGCACTTGTCGAGCCTTTTTCGGTCTTGGCGAGCCAGAATGCCTCCACTGGGATGATTGAGCCTTAGTTTCGACTTCATATCCGTTAACCCATGTTTCGTCATCTGTTATAATACGTTTCAGTAATTCTGCATCGTCGTTGACTTCATTTAGTGACTCCTGAGCAACTTCCATTCGTCGCTGTTTTTGTTCAAAATTCAACAATTTTGGAACGAATTTTGCTGCCACGCGTTTCATACACAAGACATTGGAAACAATGTCATGACATGATCCAATCGATATGCCAACATCATCAGCGACCTCTCTAATTGTGATTCGGCGATTGTCCATAACCATTTCTTTCACTTTTTCCACGTTTTCATCGGTTGTTGATGTGCTGGGGCGTCCAGGGCGTTCGTCATCTTTAACGTCTTCACGGCCTTCTTGGAAACGCTTATACCACTCGTAAACTCTTGCTTTACTCATAGCAGACTCACCATATGCCTTTGTTAACATTTCACACACTTTGTTACACTTTATTCCATTTTTCACGCAAAATTTGATACAAATTCTTTGATCCATTTCTTTTAACAAACGAAAATCGTCGAGCTCATAAAAACACGTCTAACCTTAGTGACTGTCACAGACAAAGTCAACAATGAAAACAGCTGAAAGTTTTATGATAATTCAAGGGCATGTATACCAACATAAAAAAAAAATGTTTGACAATCGGACTTTCCAAGCCCTCGAAATTTAAAAATTCTCGTTACTTTCTGAACACACCTCGTGTATAAAACAAAAGCTTAATGTGTATTGTATTGACATGCCAGCGTTTGCAAATGTTCTGTCCGATTTGATTCGAGCTTGGCACAAAAATCGATTAGGTCTGCAGTGATATAATAATACCTTGTACACGTTCGTTACGCGGCAAAATTCGTTCAACCGTTTCAAAATGTAGGCCGTTTAAAATGTTAAAAAATCATACCTTTTTTAATTACACCTTCATTAAAATCTGCACAAATTATGATTTTAATTTTTTCGAATTTCATTAAAAATACAGTAACGTTCGTTTATTAAGAGCTTCATTTATTGACGTCATTTTTGTGATAGCACAAAAATTTATCGTTCGTTGTTTTCAAAAATACAAAAAACTTAAAATTTAAAGTGGTGTGCGTTTTAATGTTGATTTCTATGGTGAAATTAGATTTTTGAAAAAAAAGTGATTCTAACGGCGGTTTGACACTTTGAGTGTGTTATTCTTAAAAAAATATATAAATAAAAATATGATTGTTGGCTACGGCAGTTAGCACCTTTTCTCGTGATGTTATTTTAATCTTATGTAATAACATAAGAATACCAAACTTCGGGTTTACCAAACTGGTGTTAATTAGAACACAATTGGTTAATCAATTATAATAACACAGTCAACAATGAAAATAAGCATAACCAGTTAAAATTTTATTAACGCAGGTGTGTTTCAAAATCAGCTGTTTAGACGAATATCACCTTTACTCCCATATCACCTTAACAATTTTTCCGTTGCAAATTAGACCCTATGTTTTTATATCCAAAAAGTACATAAAAATGTTCTTTTACTCGATGTGAAGTTCTAATTTTGGAAATTCGCTTTTATCACGTCAGGGACATTGCTTGCAGTTATTCAATTTAATATTAAACAGTTTTATCAGTAACTTACATTGTATAACTAGATCTGTGGTACAATGTTTTCTTTTCACCATTAGCCTGACTGGATCGTCCAGTCCTATAGTCACAGTTACATCATAGTCACTGGCCAATGGTCGACTTCCTCTAATTGAACGCTAATCGAGTCTGAAGATGCGGCGTTCATGGCTCTATTAGATCAATTGTTAACTTTTCCTTGCAAGAATGTACAGTCTCGTATGAAAGTAAATAAGATGCAATGTACATCCGCAACTGTTTCATCGTGTTTTCGTGTATATGTAAGCTAATATGGCAATCTTTAAATTTTCCTCTTGCTCATTAGGTACAACATGTGACTATCAAAAGCTTTAAGATCAAACACAGGAAAATATAGTGTTTTCGACCATATATCGTTTTGAAAGTGACAGAGGAAGATAGTGGGGATGCAAACATTATTTCCAAAAGAAAGGGGTCATACCGTTAGTACGATTGTGTAACTGAAGTTTAAGTAAGTGGTGCAAGTACATTGCGTAAACTCCCTCACGTCTGTTGTACGAGGTAAAGCCAAAACGTTGCCGGAATTTGTCAGTGAAAATTTATTGATAGTACGTATAATAAATATTTCGACCTTATTTCGCTTCAAAATACTCTCCTCCTCCACCGTTCATACAATTGATAAAAACACTCCTGAAAGCAATTTTTAGAAATTCGCGTTGTCGCATTTTCCGTCACCTCTTGTGAATCAGCAAAACTGTGTCCCTTCACTGTCACTTTCAGTCGTGGAAACAGGTAAAAATCCGGTGGGGCAAGGTCGGGAAAATAGGCTGGATTCGAGTGGTAACATTGTGTTTGGCAAGGTATTTCAGCAATTGATGTGACGGCATTGTCACGCAACAAAAAGCAATCTTTCCTTGCCCATTTTCCAGTTCGTTTTCATCTAACTGCATCTCGTACCTGTTTCAGGATCTTCTTGCACAGCTCTTTCTTAACTGTTTTCCTTTCAGGAATAAAGTCGTAGTGAATCATGCCCTCGTAACAATAACAATAAAAAAAAAAAACTCCATCACATTACCAGCTTCTGTCAAGCGAAATTTTTCACTTCTTGGTGATGTTCCTGATTTCACTTCAGCAGACTGACGTTTCGTCTGAGGGTCGTGAAGGAAGCACCATGTTTTTTACCACCGGATTTTTACCTGTTTCCACGACTGAAAATAACATTGTAGGAGCACTGTTTTGCTTATTCACAAGAGGTGATTGAAAATGTGACGATGTGCCTAAACGAAGAGTGGCTTTCAGGAGTGTTTCCAACAATTGTATGAACGGTGAAAGATGTGTGTGTATATAGGAGGAGAGTATTTTGGAGCAAAATAAGGCTGAAACATTCATTACATGTATTTTCAATCAATTTTCATTGACCAATCCCGGGAACTTTTTTTACCTCGTATAAGGCCTACCTAATGAATCCGACTGAGGAGGTATCGAACAAAAACATAAAACTTGGCCTAGTTTATGAATCTTTATTTAGGACATATATGAGCTTAGTGCTCCAGCTTGAAATAAACGAGATTTTTTGTTCTTTGGCCGAAAAAATCGAAGGCAGTCCAGATTTAATTTTTGTTTTTTAATCGTTTCACTCTTAAGTAGTAAATTCCTTTTTTTCAAATTTGCTACACTGACTTGAGTCACTTAAGACAATAATCTGATGAACGATTTTCAGAAATATTGCCGATTTTCAGATTTATATTTTGAAAGCCTGTGTATTTATCTTTATCACTAACGGTTTACATTTGTTCAAAGTTTGAAAAAATCCAAAAAGAGCTTTAAAACCATTTTTTTGCTCGAGTTATGGGCAAACCACAAATTTCATAAAAACCTGCTAAATAGTCTAGTGATGTGCATGACGCGGAGGGCAAGATCTAGCTTTAACCTTTTATTCAGAGGGTCTAAAACGAATAGATCCTAGAAACGAAAATGTCTAGCTTTATTTTTCACCATCGCCGTGCTCTTTATAGTGAAATTATAAGGCCTGGCGGCCACCAAATGCGGAACTGAGCGGAGCGAAGGTGAACGGCATACCGGTCAGTTTAAAGTTCGCGTTTGTATATTTTAAATCTAAATATTTAGGCACTGTAGGATTCTAGCTGTCAAAAAACTCCCTATGCTCGAGAAATAATAAGTTTGGAGGCGTGGTGGAAACAGAGTCAGCTTCAAAACCGATCTAGACTGACTCGAAGCTACGCGGAGCGGAGCCTAGTGGCTGCACTTACATTAAAAACAATAGATTATGTTTTGAATGCCTAGTCCGCTCCGCATTTGGTGGCCACGCAGCCTAAAAGGAATTTAATTTTACTTGTAGGAACTCAAAACGTTATACTAAAAAAGATTATCGAATTTCTCTCTAGAATAATAAATAGTAAAAGGGTAAACGGTACCATTTAACATTGTTTTACTTAGCAGGAGCTATTGTGTACAAATTTTAAGCTCTCAAATTTTGGAAACAATGCGCTAGGCGCTCCGAGAAAGGATTAAGGGAAGCGGATAGCACCTTAACCGCAAAGCTTAGTTTGTAATTTGTTTGTGGTGAGTTGGGTGAACGGTGGTCTGCTTCCACCAGACTTATGGCCCATTAGATAACGCGGGAAATGTCTTCAGGCAGTAGACAATGAACAACACATTCTCGCGGGAAAATAAAGTATTGCGCAATTAATGGATGCTATAGGCTGTTCGGAGTTATATGTTACGTGAATTTCCATTGGAAAATTAACTGAATCTGGGTACAGAACTATAAAAGGCGTACCGCATCTTATAAAACACATTTATTAATATATATATATATATATATATATATATATATATATATATATATATATATATTGTTATTTTAAGGCGAAAAGCACATTGAGGCTATTATAGCCTCCCTAAATATAAGTGTGAGTATAAAGTGTTAAAGTCGTAAGTGTAGTGTTGTAAGTGTGTGTGTTAAAACTGGGGTACCGCGAGGAATGTCTAAATCTTCTCAATAGGTGCAGGTAGTCTGCACCCCCTTGCAGTGTGTGTGTGTGTGTGTGTGTGTGTGTGTGTAATACCAAGATGGTCGTTGGATTAGCTCATTTTCTATTATAAATTCGCTACTAACAGCAGTTATAAATTATGCAACAGCATTTCCGTTATGTGCGTCATTGTCATTATGCCTACGTTTTATGCAATAGTTGTAATTAACTTTAACATGCCGGCAGGAAATGCTTAACTTGCTAGATAGGCTGTATCCTAAATTTTATATAATAGCAGTGCCGCAAAGGTTTCGGTTTTGTTTCATTTTGGAGAGTTGTCGCTTGTCCATTACTGCAATGAAAAGTCTGATGATTTTGAAAAAAATATTTTTATGTATGCATTTTCGTTTTCAGATCTGTTGAGTCATTAAAAATGTTTTTCTCTGTGTGCAGTTCGATGTTGAATCATTGTGATGACATTTTATACGTAGGTGTAATTTAGTAACATTTTGAAGCTCTTGAAAATTTAAGCAAAATCGGTTTTTCTCAAAATCGTTTGCAACGGTTTTGATCAAACATTTATACAGTAAGAATCCAAATAAAAACGTGTATTTATTAATTTCCAAAAAATTTCTTCCTGAGCTGACATCATTAAACTGGAAAATTGCTGTATGGTTCTTAAAAATTGATTCTTTAGTTTTGCTGGTAATATAAGTGCCGTTCGGAATGCTTGTTGATCATAGCTTGAAAATAAGGTATCGATCATAATTCCACAAAATATAGAGGAGGAAAGTGGTTTTGTGCCTTTGGCACACCAAAAAAAGGTGCGGCTGACAAGATCTCGAGTTGCCCAGACTTCATCAGTTTTCGCCGGATCTCATAACATCTCCCGTTTCAGTGGTCAGCAGTGATTCGATGTTCACACTGCGTCAGCTGTTACTATTCAGCATTACTTGGTGACGATTAATCAGCTTTTTGTTTTATCAGATCTTTATTTTACAAATATACGAATTATGAGTAATTGGGCAGAGATTTTGGGTTATGTCCGTTTTCAAGTTGCACATCTATGGAGACTAAAAAAGGTGGCCGATTTTAGAAGTACTCATATGAGAGGTATGTATACGCTAGTTGCTGGAGGCATCTTGCGGCAAAGTGTTCAATTACAGTTAAAAAGATAATACTGTCTATTTTCTCAAACATCTTTCCTTCACTGTCGTTGCCGCTTGCAGCATTCTTAGCGGCAGATAGTCCAATTACTTGGACTTTAGCCGCTAATATCGAGCACGCTTTTTATAATGGTGGTTGTAGTTCTAGTACTTTTATTTATATTCATTGACTGTAGGTATACTGGCACGTTAGAATACTTGTAGTTCGCTCATACCTCGGGACTGTTTTAGCGGAACTAATTTGTAGTAAATATCTAGCTTTTGGCAAGTAACATCTCAATTATTATTATTTCAATAATTTTATCTACCCGCGAGTGAAATTAAAGTTATTTTTCACACAGTAATTATAAAATGAATTAGAATTTTTATAAGTATTGGTTTCAACACAATTTAAACAGCATTGAAACAAGTAATTATTCAAATAAATAAATTGATAAATTATTGTTTTTATTTAGGCTGTACTGTATTATGAAAATCACTTTTTGTGCCTTTTAAATTTGCATTTAATAGGCTACTACTAACACATAACACACACACGTATATAAAAGTTAACGTACCCATTAAAAGCCTAAAATGTTTTTTAAAGGTCAGGATCGGTTTACATTTCATGTTCTTTGGTCCTACAACGATGGTCAAGACCAGTAGCTCATTTTTCAATAAAAATTTCGCCAATTGAAATTCTCTCTGAAAAGAACTGTCACTATAATTTTCGTCTGTTATGTTGGTAGACAATGAAAACATTCAATACTTCCATCAGTCCGTTAACGTACGGTCGGAAACGCCTCCAGTGAACGTGGCGCCAAATATGTTCACACACTGTAATTTATCGACGCAATATCCACGTCCGAACGTATAATTAGTTAATTATATGTCTTTATTAGGGAATTTTGTTTTGAGCTTTTAAAATTTCAGGTTCTAACATGTGTTTTAGATCTGGAAATGTCGACACAGTGTGGAGTGTTTTGACCGGTCGTACGTTTAGCTGTACTTGTTCGCTGAGTATTATTAACGGATGATATTCACGGAAGCGGTTAAATGTGGAACGTTCTAATCGTTAGAGGAAATGTTTCTCTCGCATACTCAGGTTTTTGACCTCCACCTCTGTTAGGACTTTACGGGAGCTTCTAATTAAGAAAAGTAAAAAAAATCAATTATTTAAGTTTAAGGGATGACAAATATTGCATCATAAACATTGTAAAATATTCATTTCGGTTTTTTTTTTAAAAAAGACGCTTTTACTTCTTCAACACTGCTTAACGTCCATAATTCATGCCAGTTGAGCTAATGAGGACGAAGGATCAGTGTTAACCGTAAGAGTAAAGGACAGTAGTTACTGCCGGTGCGTATCGAACCCACCGTTTTTTCTCCTAAATGACTGAAAAATGTAGAAGGCTTTATTACACTTCCCTTTTGGTATTAAAAAGGAATTAAATTTTAAGTTTTGCGATTAAAAAAAAGAAATAAAAAAATATTCGTGGCACGCAAATGTCTCGTTGACGTAATGGAAACAAATTTCCAAAAATTAACAATAACTCAATTCTTTTTACATCTTACTCTTTTTAGAAACCTGATTTTTGACATCGTAATCAACACTGAAAATACGAAAGTGAATCCTGACCGTCGTCATATTCATTTTTAATGCAATTAAAAATGCTAATTTATGCAAATTTTAACGCTGATGATGGTGAAATTTTCAAAAAAATATAAGATAATAGGCCCTAAGTTACGATTTTTTAAAGATTTGGAATAACCGCCATTTTAAAACAGTTGGAAGGATTTTGCTTAGTAATAAACACACACGCATACGCGCACACTTAAATAAAGATTACAGGTTAGGATCGGTCAATCAATTTAAACGTACTAGCCACTATTATAAAAAGCGTACTCGATATTAGTGGTTGAAGTCTAAGTAGGGTAATTGAACTATCTGCCGCTACGAACGCTGCAAGCTGCATGGGCAGGAGGAGACGTTTGAGAAAATATACAGTACTATAATCTATTTAACCGCTGCAAGTTACCACCAGCAGCGAGCGCTCAAAAAACCTCTCATGAGGGTTTTATTCTAGTACGTTTGTTAATTCTGTACCTGTATTCATTGAATCGGTGCTCATTTCAAGGTCCCGGATCTGGGTCTTACTTTTAGTGCCGCTTATATTCGTCATTTTCGAAGAGATATTCGCTAAAAATTATAGCATTTTATTTGATATTGTTATTTAGTGTAACCCATTGTCTTAGTGAAATAAAATGAAATTGGACCATGTATTTATGTCGAACATGTAGATTTTTGTAAATGTTATAATAAATAATTTCTACTTTCTGAATTTAATAGAAATTATGATTATATTTATAAATTATTATTATAATTTATTCTCTCTTTATTTGTTTCACCCAACTTTGGGGTACACCAAATCAATCACTTCTCAATGTTCTGTGCCTTCCTCGTAGCCCAGTATTGCTTCATACGTTGTGATCTTGCTTTTCTTTCTTCGTCAGAGATTTGGATCGTTCGCTTGGATTTGACTTTGTCTTGGAACCGTTGCTTCTTGTCCTTGGTTATTGTTTTGGCTGTTCTGTCCATGAGCATAGTGTCAGTGATCTGCAGTTCTGTTATGTCTTTCTCCGTTTCTCTAAACCAAAGTGGTTTGGCTCTTCTACTGCGAAAGTAGTCAAATATTTTTTTGGTTGGTCTCTTTTTGTCCATTCGGAGGATGTGCCCATAAAAATCAATTCTCCTTTTTCTTGTTGTGTCCGATAGTGTTTCAGTTTTTTGGTAAAGAGTTTCATTACTGATGTGGAGTAATTGGGTGTTACGGAATTTGGGGCCTAAGATTTTTCTTAATATCTTTTATTATTAATTAGAAATATTATCTTTTCCCTTAAATGAGATAATGAACAATTTGACATTAGAAGAAGAAGAAGTTTTGCGTTAATCTAAATGCGTCGAAATGATATTACCATTTAACCGGTAAAACATCTGTTTTTACATTATATGGTTATGAACTGTTGATAAGAGATATTATTCCGTATTTTATTTATTTTTATATGCAGGTTTTACGGTAACGTGTAATAATACACAATCCTCTAAATAGACTTACAGTCTATAATATTTATATTTTCATTTTCCATGTGCATTATTTCTTCTGGGCTGCTTTTTATTTAGTTCGGATTTGAAGAGGAAGAAGTTATATATTTCAGCGCATTTATTGTTTTGTTCTATGTTAAAACGGTCTATTTCTCTTATTGTAAATACCTAATTAATATACCGTGCAAAAAAAATATAAACTCATATGTTTTTAAATACATGATGCCCGTAAATTATCTACGTAAACTTATAGAAACGACTCTGTCTGAGCTAAAACAAGAAAAACGATCCATTACATATAGGTATACATCGCTTTGTTCAATAAGCGTCTGCCTGTTTTTATTTTATTATTATTATTATTATTATTGATAGCCTAAACTAAATTTTCAAAAAGATGTAAATAATCATTTGCTGTGCCTGTAAAAAATCGGCGTCTTCGTTTACAAAGTTCAAAATGGCGACGAAAAGTACACTATTTGTATTTTAATGTGAATATTAGTTTCCTAAAAAAAATTGTAATCAAACTTCGCCTTACAAAAAACGTACATTTTATAACGAACAAAATGTTTTTTTTTTAAACGTCTGTTTACAAATAACCACTGCAATACTGTGTGAATGAAGACGACTCGCTTTCATAACAATAATGGTGCTTTGTTATACCGAAAAAGTATTTTACTATAATGTATGTATGTTTGCTAACAAAAAACGTTTTGTTTTATAAAATTTTGTGTATGTTAATGCTTACGGTAGGTTGAATTATTTTGTTTAGAAAAGTAATGTTTTGTTAAAAATGTCGTATTTTATGATTTTCGGCAGCTCTCTTGAACCTTGTTAGTAATTAGCTCCGATTTTTGTGAGTGTATCAGATTATTACGTACATTTTTGTGCCAGATTTCAAGTTTCCATCTTCAACAAGAGCGAAAATAAAGTTCTATTGACAATATTCGGTCACCTATATGTGAAAACAACGTTCCATATTTAATTGTCCCCTATAATCTTAAATCGGGACGATACCGGTGTGGCTGGTATTATTGCGGGACTTATAACGAACGGCGGTTGGCAACCCTGTTACACCATTGATAAGTCACAGAATCTCAGTGCGTACATTTTCCATACTTCCGTACTGTCGGCGGGCTTACTTATTTAATACGTTTTCCAGAAGTGGGTCAGTGGGACATAACTAAAGTTTAAGTCTAACTGAAAGTTTTGTATTCTCATCTTGTTCACTCTGGCTTTGGCTAGCTTTCTAGTGTTTTACTTTTCCATTTGTATAAATCTCGGCAGACGCAACGCGTTGCAGTAAATCCATATTTAAGGTTATTCCGTTTATTTGTTCATTAGTTTTTTGTAATCTGAAAATTATTTGGAAGGATAGAAAATACCTTTTTAATCGCCTTAGAGAGATTTTAGTAATGAGCCACAATTAAATATACTGTTTCAGAATATATGCGTTGGACTGTATTGAAACGTTCTTTGAACAACTCATGGATTTCAGTTAGTTGCCTTTTCGTTATAAATTGATTTCAGGATCCTTTAATTTTGGCTCCGTGTTAGTAAAAGTCATATCATCCATAATTTCGAGTTTTTTAAATTTTTACTTTCTGACCGAATACTTATATCGTGAAAAATCGATTTGTTTCTCAAGTTCAAAAACAATATGTTTTTACGTGGATGTCAGTACGTTTATGCGCGCATCGCTACAAATTGAAGAGATTTTTTTTATTATATTCGTCATATAGGTGTGCTTTTTTCTAGTTTTTCTATTTCGCGATCTTTTTTTTTAGTTTTCCAAAAATAAATGTTTAGTGACCTTTATAGTCAAAAAAACTATTAAAAATTGTAGTTTTCAAAATCGTTTGTAACGATTTTGTTCAAATCTAGTTCATAATGTATGGGATATGGGTGGCTGTAACCGCAAAAAATTTGATTAGGTAGCTGTCGGAAAAACTAACAAAGGCCTAAATTTCTCAAAATATATATTTCAAATTTTGTTCAAATTTTAGTCAAATATAAAGAATAATTTAATATTAAAAAATTAGGGAATAAGTTTGAAAATACCAAAAATAATCTGTGCTCGTCAGGTTTGTTTTTCCGATTTGCTTCATGCCATGAGTATAAATGTAAATAGCCTATATGAACAGATGTTTAACAAAATATGATTAACCAATTATGAGAAATTATACCAATTTCATGAGTTTTTTCAACAGCCTTAGAACCTGTTTGTGGGGCACAATTGAATATGATAGAATGTCGATAATGTGTTTCACCAGTTAGCTTTAATTAAATAATAGTCCTAAATTCTGTTCAAATATATGCTACGATTTTCGTAAATGCAAATTATGGAAGATTTTCAGCTCAAATAAAGGTAAGATTTTTGATAAGCCTTCTTCGGCTTCGTCTCCAATAACTTTAGTAATGTTCAAGGAAGGTTTATAAAGTCCCGAGGTAATGAACTTAACGCAAATGAAGTATTTAAGTGCTGTAACCTCATAAAAGTAATTTTTGCTGCAGTATTTGAGGTATTTTTAGTACTATTGTTTCGTAGGCTAATATTCCCTATGGCATAAAAGAACGTTGCTCAAACTTGTTTAAAAAAAGTTATTTTAAAAAGTTTTTTGTCTATTATTTAAAAATTAGTTTAGTGTTTCCTTTACTTTACATTAAAAAATGAGACATACTAATTCCGGTTGGCCAGCCTTATAAAATTGTGTACAAACAGCTGTTAGGTTTATAAAGTCAGTTGTTTTTTAATAACAATATTTAAAGGAAATACATTGTTTTTTATAAATAAATGTTTAGATTCAATTGAAAATTTTGCTGACTTGCATAACTGTAAGATTATGGGCTAAATCCGTGTTATATTCACGTCAGGTTTGATTCAGAATTGAATTGAGTCAGATTTGATTCAGAAGTATCAAGTAAATATTAACATATTTTTAAGTTCTTTAATAAAGTCAGGATACTTAAGTTTCATGTTTTGTGTAGTTTAAGTGTTGCCTTTTTACTGGTGAAACTTATTCTTCTTTACAAGAAATATATGCAGTTTCAATGGTTCCAGAGAGAAGCAGCCTTGCTAGTAAGTTTCTTTCACGAATGGGTAACAACCATAGTTTAACATGTAATGAAGACGTAATCATAAAATTTAAAATCAGTTGCATTTGGTTAGGTTATGCATTGTGTTCCTCTCAATTCCCTGCTGGTCCTCTAGCTCTGTCCGCTTTTCCATCTGCTCTTACACGCCACGAGAGTAAGGACCAGTGCACAGTATACTTTGTTTACGTATATAAAAGCTGAATTTAATCGAAAACATTGGAGCCAATTTTAATAAAATTTGGTTGTTCTCTTTCTTGGACAAATCTGACTTCATTACTAAAATTGCCGGAGTTACAGCCGGTTTTTAGAAGTCATTAACTTAAATCCATCATTAAATTTATTAATCTTTAATGAAATCATCAATTTCAGTTTCTAGAACAACCATTAAGCTAATCGAGGATGAACAACCATTAACTCTTATTATTAATGTCCCAATATTGGTCAATTAAATATTTTAATTATACTAATTATTACTATTCCATTTTACAATATTGACATCATTGTCAGAGTCTGCTTTGTGCCAATATTTTCAAAAATTTTGTTAATATTGTATATGATTTTTTAACTTAAATGTTATTCATTATAATTTTAGTGTTCACGAGTTTTTTCGCCGTAATATTTATTGGCAATAACAACATAACCTATAAATTCTTTTAGGCCTTGTTTGCAATGAATTTATGTGTATACAAAATGACGATACTAGTAGTTCAGATGAAGAATTAACGGACGTAATTGGGTTATTTAAGTTTGTAGGACTTTATTTTCATTTAATTATTTTTCTGATGAACAATTCAAAGTTAGATTTAGGTCCAGTTAAAGTGTTGTTTACATTGTAAGCCTAATTGTAAAGTATCTGTCCCCACAGTACTGCTAGGAGTGTCGCTTTTTGCAAAATGTGATAGCCTACAATACTCAGATTTGCAGCGCACGTTATAAATAATAAACAGTCAACATAACCTAAAAACTACGTAAAATGTTGATCATTTGTTTGAAAACAGCTATTTTTCTCCAATTTATTTGTCTTTTAAAGCTAATTGAACGGGAGATTAAATAATCTTTGATTCAATATTTTCTAGAAAGAGAATGCAAAATTTAATTAGCCATTATGTTAATCTACCATTTACTAGTAGAACATTAAATAAATGTTCTAAAAACCGGTTAGTGTACGAAGGGAACAGCAAATAAAAGGAGATTAGTTACAGTAATTAATTTATCGCTGCAAGCAGCTGTTAAGCTACGTAATGGGTGCTCACCATATACGGAGCGAAGTTATGCTGAGCGGAGCGGACTATGCATTCAAAACCTAACCTGTTGTTTTTAATGCGAGTGCACTACTGAAAGTGTAACGGATCTGAGCCGAGTCAAGCAGCGTCACTAGGCTCCGCCCGCGTAGCTTCGACTCTGCCCAGTTCGGTTTTGAAGCTGACTCGGCTTTCCTTACCACATTGACCACGCCTCCAAACTTACTATTTCTCGTGACCTAGTTTACCTTTGCCTAGTTTATTAGTTTTAAACATAGTAATTTCGTAGAATCAGTTACAATAGGCCTAAATATTTAGATTTAAAGACATAAACGCGTTCTTGAAACTGAATGAACTTCGCTTACGGTTGCCGTTCGTCTTCATTCCGCTGTGCTCGCTTTAGCTCATTGCAGCTTCGCTCCGCATTTAGTGTCCCCCCGGCCTAATGGATGCTAATGTATATAGATTCGCCACTGATTACATTGGTGAATTAACAGTTACGAACTTTTTAAGATTTGGCATGGTCGCCATTTTTAAACGGTTGAACGGATTTTCGTGCCGTTTGAATCAAATTTGATCAAAATTGATACAGGCCTGTATACATAAACGGTACCCATAAAATTTAAACGACTCCCAAAAAAGGGATACAGAACAACGGCGCTAACATCGAGGTCTTACGATAGCATGATAGCCGATAATAGATTATTTTCTACTAGAAATTCGCTAATAAGAATGTCGGTTATTGATAAGAGCCACCTCGGTGGCCTTGTTGATAGCGTACTAGGCTTTCATCCGGTGGACCCGGGTTCGATTCCCGGCCAGAGCTTGGCATTTTCATACGCTATAAATCAACCCATTGTCTGCATTAGCCCAAGTGTGCACAATAGTCGGACGTTAAACACACAAAAAAAGGTTATTGATAAGCCGCTTTCTTCTGGATAACAAAAGAATGTACTGTGAAGTACTGTGTACGTTTAAATAGGCTTGTTACTTGTTACATCAGCTGGATGCCTCGATGGCCTACTTCAGGCGAAGAGAAGGCTCACGATGCTCAAGACTGCATCCGCACGTAGGCAGTAAATCTTTGGCTATCACGTCATTGGTCTAAACACGTACGTTAGTCTGACAACGTTTTTTAATGCTACGATGTTTAAGACATTTGGTAGAGACAGTTGTCGCACAGTAGGCCTGCAGTACAAAAGGTTAGCTAAATCTGTGAGAAACGGGATTTTTCCTCAATGTGCTTATGTTCTGCTCTAAAAGCGTGTCTTAAGCAGGCTTGCCAACTTTTAGTTTTGAAAAGTTATGAGTTTTCTTTTATGATTTTTTTAATAAAATATGATTCCTTTAAAATGTTAAACAGTTAGGTTATTCTGTTGTGAGTGACAATTGTCCTGATCCTTATTTACTTTAAGGAACAAATTGTATATTAATGCATCTTCCGTGAAGTTCCGGTTTGGAAACCACCTGCGAAAACATAAATATTAGCAATTGTTTAAATGTAAGCGGGAATTCCTAAACCTGTACAGCTTTGGCTCAGATTTGAATTATAAATGAAGAAATGTAAATGAAGTCAGTTTTTTTTAATTTAACATGTATGGTGTTTTGGGGCTGGTTTTGATGTTGGATTTTGCGCGATGCTTACCAATGTCATATTGCATATAATAGTGCATTTAGTTCTTTCCGTGCTACTGTATGTGTATTATGACTACAGTTCTAAACAGCTGATTTCGCACAACAGCTGTTGCTTCAATATCATCTCAATTGAGGTTATGTTAAAAATTCAGTTTCTAAATAAAATGGACAATAAGCTTATTTAAAAATATATGTGAAGAACAAAGATGAAGAAAACAATGAATGAGAAAGACTACGATGAATAGAAAATAAATTAAAACGAAAAATGAAATTAAGGATGAAAATGTTACAATTAATGAAATAGTTATGACTGAAGAACATCAACTAATTAATAACAAAAACGAGGAATCGAGAGAAGTATGAAACATGATTTACATTTTTGGCTCGGTAACTGAAATTTTTAATAAAAGCATGTTTATGTTTACAAAAATCTAAAAGAACGAAAATGAGGCCTGACTCCACTATTTTTGTATACCTTTCAATTACGTAAATCAAAATCGAAGCAACTTTGAATTGTGTGTGTGTGTGTGTGTGTGTGTGTGTGTGTGTGTGTGTGTGTGTGTGTGTGTGTGTGTGTGTGTGTGTGCGTGCGTGCGCGTGTGTGTGTGTGTGCGCGCGCGTACTTGTGTGGTTCGGATACTTTTATTTTTTATATTAATTAGTGTAAAGATTAAGAGTAGGCCTACGGTAGCTTCTACATAGGCCTGCTTCAGAAGTGATACATTAGTTTTATCTTCACCAACGTTGTTTTTCTCATCATTTAAAGGTAAAACACAGATTCGGTTATCAACGACAGTTAAATCTTCATTAGTACGAGAGATTAAAATAGAAACGTAACAGCTGTTGAGAGCCATGTGTATAAATGGCGGGAGAGACTGAAGGATATTAAAATGCAAGAGGCAGCGTATCCGTTCTGTCTCGGCAGACATACCTATCTAACTGCCAATATCTAAACTTTCTTTGTGTAATGTGTTGGACAGTAGTTGTGAACATTATCCCGACAGTAATGCTTATATTACAAGGAAGTAGTGTGAGGTAGTAGCAATCTCCTTAGAGGTGCAAGGTAGGCTACCTGCTGTGTGAATGACGTCAGCGGTATTGGTATACTGACATATGACATTGGTATACTGATTCTGGCAATCAAGTGACCAGCTGACAGAAGTGAAAAGTTAAATAAATTAATTAAGCTTAGTTTGTAAAGATTCTATGTAGTTATTGATCACAAAAACTGAGGTGATCAGTGTTGGTTTGTTTAACCCAGTTATATTACTGATCTAATTGCAATTTGAAATAATTTTCATGTCATCGCCTAATCAAGAACAACCACGCTATAAATTCCCGAACTTCTCTCCCGGCTTTGAAACAGCCTTCGCCTACGAAACCTAGTTCACTCCCGTCAACCAATACTCCCGATTGGTTCGCAGTGCACGCGATCTCGGGTCTACAATACGGTACATTAATACATTTCTGCCCAGGCATTACTGCCGGCGCATCTCCCGTATTCAATGGCTTTATTCTGATTGGTACGTTCTTTTTTTAATTCTAACAATGGAATTCTGAGAAGTTATTGTATCGAGTATAAATACAGGTCGAAAATTGTTGTTCGGCTGAAAATCGAGGAGGGCCAGCCACTACAGAACAACTACATGCAGCCTAAAAACTGCCGGAACAACTATACAAGATACAACAACTTGCTCTGATGGAAATAGGAGGAATCCGGCCAATTCTAAAAGAAGCAAATTTCTTTTATATTCCGAACTGGAAAAGTGCCTCGCCGGCCCTCGCCCGACCTGGTAAACGCCCGGACTTCTACTTCTCCCGGAAACTACAACACACATCTGACACCTCAGCATACCTATACAGTGTTCGATTTCTAGAAGTGAGATGGGAGGGAGGTATTCCAAATTAAAGCCTGAAGGGAAAATAATCTTCGGTTATACAAAAACCTGAACATTTTATTTTATTGCAGATTTTATTTTGCAAAAGAAGTACAAAAATGTTTTGTAGTAAATTTTTAAAAACAGTAAAAAGCACAATTTCATGAATATTTGTCTTCAGATGTTAAAAATTGTCCAAAACGTCAACATGTTTTCATCATACTTCTTGTCTCTTGACGGCTAACGCTGAATGGTGTCCAAATACAAGACAAGAGTCAATATACTTAGCTGGGTTAAAGAGCCGAAGAGGAGATCCATTGATCTGTACAAACAACAGGCCAGAAACTGTTGCAATATTCAGTGATGATCTCAATAGTATGGTAATGACGTTCATCTGTAAGAAACCTCTTTCACATTCACTCGACTATATGGCTATTGAATTTATTGACTGTTCCAACGGTGTAAGACATACCGAGAAACAATACGGAGTATAGATACCCTCAGAATCATTTACATCTTTCATTGAGTTTGAACTTGGTTAGTTTCCTCATTTCATTTTCATCTAAACTTTATTGGGACATTTTGTGACAAGTTTTTTCATCCATTACTTTGATGGTATCAGCAAGCTCGAAGCAGTCTTGTTCACTGAGCAGTCTTGTTTCAATAGACTTTTTTAAGTCAGGGAAAGGAGAGAAGGAGAGGCACCTGTAGTAGGAGAATTGCGGATGAGTCAGACTATGGCCATCAGTCTCACCAACCTCTACAGTGAAGTAGTCACAGTTCGCAGTATTCAACAGTAACGCACAACAAACTGCCCTGGCCTCACACATTCGGTCGTTATGACCTGCGAGTGGTTCTTTTACATGCAGTGTAACAATTAGTAGGCCAGACTAACAACAGCGTGATGTGTGATTAAATAAAGGCTTTTAATTATCATATTTTTTCCTAAAGAGAGGTACCGGAACGCGTTCATCTATCTATCTATTGAGGTACCGGAGGCCTCAAATCTATTCACACACACACACACACACACACACACACACACACACACACACACACACACACACACACACACACACACACACACACACACACATATATATATATATATATATATATATATATATATATATATATATATATATATATCATATTATATTTATTATATTTCTGAAAGTATGTGTGTTTGTTTGTTTGTTATTCAATCACGCTTTAACCACTGGACCAATTGAGATGAAATTTGGTACGTATAAGGTTTAAGTATCAGAGATACATATAGGCCTATTCACGTTTTACAAGACGTCATTATACTACTTACCCAGCCCAAAATAATTATCAGTTTTTAGTTTTGTAACATCTGTTAACTATAGTTAGGTTTAATTACTGTTTACTGAACATGAGATTTAGGCACCTGAGATCTAATCCCATTTTACAAATCTTAATCTATGTTTTATTTATTGCAAAATTATTGTTTTTAATTTTACATTTTCATCTAATAATCACAATATGGTATTTTTCATTTAAGACTATTCAATGTTTTTAAAGCAGAGTGCAGAATATATATATTATATACAATTTTATTAGGATACTTTAATTGTAAGGTAGTATATATATTTGTGTAATTACATTATATGAAAAAATGGTAAATATGCAGTGCAGCATCTATTGGAGTTTTCGATATTTTTCTTACTAAAATGCTTTATTATGTGCCTAAAAGCAAAAATCCAAAATATGAAAGCAGGAGAAGTACGATAAAAATCGAAAATAAAAGTGACCAACATAACCTCAAAATTGCTACCGGCGAAATACTGATCTACAGATCAGTAAAATAATAAAAATACATCTAACACGGGTTTGGGTGATAGGAAACCCATTTTTTAAAAGAATAGTGCATAACCTAAGTGACACGGTTGTTAGGCCTATGTTTCACGGTGATGTGTGAAAAAACCTTTAAATTTTTTAAAAGAATACTAAGTATATTAACTGACACGGTTATTAGGCCTAACACGGTGATGTGTAAAAAAACTTTTATATTTGTTTAAAGAATACTACATATCCTAACTGATATGATTGTTGGGCCTATCATTGTGATGTGTGAAAAAAACCTTTATTTTTTTAAAGAGTTTCCAAACCTTAACTGACACGGTTGTCAGGCCTAACATAGTGATGCGTGATAAATCTTTATATTTTTTTAAAGAATACTCCATAAGCTAACTAACATAGTTGTTAGGCCTAACACGGTGATGCATTAAAAGAACCTTTATTTATTTTTTTCAAAAGAGTACTCCATAACCTAACTGACACGGTTGTTGGGCCTAATACGGTTATGCATGAAAAAAAAACTTTATATTTTTTTTTAAAGAGTACTCCATAACTTAACTAACACGGTGATGCGTGAAAAAACCTTTATATTTTTTTAAAGAGTACTACATATCTTGACACGGTTGTTGGACCTATCATGGTGATGCGTTAAAAAACTTCAAATTTTTTAAAAAAATACTAGGCTACATATCCTGACACGGTTGTTAGGCCTAACATAGTGATGCGTGAAAAATCTTTATATTTTTTTACAGAATACTCCATTATCAAACTAATATGGTTGTTAGGCCTAACACGGTGAAGCATTAAAAAAACGTTTATTTATTTTTTTCAAAATAGTACTCTAAACCTAACTGACACGGTTTGTTGGGTTAAACGGTGATGCAGGAAAAAAACCTTAATTTTTTTAAAGAGTAATATATATATATATATATATATATATATATATATATATATATGCAGACTCCTACTATTCTTTTATAGGGGACTAAAAAAGTCACACGCGTTGGTTGTCACAAAGCTTATAAATTTATCTAATACGTACCGTTACTGGTGGCGTTCCTCTTCTTTGTCATATACACCACAACTGAGTTCTTTATTACCTAAAGTGTATGTTTCTGTGCATGATTTTTACTTAGTGGCATTTTTCTGAATTTTTGCTTGGTAAGTACAATTTTAGACCTTAACTAGTAATTTTTCAATGACTTTATACTGCAAGTTACAAATATTATTATCAATTTAGGTTAAATACCATACTTTTAGTAGTTCAAATCATATTTTTATTTTCATTGCCATTCGTTTTTTCGACTGGTATCACTGTCTTAACAAAATGGCGCGCCGGGGCTAGTTGTCACAAATGGAAGGGGCTGGTTGTCAAATGTGACAACATACACCAAATATATATCATTAAAAGGGAAAAATCCTTTGCAGAGTTGAGTAAGTTAAGGAAATAGTTAAATAAGAAAATCAAAAGGAATCATTTAAAAGACAAGCATGATAATAAGGCGAATATTGTTAAGAAGACCAAAATAAGAGCTGAAGGAATACGACATAAAAAAATGAAAAATAACAAACAAAAACAGAAAAGTAAAGAAAGTTCTGAAAGCGACCAAGATGAGAAGGAGTGTTTCTGTTTAATTTGCGTTGAACCGTATTCAAAAAGCAGACCAAACGAACTGTGGATACAGTGTATGGATTGCAAGAAATGGGCTCACGAAAGATGTAGAGATATGCCAGGAATGCTACACTTCGTTTGCAAACATTGCGAAAGTGACATCTCAGGCGATGAATATTGTGCTTAGGTTATAAATGAAGAAAACGTTATACAAAAACTTTTTGTATTTAGACCTATAAGAATTTTCTGATTTGTTTGTTTAATAACTATTTAAAGTAAAAACTACATTAAAATGCAATTTACTATATTTTCTATATTTTACTGTTCAAATAGATCAATTTGCAGCATTTCATATATAACAATATATGACACATTGAGTAGCTTTCGATTTTCTTTTTTTGAAGTTTTTTTATCCAGTTTTCAAAATAATAATTATTTAACGGAATTATTGTGATTTCTCCATATAAAAAACAGGGACAACCCCTGGCCACGGGGCTGCTTGTCACAGGTGTAAAGTTTTTTTAAAAATTATAAAAATAGTTCTAGTACGTATATGTGAATGAAAGTTTATTTAATATTTCTCATTGTTTGGTACTTTAATTTGAACTTTTGTTTAATAAAATTACTCTTATTTAAAAAATTAAAATCTGAAAAGTGTGACAACCATCCCCGGTCTCCTCTACTATATGATGGTAAGCGTGCTATTTCGAGTTCTGGTTTTTTTCTCCATACAAAAAGTGCAGCCTACTCGTATATACCTGTTATATATACTCATTGCCTCGGTTTATAGTCTACATACATTATACAGACTAATGCAGTAAGCTTATATAATATGCGGTAATCGTAGTGCTCTGTGGTCCATGTGGCTAAGTCACCGGTCAGTCTGTTTTGAAACTTCAAGGCCGTGAGTTCAAGACTTGCAGTTACTTCCGTAAACTTTATTGTTTTAGTTTACGCCGATCCCTCGTCCTCATTAGTCGAAAGGATTTAAAGTCTGGCACAAAGTATGGACGTCAAAAAAGGGGAGAAAAAGTGGTACATTCAAATGCTGTACGTACAAAAATGTCAGGCACCCCAAAAAACGTTTTCATATAAAAAAATAATAGAGAAAATATACCACAAACTTTCAAGCATTGAATCAAATAATTTAAAATTGACTAAATAAAACAATATTATTACTGTTACAAATAAAAGCGTCTCCCCTTAATGCAAATTGGGGTTAATTTATAAGCACAATTAACTACTACTTATCTGTAAAACAAGTATTACTACTATCCAATATAGTGCCTAATAGTAGTAATAATATGAAATAATGTTATCCCAATAAATAATAACAAAGATTGGTACAAAGGGTTTCTGGGGGGGGGAGCAGTTTTTTAGTTACGCATATGTCAGTACTAGTTACGACAAACTAAAATATCAATGGAATTAAAAAAATATATTTAAAAAATTTAACACATAATTCTATTATATAAAACACAATTCATTCTTCCACATACACACAGAATAACAATACACAAAAGAGCAAAATAAACTACATCAAACCCTGTAATCACATCACAAGGCCGCCTTAGTCATTATTGATGACTGAGCATTGTCAACTCTAAACTAGAGTCAATACATTTTAAAAGTTTTCCGTAACTATTGGTTTGTGTGCAGTTTTTAATAATCATACGGTAGTTTATGAAAGAGTGATGGTGCTTACAAAGAGTAATTCTTTAAATAAACTTATTTTTATACTAATTTAGCACATCTTGTTCGAAATTTGTAAACTTATGCATTTTATTTCTGATTAACAAATCGAAAAACGACCACTTCTAATGTGAAACCATTGATTGTAAACGGACTTGAAGTACAGCCACCATTATAAAAAGCGTGATTGATGTCAGCTGCTAAAGTTCAAGTAATTGAACTTTTTGCCACTACGAACGCTGCATGCTGCAAGGACAGGTGGTGGAGACGTTTGAGAAAATAGATAGTATTATTATCTATTTAACTGTAGTTGAACACTCTGCCGCAAGATGCCATCAGCGAACGCTCACATAAAGGTTATGATTCTAGTACGTTTTGTAATACAATGGTAAAACTTTTTAAAAACTGTAAAATAAACTGCGATTTAAATGATAATATATCTACCGAAATAATAGCTTTGAAGAAAGTAGATTATTTTTATTCATTTTAATAGGAATATTTTGTTTTCTTAATCCTAGAACGTACATTAAATAATACAAATTCATGTACACATACAAAAATATGTTCAGGTTTTATCATTTTTTCCAGTTTAGTCCCGGATTTATAAGCGACATTTTACTTGAACTTTGTTACACTCACTTGTCAAAAATATTAACAAAATTTGAGCGAAATCTGTGTAGTTGACTTCGAAGAATTACATTTTCCTATTCGAATCCAATATTTTCTTTCCTATTGTGGGTAGCTTAAACCAAACCACCTCTCGAATCGGATTTTTCGGGAAGATGGGCAGTGCGTTTTGTTTGGGTACTTGAAGCTAGTTTTGAGGAATTCAATGTGCGGGCTTAAAGAGATTCGATTTTTGTAAATCATTTTTTAATGATTTGATTAGGAAGAAAGTGTCTGACAAAAAGTTATCGTTTAACTTTATTTTTGTGCAAATTTTCATCGAAAGTTAACGACTACTTAATGTCTAATTTTAAAAAAACGTTCAAATTGTGTGAACTGTCTTGTTTTAAAGTTTGAATTGAATCAGTTTATTGACTTTAAAATGCACACTGGTACAAACGGACATCCATGAAATAATCGATTTTTTTGTACTGTATTTTAGAGACCGTGAACGTAAAACGTTCATGCAAATAACTGAATTCCAACACGATTGATATATTTTCTCTGTTTAAGGATAGCGATAAAGTTTAAAATAAGAAATAATCGTTTGTTTCACTGACATGATGGAATCGAATTTACAAAAATTAACAACACAGAACTGTAGATAATAGCTTAAATAGACACGTTATTTAATACATGTACGGATACAATATGACTCCTGAAAAAATATATAGATCAAGTTCGGATAGTTCGTTTCAAGTTCCCGGATCTGGGTAGAAATAATGTTTTCGTGGAGACTATACATATAAGCTTACTCTCTTTAAAGAACGTAGCCTGCAATGCAGAAATATTTGTACAGTAGTCTAGGCTATATAGATATATAGACTGTGTTACGAGGACAAATGGCGGACGTAAGGACGTGATCGGAAAGTAGAGTGCGCCACGTGCTCTGTATCACAATGGTGACATTTTATTGGCTTGTATTTCAACTATAGTTGTGGCAAACCTGTTACAATTTGTAGGCCTGTGTAATGGAACTGGGAGTTTTATCACTTCTGTGGTATTTTGCGTTTCACTTGAGAAATTTACATGCAAGACTGTGTCTTTTTTCGATCGTTCCCAAAATTAATTATTCAGCGATACAACGACTCGTGTGTTCCTTAACAAGACTAGATTTGAACAAAGTTTGATTAAAATCGTTAAACCGATTTCGAGAAAATCACGTTCTTTAACAGTAAAAAAAAAAAAATGCCTAGAGATGTGTACATAACGTTTCGGCAATACATAATTGTAGGCCACTCGTAATAGGCAAACCCAAATAAAAAGTTTAATTATTGTTATTTTTCGTAGATCATTCACAATAATCAGACTTCAAATTTTTTATGTAAGAAATGTGGTACAGCTGAAGAAACAGCTCAGAAAATAATTTTGAAAATCGATCTGAAATAATAATCATAAATTTATGACTCATTGTAGTATATACATTTCAATACAGATAATTGTTATTTTAATAGAAATTTTACAATAGATAGCCTCCTCGGTGGCCTAGTTGATAGCGTACTGGGCTTTCACCCCGAGGACCCGGGTTCGATTCCCGACCAGGGCTTGGCATTTTCACACGCTATAAATCATCCCATCATCTGCATTAGCCGAAGTGTGCACAATAGTCGGACGTTAAACACCAAAAAAAAAAAAAAAAAAAAAAAAAAATTTACAAACAGGGCATTAGAATACCTCGTTGTAAACAGTATTTGATGTAAGAATGTAATCTTCTTGTACTTTTTGTGTTTCATTTTCTATAATGGATACAAACATTTTATATATAATTTGCCCCACATTCTTGTTCGTGAGTAAAGACGGCATTTGGTAAATACAATTCTGCTCTTTGAAGTATTTGTCCCTGCGACTTGTTTGTAGTAATAGGAAACGCAATTTTAATAGGTAAATGTCTTCTAGTCAATTGAAAAGACACGCTTGGATCAGATGGTGTTAAGTTTATCAGCGGTATTAGTACAGTTTTCCCGGTGTCAATCAACTGAGCATTCCCCGGTGTCAGTCAACTGAGCATTAATTGTGAATTCATTGAGTTTAGTGTATGTGCGTGTATGTGTTCATGCGTGTGTGTATGTGCTTGGTATTCGAAATGCTTGTCCTGGTTTATACGTCGGGCAGGGAAAGGGAACTGTCTGTCAGTAGGGCACCATAACCTGTAAGTTTAATGACTTAAGTAAACATTGAAACCGTTCTAAGCACGTTATGCAAAAAGTGGCATTTATAATGGGATTGTCTATTCGCGATTAAAAAGTTAGCTTATTAAAATATAAAAAATATTGTCTGATTTGTGATGCCGCGCACGCGCATGAGAACTGCGCATCCAAGATGCCGTTTGCCTATGACAGTTAAAAGTGTTTTTTGTTAGCATTTTTTACAAACAGTAAGTTTTAGCTCAAAATCGTTTTGCAATGTCAGAAGCCGGTTAAAAATTTTTTCTAAAGGTCATTTATGCCTGTACGTATAGTATGTGCTGAGAAAAAAGGATGTTGACTCGAGAAATAATATATACGATACGTCATCTATGTGGTTATTTTCTCTATGTGTATGAAACGTTTTAAACATATGATAAAGCATTTGTGACTTTCACACGCTGTGAACTTGAAACTAGGTAGGCCTATACTATACAGTCATTTAGCATGCATGCATGGTGTGCATAAATTGTTTGAGTCGCACAGTTTGCATAAACATTGCATGATGTAGTGCGCATGCAACAGCTGTATCAAGTGACTTAGGGCCTAATGGCTGTATTCTGAGTGACGTAATTAATCTAACATATTTTTGCTATAACATCATTCGCTCGCTTAAGATAAGGCCTATTACAGTTGTGAATAAGGAACATATTACATTATAAAAGAATGCCAAATTTGTTTGATCAAAGATCTTTAATGAAATAAATTTGACGATTCTTTGATGAACTAACCCTTTTATGAGCAAATTTTTGTACTAGTTTCAATTTATTACTAATCAACAACATGTAAGATTGGATAACCTTCATGGGCATTCCCATATTAAACATCTCTTAAGCAAAGTTCGTTTTGGAGGACTCTGAGGGGCAGCAGATGTCCTGGAGAGAGCATAACTCAGGAGGATCATGGGGCTCATTACAGGGCACTGTGGTCTGAGGGTGCACATGAACAGGACAGGTATGTACCATAGAGAAACCGTGTGTAGGTTGTGCAGGAGGAAGAGGAAACTGCATGATTGTGAGGCTCTTGCTAGTAGGAGGCTGGGGGTTTTTGGTTTCCAAGACTCTAGGGATCTTCAGCAGAGTGAGCTAGCCAGTGGGTTGCTGAAACTTATTAAGGGCACCAATCTGCTGAACTAAAGAGGTTTAGTTGCACAATAGGTCAGTCGATCGCAGTGTCTAGGATTGTAGTAGTCTCTAATCTAATTTAAGGAAATCTGACCCTTTTATCAAGCTTTGATGACTCTTGGACATGTTGTAATATTTGGCAAAGATTTTCAAATTAAGCCGGTAATAACCTAAAAATATTGTCCTTTCCTGATTTGACTTTGTTCCTTTCGTTGTAGCATTTACTTTAAAACGATGAAAAAATGAACACTGACTTTTTAACCTGTAAACAATACATGTCGCATTAATTAAAACTGTAGCCTCAAAATTTTTGTTAAGTTGATGGTAGAAAAATATAGGTCTAAGTCATAAATGTGTGCTTTATAAAGTTATAAATTACTTTTAACCATTCGGTCTAACAAAGGCGCTGTTTCTACAGTATTTGAAACAATTTTAAACTTGTTTTTAATTAATAAACCATCTCTTGTGCTACGCCCACTTTAATGCAACTATGAGGCTTTATTGTTTGTTTGTGTTAAAATTTCTTTCATTCAAATAATTGCACTCAATTTTTAAACAATGTAAACTTCGTTTGTTATATATACTATCTTTTTGCTCTTTCTAGTAAAGTAATTAATTGTGAAATGAGCAAGCTGCTAAAATTGTTGTTGTGACACACGAAAACATAACCTCAAAATATATCGAGCTAATGATCCGTCTGATTACTAGAAATGTAACAAATGTAATATGTTTTCTTTGGTACAATTTGGACAAATATGTGAACAAGATATTTAACAAATATTTGACACATATTTTACAGATAGTGTAATATGTCCTTAAGGCATATTACAGCTACGGCAAACCGCAGTAACTTTCTGGGAAATTTGTAACTGTAGAGAATATGTGTCACAGCAGCTGTATTTCAAGTAATCGCGTTATAAAGCATAGGTCAGATTCATTTTCGTATTTTAAAATGCTAATTTATACCGATTTTAACGCTAATTATGATGGCGAAGTGAAATTTTAAAAAACCTGTTTTGTATGGCAACATAATTTGACAGTTTATAGTTTTAATTTATGAAAATTGTAATATTGATTACAATAATGAAAAAAAATTTAAAAAAATACCGTAATATTATTACTTTTTAGAAATTCGTTTGTATCGCGTTAGCGAGACAGCTGCGTGCCACGAATTCACTTTTCACTTTTACACACGCAGACGATTCAAACGCCTTGTCTAAAGAGAGCGAACCAGATTCGGATCTCGTTTGATAAGAAAGTCATACGTAACTTGTCCGCAATGCCTACTTCCTCGCTTAGCTCTATCAATAGACGTATTAAGTAACGTGCCTCATCACATGTGCCAACATTCCCCGCATACACACGATAATGTTTGCGTCGCAACACCTGTACACAGAGATCATCGTTTAAAATATCGTCTAATCCTCGATCCACCTTTTTCTGATAAGTTCGGCGCCTTGTTAGGTCATTCGTTCTTTAAGTTGAGAGGTACTTTTTTGTTAGTTTTGTGCGAGTTGCTGTTGGACTTTAGTGGCCGTAATGCTTGTATTTTTAATAGTGTTTCTAATTTTATCACTTAGATAATTTTTAAGTGTTTATTTTGAGTGTGTACATGTCTGTGTTAAACATTCGTTTTTAACAACATTTATTTGCTGATATTTAAACCCCAAATAGCTGCTATTTTATACGCTGTCATCTACGTCATTAGAGATGAGTTTTACTAGCAGTTGTTATTTTTCAACGATATTTTTCGCAGTATTTTGAGAATCGTCTTCAAAGAACTGTGAATGTGTTATTGCATTCCCTCGAAAATTTCGAAGACGACAGGATAATGTTGCATTATCGTAACAGTCGCGAAGAATTTTCGTAGTTAGGTGTTTTACTAAACTGCAAGGACTTTGTAATTTTATTATGAGGACAGAGGTCTGCAAACAAAGATCGTTATGGCTTCAGGGATTTATCACAGACTAAAGGAATACGATGCTGAAGAGGAGTGCTGTAAGTTGTCATCCTTTGTTAGATATCATTTATATACATTTTTTACGTCCGATTTTAATCTGTTTTTGTAATATCTGCTGTTCTTTTTGTGAACATTTCTGTTTATAAATTAAGTTTTTAATCGTTTTTAAACAATTAGTGACAATTATTATAATAAAATAATTAACTTTATAATAGTAAATTGTACGTAGAATCGATTTAAGCTTAAGTTTATAATACGACCAGTACGAACATGAATTAGTCTATACATTCTTACAATTTTTGGTTCGCTAGCAATAAACAGTACAGTGGTAATTGTGAAAATATAATGAACACTATTTCGCAAAACTAACGACAGATTTCGGTTGAATATAAATATGACATTAGTTATGATTACATTAAGATCATAACTTCTTTTTTGTAATTAAAATTTGAGTATAATTTGTTAAGCCAGATTATTTTTCAGTTTATTTTGCAGCTGTATACATTGTTAACAATTCCAAAAGTTCCTTATTTAAACCGGAGTGTAGAGCGCGTGCGCAAGTAGAAGATCGGTTTTTGGAGTTTCTGGATATTAAAACTTGAATATCTGAATTCTTTTTTATAAGCTTTCCGTATTCTTTTAAACTTAAATGTAGTACCAGAAGACCATAAATACTCTCAGTTTAAAATATGTATTTATTTATTTTATTAAGTCAGCCCTTTGTGCTATTGTTAGGAATTGAATTTAAAATAATTGAAAGTAAATTTAAGCAGGAATACAATGTTTTAACACTTTATTGTGATTTATTTATTTCGATAGTTGATTCAATCGATAATCTGACTCAATAATATTTTAGTGTTTCATTTTCACACTGAAAATTGGCTTCCTGCGGGTGACAGCAACTTCGATATATCGAAGTGTTAATAGCAAGAACCGTATCGATCTGCCCTTCACCCCAGCCTCCCTAAGGAGCTAAAAATCACTGATCTTTCGCCATCAATCTACCCAGTTCGGTTCCGCCTCATTCGTTCGCATTAACCCTTCCGTCGCTGGGGCTGTAATGTGCCTTGTGCCTTATAACGTTGTAGTAACAAATGTATGAAGTATGTCAGGATACTAAGGTAGGGGAGGTTCTACACTGCTCATTTTCAATTTTTCCTGATCTTTGTTTCTGTCGCAGTGGTAAATTTTCTTACTTATTATTATTATAAACACTTTACGGCAGCAATTGCAGAGTTTTATTTTTCTTCGCCATCTTGAAACTTCGTTGTTAGCAAAAATTTGACGTAAGAAGCGTTAAGAAAAAAGACATTTTTTCCTTACTGGTCCTTTAAAATAGTCTATCATGGGAAATTAAACGTCACTTGTCTCAAATGTTGATCTTTATGTTACTGTGCTGTCTCAAAAACTTCCTAAAAAAAATCTCAAGAAAACCATTTCTGAGATTAACTACTAACATAAGCCACGTTCAACTTCACAGGAAAAAGGGCGAATACAGTAACAAACATAAACTGGCAGATTATTTTGTGCTACTGACCATATACAGAAATGTAGGACTGAGTGAATCATTGTTACAATAGCAATAGTCATGTACAACAAAAGAAGCTCTCATTATCGACCCCGCACTGATTTTTTACTGAATTATTCTGAAAAATCATAAAAAAGTTGAACGGGGAGAGTACAATAATGTGTGATACAACTATGTTTTTAAGACATCGTTTACATGTCTTTCTTTCACTGCTCCTTTGCTAGATTGTTCTGAACTACTGACCGTCTTGAAAATGTCGAGTCATTGTGACTTTAGTGATGTTTCTGGAATAGCGCTGATATTGGTTCCGCACTTCTCTTTCGAGAATGTTTTGAGCTACTAACCGTCTAAAAAATGTAGATCGGTTTGAGTCAGTGTCACATTAGTAGTACTCTGCATGATTTTAAAACAACGCCTATTTGACCAGCACTGCTCCTCCGTCAGATTGTTTTAACCATGTTGATAGTGTAGAACGGCTGTAGACATTGTCGCAGAAGTGACACTCAATAATTAATTGTATGTTTTTAAAACGACACATATCGACTCAGTTGTGTGCTGAAAGGTCATTGCCGTATTAGGTCAATCGTAATTCCGATTTATTGTTCCAAAATTAATAATCACATTGCGTTTAAAGATAAAGCTTTGTATGAATGCAACAAATGTTACATTTTCTGTATTAGTAGTAAAAAGTTAAATACAGTTACCTAACAACACAGTCCAGATTTCATTTCCCGTAGATTCCGAACACCGCTAGAATAATATTCATATTGTACATAAATAAACAAAGGTTGATTTTTTTATTATTATTGTTTTTAACGTCCATACGTTATGCCAGTTAGACTAATGAGGACGAGGGATCAGTGTTAATGGTAAGGGAAAAGCAACGGGAGAGTAACTGCGGCTAGAACTAAGAACGTTTAGGTGCGCAGTTCAGAGACGCAGCAGACTGACCGGTGCTTCACTCCATCGACCAGAGTTCCCTACACAAAATCTATCGCTGTATGTTTGCATAGATACAGCGACAGTAACGGCTCTAACAGCGATCACTGGAACTAATGCTCGCTCACGCTCAGTATGTTTCTATTCTACAGTAGTTCTGACTGCTAATAAACTGTTAACCTAAGTCGAAGATAACGTTTTACGCGTGACTGTACTCGCATTCCCCGTGGGATAAGCGACAGACAGACGTAGTCCTACATTAAATCCACATTAGCGCTCCCGACTTGGGTGGCTGACTGCGGTAATGACGTTTTGGTATATCAAAAAACTCAGCCCGCGTTTAAAACGAAATAAGCTCGGAAAGTGTCTGTTGGGAATATAAATTGTAGGTTAGTAGGTAAAACCGTGTGCTGATGCAGTTAACATTAACGTGCAAACGTAAATTTAATTCGGAAACGTCTGTGCTGATTTTAAAGAAGACTACCCCGCAGGGGAGTGCAGGCTAGCTGCACCTTTTGAGAGGATTTAGACGTCCCTCGCGGTACCCGAGTGTAACACACACACTTACAACACTACACTTATGACTTTACACTTACACTTACATTTAGGGAAGCGATAATAGCCTCAATGTGCTTTTAGCCTTAAAATAACTCAAAAAAAAAAACTTAAAGGAGACTATAGTTTTAATGGAGTAAAGGTTCTGAACTTTGTTGAAACGAAAAAGGTAAAAAAACCGAAAGAGTTTCGTTAAAAGTGAATTATTCGTGGTACTCTGCTATCTCTTTCCTTATGTACCAAAACAAAGTGCAAGCTATGAATCTTTCAAAAACCTGTTCTGAAACTATCTACAAAGGGCAAGAAATTGGCCTGAATTCTCAAAATATATTCATATTGTTTGGTGTTTATAAAGATTAGCAGCTTAAGTCAGTGTTCCGAATTCGAAATAAAAGGAATTTATTAGTAAGCTAAAAAATAATGAAACTCAAATGCGTGTGGGTTTATTATTTTTTTATTTATTTATTTTTTTTTTTTGCTGTCTAAAGGTAGGCCTATCTTTTTTACAAATTTTGAAGACTTATAGAATTTTATCGACATATATGACCAAAACTTGTGGAAAATTTGATGTTTTTTTTTAAATTTCTAAAAGTTTTTTCCGTTTTTCTGTTACGATCATAGGGTCTAAATAGTTTCAGAACGGAGTTCATAATCTTGAGATGTTTTTCTTTCATGAAAGCATTAACAGAGCATTGGTGGATTTATGTTGGTGGTTTAATTTTTTTGTCGTCACTTTAGATTATCATAAAATTTAAATCACTAAAAAGAAGTTGAAAATATATTGTTGATATATTCCATCTGGCTAACAAAATAATTTTGCAAATGCCTTTTTGAATTTCTATTAAAATCTCTTATCAACTCTGTTATCAGGCAGTACTGAAGGGTAACTGATACGGTCGGAATAAAAGTCATTAATGATGCGAAGGTCTCAGACAGTTCAACCCCTCACGAAGGTGGCAACCCTTCCTTAATATTCTTCTTTATTTATGTACTTAACGTTTCCTCCCTTTTATCGAAGAAGATAATACAAAGCGCGGTATCTCGTTTGATGCTGCAGTATTAACTTAGGAACAATGAAAACTTAGTGATAAAAAAAGTAAAGGTCTGTTTTGTTTTGGATTTACCAGCAAACTGAAAATGGTCTGAATACGTAACGAGCAGTGCGGTGAAAATTCAGGCCGACAAAACAGTCCACAACCATGGAAATTTAAAACAATACATTTATTTTCTAAAAAATTCTTAATGTTGTTTTGATAAGACGGTTTTCATTTTTTGTAGCCTAGGGTGATAATATTTTACTGATTAAACGTTTTTAAATTTTTCATCTTTAATTGAACAAAAGAAATAAACTTGACAACGGTCAGGGTTTAATTTTTAAAAAATATTTGTCAATTGACAACAATAATTTATGCGGATTTCCGTACGTACGTTACTTTGACACGATTTTGTTGTGTAATTAATTTGTTCATAGACTACTGCAAAAATTAATTTTTATCAGAAAAGTTCGATTTGCACGCATCCAAATGTTCGTTTCTATATGATACATTGAATGTTGTTAGTATTTGAAATTTCGTGCTTCCAGCACGTTCAGCGAGTGCCGTGATTATATTTATGGAATTCTACTGGCTTATTTTTAACGGGTTTTTTAACAGACTTTTATCGACTTTTATAGTCACTAATTTTATGGCGCACCCTGTGTATGTAGTGTAATTTGAATCAGAGCTGTGTACCAACGTGAAGTACAATGTTGTTGGAATGTGAGAAAGTTTTTGTAGCGTTATGATGTTCTTAATATGTTTGTGTGTTTTTTTACAGGGAAGAAACAAAACGGGACAGCGCTCCGCACAAACAGCCTCGGGTCAGGCACGCGGACGCCGCCTTTAGAACGGAAAAGTAAATTTTCCGCTTTAGGTAGGCTTTTCAAACCTTGGAAATGGAAGAGGAAAAAGAAATCGGAAAAATTCGAAGCCGCCTCCAGATGTGAGTAAACAATTGTTTGCTGTTTTACAGTTTAGAGAATAAGTGTAAATTTGTTAGCGTAATTTCAGTCATTTAATTTGAATAATTTCAATCATTTCTTGTTATAATTTAATTCATTTAATTGAAAAAAAATCTAATAAAAATGTCCTTAACTGTTGTATTTTGTGAAAGTGGTATTTGAAAATACTGTTGTTAGTATTGTGGGTTGGATGCAAGTCAAATTGTAATTTCAAATAATTTTAAACGCTTTGAATAATTCCAAAGAGGAAATTATATGGTCAAAATTCCTCAGTTGTGTCAAAACGACGTCCTTTCAATTTCTACTTTGTTTTGGGAAACAGAAGAAAGTCGTACAGGACGAAGTCACACGAAAGGTTTGGTGACCATTACCTTGTTTTTGGAAGCCAAAAAAATTCCAAACGGCTAGCGATTGTGCGCAGGCTCGTTGTCGTGGTGAAGAACCCAGCCCTTGTTATTACGTATACTGTTCTCAACGTTTGCTCCTAACGCTCTCACGTAGCCGCTTACTTCGAAGTGTGCGTGCGCGCGCGCGCGTGTGTGTAAAAAATCACAGTAACACTAAAACACAACGTTACAGAACGCACGAAACACAAGAACGCGGCCTTTCACCGTCACAGCTGTTGGCACACTAATTCACAAAAAGGGTAGTTTGCCAGCAGGTCATACTAAAATGGTTCCCCACACTATCTCGCACGTTTAGTTCTTTTTAATAGTAAGTTAATTATAACGTGATTATGATATGGTTTTAAGTAAATAGAAAGCAACTGTATATTTGCAGTGGACACACAGATGAATGTGTGCTTCATCACGCCCCTAATGCATACATAATGTAGATATAGGTCAGGATACTGAAGTACTGTACATTAATCAACTTCCAGGCTCGTTGGTGCTGTCGTAGGTAAGATTATCGTATCAGAATGTTTAGTATGGCATCAGCTAAATGGAAACTTGTATGATTTGTGCGCTACTGTCTCGCTGTAGTGATGGAAGAGAATTTCCAACAATATTTTTGTATCCGACACTTTTTTGAAAATCTGATTTTGCCATTTTAACTTTAAATTACAAATTACAGCGGTCTGGTTAATTTTCTTATTTTAAGTAGAATTTAAAATTTCAAATACTCATTATACTGATTTTAAAGTTGATTTTAATGATGAATTAGGTTTTAAAAAATGCAAAAAAAATTCATGATTAAGCCATTTTGAAACTGTTCACTTTTGTGACGAACGTTTTCAAGCTACTACCATTATCGATTTGTTTTCTTATCGGGCCATATTTGTGAACGCCAGAATGCTAACACTCGCATACATTTTTTTGTCTACGTCATAGGGTGAATCAAAAGTCAGGAATATTCTCAGCTTCTAATAGATGTAAGAGGACGTTGAAAAAGCATCGGCAATCTCTTGATCGTAACTATTTACAGAGTGCATCGAAACTTTACTTTTTAGATAAGTTATTGGTCAACTTTCCTACTTTTTGGTGAAAAAATTCAAGATCCAAACGTTGTAACAGAGTGCAAACTTAAATATAATTTGTATAAAACAGTATGTCATTTTTAACTTTTATTGCCATCACGATAATGGTATTAATGAAACTTTTTTGTAATAGCTGTATTAAAATAACGGCAAGATGAATTGGATAAAATAAAAGAATGAGACAACCTAATAAACATTTTTTTTTTAACTGGTTCGAATACTGTATATTGTGAAATATTGATCTTAAACAAATTTGTTGAAAAAGAAAAAAATTGTAATCTATTCTTGAGTCAGTTCTTTTAAACGGTAATAGGCCTCTTTGTGTAGACTGTATCTTCTTGAACGTACATATCAGACAAAAAATGGTGTAAATAATTTGTCTGGATTAGCGGTGAGAAAAAGTTTGAATTAAAAAATTAAATTATGAGAATTTAACACATTTAAAGATCGCTAAAAGTTTTGTGTGTTCGCAATGTTTGATACGACTTGATGCAAGCTTGACAATTGTTTTGATAATAGCTTGGACAAACCGGATCTCAGTTTTAAATTGGCAGTTATGCAAATCGTAAAGGACTCATAATTTAGCACTTTAAAAAAATCTGATTTCCCAAATTGGCAGTAAAATCAAATGTTCAGCATTGTAAGTTTTCAAATTCTATCCATAACACAACAATAAACACTTAAAATAGTTTACAAATTGCCAGTTGTTGGAAAGGTTATATCAACTGCAAAATTGTGATTTTTTTTAAGACAACGTTTATTGCTAGTAATTAGAATTGCCAATGCCAATATTTTCTGCGTTCGTGGCCTTTAAATAGAACAAAGTATACGAGCGTTTTACAAAACAGAGTCCATGTGCATTGGAAGGTAGAGCAGTAGACTCTATTGGAACACAACACATAAATTAAGTTGTGTACACTTGATAACTTGTTATGTTAACTTACAAGTATTTGGAAATGACAATTACTAGTGATGAACTCTTAGACACAGCGATAAAAGAACGAAACACCTTGGAAAGAAGAACAATAAGGATACCATATGGGACCAACAGATATCGAAAATAAATAAACATACGAGGGCTATTCAGAAAGTAGATTACGTTTTTGGATAAAAAAAAAACTAAGTACAGGAAAAAAAATTTATTATATACATTTGAAAGAGGAACTAAAATACTATTTTTCGACATAATCGCCAAACAAATTTAGACATTTGTCATATCGGTGAACTAGCTTTGAAATTCCCGTGTCGTAGAATTCCGCCGCCTGTGACGCCAGCCAGTCAGTCACGCCCGCGCGGAGATCTGCGTCGTCATCGAAGCGCTGTGTTGCAAGCCAAGTCTTCATCTTCGGGAATAAGTGGAAATCACTAGGTGCCAGGTCCGGACTGTAGGGTGGATGAGGGAAAATCTCCCACTTGAAGGCCGTCAAGACGTCTTTTGTTCGATTTGCCGTGTGAGGGCGGGCATTGTCGTGCAAAAACAACACTTTTGCACTCAGTTTTCCTCTCCGCTTGTTCTGGATAGCTCGTCTTAAGTTTCGTAATGTTTGGCAATACCTTTCTGAGTTTATGGTTGCTCCACGTTCTAGGAAGTCAACCAGAAGAACACCATTCCTGTCCCTCACGGGCGTAACTGACTGGCTGGCGTCACAGGCGGCGGAATTCTACGACACGGGAATTTCAAAGCTAGTTCACCGATATGACAAATGTCTAAATTTGTTTGGCGATTATGTCGAAAAATAGTATTTTAGTTCCTCTTTCAAATGTATATAATAAAATTTTTTTCCTGTACTTAGTTTTTTTTTTATCCAAAAACGTAATCTACTTTCTGAATAGCCCTCGTAGAATATATAATCGAATTATAAAAAGTATAATCTGATATGGAGAAGTATGGCCACTGAAACAAAAAACAGAAAAATGTTCTGAAGGTAAAGAAATGGACTACTGGAGGTCGATCTAAACGGGAAAAGATAAGGAATTTAAGAACCCGTGAAATCATGTATGTGAAACATACTATTGTAGTGAAACATCAAGACAAAACAACTTCGATGGTCCATGTCCAGTGACCGATGGACGAACATGGACTTCCTAAACCACGTGGTCGCAAAAAAGAGAAAGACCGAGCTTAGTTGGAGAGAAGGAAGTGAGGAGCGGGGGATTGGATCAAGATCCATGGAAGCTAGGAATAGGAAGACGCTAGAGAAGTAAAAGAGATAGGAGCGTTTTTCCATAAAAGTTTACTTTTAATAAACCTTTAAATGATGACCAATTTTGAAATTCTTCGACAGCAGCATTATGCTTTTTTCGAAATAGGAATCCTACATATTTTAATTAGTTTCTTCTAGTGTCATTTAATGTTGTTTGGGTTGAAAATAAGTGCATAAACATATTTGTTTCCACTCTCTATCAGTAACACGCCGCGATTGTGGTTAAACACGAGTATTTTTATCGTATTATCGTTAAAATTACGTCCGTAACTAATGATACTCCCAACACTCACGAAGGTTGCCGAAAATTGCCGATCCGTGACGAGTACATTCGCGTCATTATCGTTTTATACTTCGTTAGAAAAAAACTAACCAGCCGAATCAGGTTGGCATAATATTTGCGCTGAACTAATTACCCAACTAACTTGCTGCATAGCCTAGTTACATTATGTGTCACTGGATCGCAGCACATGCAACATCACATCAGCCCTACTTCTCGACAATGCCAATTACCCTACAAAAGAATCAACCGTAATATTGTTTTATTTTTGAAATCTGTTATGAATTTCATTATATTACACTTCTGTGTGAAGTCGAATTGTTTCGAGAAATGAGTTCTGTTGTAGATTTTCTATACATTTTTCATGTTTCTCGTGTTCTCAGTGGAACATATATGCAGTGATAACAGAAAAAAATCATGCAAAGATATATTTTGAGATAACCATTTTCAAGTCCCATGTCGTGTCCAAAATAGTGCGTTTTTTCTGGCTGTGTGTGTGTTTGTATGTGTACACATCGCTTGTAGACTAAATGGGTTGACCCATTTTTTAGTGTCATCACTTGTGAATACCTAAACTTTCGTGGATCAAGTATAGGCCTAGTCCTCAGAAGACATATTTTTTCACTTTTTTGTCATAAGTGAAGGACTATGACTCAAGTCAGTGAAGGAAATTTGAAATTTGCAGTTTAACAATTAATCGAAATTAGCTATACGGTTTTTTTCAATTTGGTTTCAACCTGTAATTTTTAATTTCAAATTTATTACACCGGTTGTTTTTGAGTAAGGACTTTTCATTAAACTTTAACAATATTGATGAGCCAGTTCAAGAAAATTAATTTTCTTCTATTTGATAGTTATGTAAACGTGTAAAATACATAGCGCAAAAATATTACAAATAAATCCTCACATTTAATTATTTCTCTAAAAAAAATCGGCTTAGAAACTATCAAAAAAAAAAACTGAAATCAGCGTGTTTTTTCAAAATCGATTCATCAGATTTTGGTCTTACGTGAAGATTCGTAAGCAAGTTTAGCGAATTTGAAAATAAGACGAAATTGAAAATAAGCTCTAAGGTAAATAAAAAAAACATAAAACAAGGCAGCTATAAAAGTTTTTTTTGATTGTACTTCCAAACAATACATTTCTTTCACTTCAAAATTTGAGTTATGTGAGAAAATTTTAGGAAATTCTGTTATTAAAGGCATTTCAATTTTTCCATAGGTTTAACTTTTTGGTGTAGAGCGAACTATAAGTTTTGTTTTTGTTTTTTAATACATTCCGTTTGAGCGAAATTTGATTAATATTTGTACAGTTGCTTATCAATAAAGGGCTTAGCCTAATTGTTTTAAAAAAATTAAAAAAATAGTTTTAGGTATGACAAAACCGTATTTGCAAAATTGGTTTAATATCCAGCCGTGGGTACAAGCACTGACTATAAATTACTAGAATATACGAGGTTTTTCCGTAAAGTAAGGTTACCAAGGCGCTAAAGTCGCTACGAACGCTGTTATGCGGGATGCGGTGACATTGGCTTGCAGCTTGGTTCCCCCTTTCCCAATCCCCACTCCGTGAGCTGTCTTCGACGCTCGGTTTTGGCCTGGCAACCGTTAGTAATGGAGTTACCACTTATGTCTTCCGCCAGGTGCGAATTAAGCTCTGCGATTCGTTTTTTGTTTGCAAAAAACACTGCGCCGGTGGAAATTCATTCCCACTGTGTGAAGTCTACGGAGAGAAATGTATGAGCATACAACACGTGCGTAAATGGTGCTGAAAATTCAAAAACGGACTTACAGACGTTCATAATGAACATCGTTCCGGACGTCCATCTGTTTCGGACGAAATGATAGCGAAAGTGGAAGAAGCAAGGGTGACGGTTTTGGAGCCCTCCGAGATGATCGCTGATGTCAGAAAGACTTACATTGATAAAATTTTGGCAGACTATATAGAGTATAGCAAAATTTGTGTGCAAAGTGGGTCCCAAGACAGCTTACAGCAAACCACAAACGGCAACGGATTGATGCGGACCGCGAATTTCTTCAGGCCTACGAAACCGATGGCGAGAAATTCTTGGACTCCATTGTCATTGGGGACGAGACCTTGGTACAATACACGACACCAGAAAAGAAAGAACAATCACGTCTGTGGAAACATCCAGAGTCGCCGAAGCCGCGGAAGTTCAAACAAACTCTGTCTGCCGGCAAAGTCATGGCGAGCGTGTTTTGGGACAGGAAGTGGTTATTATTGTGCGAATTCATGGATAGCGGCACAACAATCAATGCTGATCGTTACTGTAAGACGTTAAGGAACCTTCGCAGAGCGATTCAAAAGAATAGGAGAAGCATGCTCACGAAGGAGTTCGTTTCCATCAAGACGAAGCTCGTCCAAACACCGCCCGTGTAACAACCGATCTCATCAACCAATTTGGATGGGATGCTGTCACACATTCTCCCTACAGCCCGGACTTAGACTACCATCTGTTCCCTAATTTGAAGAAACACTTAGGTGGGACGCATTTCAGTACCGGAGAGGAGCCGGAAGAAAAAGTTTTAAGCTACCTTCGCGGCGCGACGGGAGAGTTTTTCGACTCATGCATATAAAAGATTACCGTATTCAAAAATGCATCGATCTTAACGCGATTATGTCGAAAAATAGAATAAAGTGTAAGCTTTCCAAAAAATGTATTATTCAGTGCAAATAAACATGTTTTTCATTGTGAAAAATTATTGGAAACCTTATTTTACGGACAACCCTAGTATTGTATGCCGGACAACAATTCTAGTAGTTGTGAGTACAAGCACAAGTACTAGAATGATTACCCTTACGAGAGATATGTGAACGTTCTTTGCTGGTGGCATCTTGCGGCAGAGTATTCAACTACAGTTAAATAGATAATAATACTGTATATTTTCTTAAACGTCTTTTCCTCTGTCCTTGCAGCTTGCAGCGTTCCCAAACAGTCAAATTACTTGGTTTTTAGCCTCAGATATCGAAACGTTTTTTATTAATGGCGGCTGTACTTCTAGTACGTTTATATTCAGTAGTACAGGCAAATAAACAGTAAACACATTCAAATAAAAGTTATTTTTTACGATCACCATATTTTCTTTATTGTGTTTCGTAGTGTGGGTTATTAAAAATGAATTAAAACGAAATGAGGTTTAGTAAGGGAAAATACACAGTTATAATTCTAGAAACTTAAATATAAGTAAGAAACAAAGTTTTTTGTGTATGTACATATTTTACGGTATGTAAGCTGTTAATTCAGTTGTGTATTGTGAATAGAAAAAAAATTTAAATTATTGAAATCAATGGTTTCATAGGTAATCTTCTGATTTTGTCGAACGAAATTCAGTAATTTAGAGTTATATAGTGACGTCATTCAGGGAAGAAGGGAATTCTAATCCTATGTTTGGGTTGGGAAGCCCAAGAGTGGAGAATTTAAGACTGTTTGAATCCATAATTTGGAAATTTCTCTTGCGGCATTTCAAACCTCTTGAGAAAATAACTGATTTGAATATCTTACCGCTCGCAAATTCTATTTATCACCCTTCCTGCTAACTGATTTTGTCTGTACTGTATTAGCATATTAACGTTATAAGTTAAACAAAAAATGTTCGCTTTTTATGTTATTAGGATATTTTTTTTTAGTTTTGGAAATTCTCTTCCACGCGTGATTATTGTATGTTCTGTTGTGGCACTCCATAATATGTAATACATTATCTAATATGGCGCCCAATTCTAGTAAATAAATATTACGGCAAATCGCATTAACTTTATTGCAAATCTAAAATAATGTTGATAGATTATGTATTAGTTTTTTCCCACTAGAGGACCAAGAAGTCCTTCTTTATGGTTTTGCCGCACAGGTATATAACTTACTGTTCACCCTCGTTCACAGATTCAACCTTCTCGATCCAAGTTCAGGTATTTAGAGAACAGTGAGATGCTTCGAATGATGTTGCCCTGTCCCATCGTCTGTCCGCCACTCCAGAGAGTGCCTAGGGATTCAAATCGTTTCCTGACCAAAGCTGGACAGTCAAAAAGTATGTGCTGATCTGTTGTACCACATTTCCTATACAAAAGATTTGTCAAACGAAAACCCACTTTGTGTAGATGACAGGGGAATATCCAGTGACCGTCTGCCTAAGGCACCAGCTGAACCTGCAAGCGTCCTCTTTGATTGTACAAGACCGTCCATTCACTCCCAAGACCTTTGGTGTTCCCTAGAAACCCATTGGGAGACATACGATCGTGCTAGAATATAAGATACTCCACGTGCAGGTTCTGGGCCAATAAAAGGACCGACGGCTCCTATTCTGGCACACCGATCTACCTCTTTATTCCCCTTATGTATTTATTACTTGGTGTATTTTTATATTTTTCTGGCCGAAAGAAAGTATGGAAAATCTAACAAGCGCTTTTTCTCAAAATTGGTTTGTCACATTTTGCTCAAATTTTAATTATAGATTAAGTGACGCTAGTCAGTATGAAAAATATGAATTAAAATACATTTTTGGTCAAAATGGTAGTAATTTGTATAAAACGTGTTTCCATGAGCAGCTGCTGTTAGTGTTTGAATGTGTGAAATGTAAGGCACATTTCAAAATACCTTCGAGGAAGCACGAAAAAACTTCTAGTTTGCTCTAGAGTAGCCATCCACATAAATGTAGATATAGGTGTACAAGTGAAAAGAACCATTTTTTCCTATAAGAAGTAAAATAATTTTTTTTCTGAATATAGCAGCGTGAAAGTTAACAGTTGATAAAATAATACACAGTTCCATTGTATATATCTGGGAACAAGGTAACAAATCAGATGTGTTGAGTAATAAACGCTGATGAGAGGCCGGTACCACGTGACACGTCAGGTTTTATTGCAGGTAGTGCGTTTTATCACCGCTAACAGCGCTGTCAAACACCCTTTGCTTTTTTATAGACTAATCTTGAGTTTTAACGATATTATCTTCGTATATGCAACAGTAATATGTAAATATTACAGCTTTGGCGTCTTATTCACTTTGATTTTACTTTATAAAGATTTGTTATGAACTGAATATATTGCATTCCTAGTATAGAGCCTGCAAAATATACGCTAGGTATTTTAAAGTAAACTGTTCTTAGTGTACGATTTGACAACTTTTTACTTTCTTATTGTATGAAGTAGTGACAGTCCAACAAATGACTGCCACATTCACTGATGACACGCTTCTGGACATGACATCAAAGCAGTTACTGGCAAATTATAATCAGCTGTCAGTAGTGGGACAGCTTATTCCCATAATTGCTGAATATGGGAAATCTACTTATGTCAACTTTACTTATAAGCACTGCGTTATAAAACGGTGACAATATTAATCGACAAATTGTTCCACGTGCTAATGACGCAAGTGTCTGGTGATGGCTGGAACTCAAGGAGAGACAAATGTATTCGTTTCTTGGAAGTTTCCGAATTGTCCGTACATAATAAACTGCTGCCGTACAAGCACGTTTAAAACCAGTGCGGACTTTGGCTTTCAGTTGTGGGGACGCACGAAGGAGAGTAACATCCAGGTAATATAGACGATAAAAAATAAACTGCTTGAGCACCATGGAATATCCGCAAAAGTTATCCGTCGAGATTTGCAGGTGGTTTTCGTAGCCGAAGAGGTCACAAAGTTTACCAGAAAACATGCAATCAGGCTATGTCACCGCCACATTGTCGAGGTAGCACGTTTGTGCTGCAATGTGCCACAAGTGAAATATTGATTAAAATATTAATTACAAGGATTTTATTTTCGGCCATTTGTTGTTTGTGTAGGCCTACATATAACAACACACGGCGTTTCGAATTCATTTCGATCACAGTGTGTAGGCCTAATTCAAAACACAAACTTAACAATTACAGTATATGCCTAGATGTCTAGGCCTGTAATAAACTTAAAACGAAGACCAAACGCTCGAAGTTGATTCTCTCAGCCTTTGATAAAACTAGACATTTAGGTTATTTTTATGCTCCAAGTTAGACAATTTTAGGACGAGATCCATATTCTCGAAAGGTCTTGTATGTTTTACGTGTACTCAAATGATGGTTAACCAAACCGTAACCGTTACCAAACCTAACCTTAATAATGTTATCTTTGTTGTCCTGTTAAAAAAGTAGTAAAGTTGTATAATAATTCTTAAACCATTGATTTACTACATCGATCAAATTGTTCTTTGTGAAATTATTGTTCGCACCTCTGTTTTGAAAATATGAATGGATTTTTTCACGAATTGGGTAACGGATTCGAACATTTATTTGCTACTATTTGTAATTTTAAGATTTATTAAAATATTTGTATTGTGTATTTAAAATACACAGATGCTCTTGTGAAATCATAATAATTCTGCTTTAAAGGATCCAGTATTGTATTTTGAAATGTAACCTGTTTTTAAAAGGCAAACGGGACGTGCAGAACCCTGCTTTACTCAAGGTAGATCACCTTAAACAAGTGATTAAACCTTGCCCCCGACTATAATTACATTCGTGTGTGGCACATAGCTGTTTCCGGATTTGCCGAACTATATTTGAAGTAAAATATTTATTTTACAGTTTACTGGGTGAATAAATTTAAAAATTGAAAATTCAGTAACGAAATATTTGTTTTACACGTTACTGCGAGTTGGCGTGACGGGGTTGTATATCGAATGAATTTTTGTTTGTAACACATTTAAAAGACGAAAAATAACATTCGTAATTAAACTTACTAGGTAATATTCTCCACCCTATCACACCTAATATGGTACACTCGCAACAGGGCACCGTTTAACCACCGGAAACATGTGTTGTATTACTTGCTTACGTAAAAGACTTCCGGTACAAAACGGAAGCGTCATTGTATATCGAGAAGCAGTGTTTACGTAAGATGCAAAAGCAAACAACTACAAACCCAGCAAAGTTTAAAGATAATCTTATACTGTAAATGCATTGCGGTAAGCAGTAAAGGCACGTAAGGCGGGGAACCTTTACACATTCTGTTTGTGCATGCAGTATCAGAATACCCATGCTTCGCTACCATATTTGTTAAAATCTACCGTACAAGTATAACAACGTAAGGTGCAATATGCAGCGGGAAATTGTTACACCATTGCGATGTATGCAGAGTGAAGATAATGTTACTCTAAACAGCTGATTTCGTACCACAGCTGTTCCTTCGGTAATTGTATTTCAGTTAAGGTTGTGTTTATAGTAATTATTTACGATTTTATAAATAATAATAAATACATGTTTTAGTTCTATTTTAATTGTTAATATAAAAGTATTTATGTTTGACGACAGGGAATGCAAAAAGTTATTAGGCTATTGTAATTAATTGTTTCCTAATAAATAACAGCGTTTGATGAATACACTGTATAAACTCAGATAGTTTTATGATTTATTTATGACTAAATGTAATTAAAATAATTACAGACCGTAATTGCTTTTTTAAGGGTCGAGAAACCGGGGTTGAGGTGAGCCCCAGGTCGGCTCTGCTTCAACTCGACCGTTCGGCATTTGGTTTGTTTGTTTGTTACGCAGTTTTGGCCAAACACAGTCACCGATTGTTTTGAAACTTATTGCGGAGGAACAATATATAAGGTACCCGAACGACGTGTGTGTAAGATTTTTTCTCGTACACTTTCGTTTCAAGATGGCGGCTTCTGATTTACAATGACGAGTGTACACAATTTTAGACAAACGCATTACCGATTTTTTAAAAATCTTTAAAGATGGTATCTCGTATAAAGTTCAAATGATGTGTAAGAATTTCCCTATTTACTTTTTTTCCAATATAACGAGCTCTGATTTAACGATGACGATTGACGCAGTTTTTCCCAGCCACATGAACTGGTTGTTTTGAACTTTGGTACGAAGATATCTAGTATAAATAAACGTCCAAATGACTTATATGTAACATTATTTCTTATTTACTTCCGTTTCTGTATGGCGGCCTGTAACGGAGTACACACAGTTTTAATCAAACACATTGACCGATTGTTTTGAAAATTGATAAGAAGGTACCTTGAATAAAGCCCGAAAGATGTGTGTACGATTTTTTCATTCACTTCCGTTTCAAATTGGTGGGCTGCGATTCAACGTTGAGAGTGTAGTTGCTAATGTTAACATAACGTTAAACGTAGTAGTAGTAAGATTAAGATTATTACTAGAGGAAGGGATAGTTCAACCCCAGGCACTGCGATCGATTGACCTAATGTGCAACTTACCTCTTAAAATACTAGTTCAGCAGATTGGTGCCCCTAATAAGTTCAAACAACCCACTGACTAGCTCACTCTGCTGAAGATTCCTAGGTCTTAGGGTCTTGGAAACCAAAAACCTCTAGCCTCTTACTAGCAAGAGCCTCACAATCATAAATTATGTGACCTGCAGTTTCCTCCTCCTTCATGCACAATCTGCACACGGTTTCTCCGTGGTATACACCTATCCTGTTCATGTGCACCCTCAGACCACAGTGCCCTGTTATAAGCCCCATGATCCTCCTGAGTTGTGCTCTGCCCAGGACATCTGCTGTCCCTTTGATTCCTTCAGAAGGCACTTTGCTTAAGAGACGTTTACTATGGGAATGCCCGTGAAGGTTGTCCCATCTTACCTGGTGTTGACATGTAATCCACCCTTGGCCAACGATAGAGAAATCTCTAAAGCCCGGCCTAGGTCCGATAAACTCAGATGCAGATCCAAGTCCAGCCAGTCGGTCTGCCTCCTCATTACCGTCAACTCCCCTATGCCCCGGAACCCAGTGAAGAGTTACCCGGTTATCCTGGGACAGAACGTCAAGACAGTAGTAGTAAAGTTTTTCGTAAATATGACTGTTACCGGTTAAATTGTCGGAAAACGTTACGAGCTCTATCGTGTATTAATTAAAAATACACTGACACTGTGAGGTCTGCTGTTCTTTTAACTACTAGTTATATAAATAGATTTTATAAATTGAACTTAATATTTGTGATGTGAAGATTACGATCAGAGATCTCTTCATGTTTCTTCCCAATCTGGTACTTGCAGAGTTTCTAATAATTTTTTATTCAAAACAGCGAGGAACAGTGAGAAGTTAATAATTTATTGAATACAAACTTTCTCTCTCTTTCCCCCCCCCCTGAAAATTTGTATCACGTTTAAAATTGAATCAAAAATACAAGAATGAACCCTAAATGCCATAAATATTCCAGTTTCAGTGGATTTTAAAAATTTATTTAAATTGGTTTACGATTTTATTATTTAAATTTAAATTGGATTACGATGATGAAATAATATTTTCAAGAAAATTTTAAGTTAGAGTTATGATTTTTTTAAAAAGATTTTAAATGGTTGCCATTTTAAAATTGTTGAATGGAATTTGTTGGATAACAAACTGGGACCAAGCTATTTCTAAAATCGATTTTTCTACCAAAAAGTGTAATGTCATTATAATAATTAGTGTTAAAAAAATTACTTTTAGAAATTTGCGAGATCTACTTTCAGTAGCAGCAAAACAAACTTTCTGTTTGTACACGACAATGTTGAATTAGTTTCAGGTTATTCTACTGGGAGGCGCCACTGTTTTCTTAACGTACGTAATTCAGAATTTAGGAAATTAATAGTAAAATTGTAACTAGTCTTACTTTCTTGCAACTTTATTATCTCACTTGATTTGTACTTGTGTATGTTATTAGTTGTCGAATAAAAAACTACTTCTCCAATATATTTCAGACTTTAGAAATATAAAGCATGTATTATATACGTTTTGTTTCCCCGAGGGTCTTTTGAAAGTAGATATGTAGGGTGGTTTTTACAATAAAAAAACACGATTTTTAAAAATTGCTTTACGATTTTTGATAAAGTATAGCGTTTAGTGACCAGTATAATATGTATTTTATGTGTTTCTCGAAAAATCCCTTTTCGAAAGCTATCGGCAATGGTAAAAAATCGGCGTGGTTTATTATTATATTTTTTTAATTTTTCATAAACTATAACGTGTTTTTATTTCAAATTTTGTAATTATAGATTTTTCAGTTGTGATTATAATGTCAGCAAAATCTGATAAAGAATTTCGCGGCATTGGACGTTAAAATTTGTTAGGCATGTTTGATTTTTGACAAATTTAATACAGTTTATTTATTTTATCAATTACTTTCTCGTTCAGTTTCTGAATAATCGTGTATTAATGTATGTTTGTGGCAGTTGCACAAACAGAAAAATGTTTACAATTTCTGTTTTGTTACAGCTCTGGAACGTAAAATCTCGGTGCGGGCGCCGAGAGATGAACTAGTACAGAAAGGGATCCTACTGCTGGATAGTCCGACTTCCCCTTTAAATCATCCCCCTGGTAAGTGTTGCCTTTCACCCTTACATTAGTCTAATCACTTCACTTTAGGCTACGTTTTCTGTACCTTACAGTGTAATTTGGATAATGAATTGGGATCGATTTTGAGAAAATCTGTTATTTTGTTAATTTTATTGCCGTTTAAACGCTAGAGTGGCATCTGTATATTTTGTAGTTTACTATAGAAGTTGGAAATGTTTCTTATGCGAATCTCAGTAGTTACCCGCTGTCCCGTGACAAACAGCCACAACAAACAGTGACGGCAATAACAGAGGCTTTGGAAATATTTTAAGTGAGAGTCAATCTTCAGAACTTATCGGAGTCCAAATATTTAATAACATATGTCACGATTTGTTTTAAAACATATTTTTACTTTCGTTCTATAGCCTATATAACATATATAGCCTACTAGAAATATTGTGATCGTGCAAAAACCGATTTCGATATTTCTGTGAATCTACTTTCAGTTTCCCTGAATCCAAATAACCGCGGCACACAACTGTCTCGCTTTTGAATATTCACTTCCGTCATTTCTGCTAGGCAGCAGTGTGCCGGGATTATTTAACATATTCAATAATGAAATTTTCTTAAATCAGCAAAATTCGTTCAACAGTTTTAAAATCGCGGCCATTTCAAATCTTCAACAATTCATAACTTTGTCTATTTTTGAAAATCCGATTTCTCCATTGCAGTAGACGTTAAAAACTGCATAAACTAGCATTTTTAATTTTCAAAACACGTTGAAATTTAAAAAAAAAAATGAATTTAACAGCGGTCTGGGTTCATTTTCGTTATCAATGACAGTGAAATCAGAGTAAAAAAGAAGTTAATTTGAAAATTACTTTTACAAGTTCGCTTGCATCACGTCAGCGAGACAATTGCATGTCGAGATTACTTGAACCATGAGCGGCTTAAAAACTTATACAAAGTCGCTACTCTATATGACAGAGTTAAATAGAACATAATTTATACATTTTTCGGTTTAGTTCAGGTAATATTTATGTTTTGTTGCAAACTAACAGCTCGATCATAGTTTCCTGGCAGGCCGTTGTTTAACACGAGCAATAAAGCCTTTTAATAACCCAAAAAGTAATAAAATCGCTAATTAACTGGCGGCAATTATTGTTAGGGAATTTTGATTGGAAAATTACCGGTCGTGGTTAGACCCAAACCCGGAACACTGAAGTAAACACCTGACCCATCATATCACTTTTTGTGTGGGGGTCGTTCAGATTTATATAATATATACGTATTTTAAAGATATTTATATATCCAGTAAATATAATCATTAAATATAAACGGATTTGAAGTACAGCCACCATCATAAAAAGCGTGCTCGATACCAGAAACTAAAGTCCAAGTAATTGGATTATCTGCCGTTACGAACGCTGCAAGCTGCAAAAGACAGGGGGTGGAAGGCGTTTATGAAAATATACATTATTATTATCTATTTAACTGTATTTTAATACCGAGCCGCAAGGTACCACCAGCAACGAGTGCTCACTCTCATAAGGGTTATCATTTAAGTTGTCAAAGAGATATTTTTTTTTCATTTAGAATATTGTTCACTTTTGTGAGTTCTTGGGATTCTTCTTTTACTATTAAAACTTTTTTAAATTTGATGAACCAGTATTTAAAAAATTGATTTTTGTGTATAAACTACTAATTTATGTATTTATTTTTTGCCCTGGTTGCTTCAGAATGGAATTATTTTCAGTTGTTCTTCTATCGCTTGGTTTTGATGAGATTTTACACGTTAATTCCTCAAGGAAACTTAATTCACCTTGCAATACTAATTGAAAAAAAAACTTTTAAATCCAGTTAACGCGTATTTTGTTCTGAAATATATATTTTGGCCCTGAAACGTCACGGACGCGACACGTGCGCAAAGTACGTGCTCCTAGAGCAAAACACGGTTATGTAGTAAATTATAACGCCCATAAATTGCTGCTTTTCTCGCTTAATATTGTTTGTTGACGTTAATTTCGTACTTGAGTTTGTAAACATAAATAGTGGCGGGATTTAAATGGGCTTGGATTGGAGTAAACTTAGTTTTAACTTGTCTCGATAGGTTTATATTCTTGACCTTAGGCTTCGTTGTTTCTTTTAGGTTAAACTCCTCATGTAACCAAAAAAAGGCTCATCCAGGTTAGCCTCTACACCAGTAAACCTGACTGCCATCAACGTTTATTTTCTCACTGCTGTTATTCACTCACTACCGAGCCTAAATTTCTTTTATTACAAATTTTTATAACTAAAATTTGAGGAAATCTTATTCGACCGATTTAGAGAAATTTTTCATTTCGGATTTTCTTAATTGAAGATTTATTCACTTTGTTGTGGGTTTTTAACTTGTTAGTCGAATTTTTTTTTGGAAAAAAAAGTGACTTGTTACTTTCTTTTGGAAAATGAGCTACTGGAAATCCATGTAAACATCGATCATAGATTTCTAGAATATGTTTTATAAGTTTTTAGGATTTTAATTTTTTTACGGTTGAGCTAATTTCATCCGTTAAAGAACTTGACTCACGTTTTTATTAAATTAATTTAATTTCAAATTCGGAACGGAATATTTGAGCTTTGAATATTCACGTTTGTATAAAATATTTTAGCGAAATATAATCCGTCGATTTTCAGAACTTAAGTATTTTAGATCTATCCTCGAAACGGAGTTTTCGTGTTTATAGCGTTTGCAGGTTTTAACTCTGTTAAAATTAGATTTTCAAATGAGTGTGACGTAGAAACGTTATTAATATGATGGTTAATTTTAATATTTTTATTGCGTAAAATATAAAAATGTTTTTATTTTAAAATCTTCGTTTTTTGTGGTCTTAATTTTTGATAATCTTAATAATACGTTTCGATCACGCAACGAGCAAGAAAACTGTCCCGAAATACGGGACAAATTATAACTGCACGTAAAATTTCAATTGAAATTGATTAATTTATTTAAGAGTCCTACCTCTGTGCACAAACGATCATTGAATTAAAGATCACTCTTTTCGCTCTAAGATAAATTTATCAAAATCGAATATCAAGATAACAATGCTTTATTTTTACTATTGAGAATATAAAAAAATCTGTAAATCCCACCATTGGTATTGGTCCGCAATAATATGAGGAATACACGTTGTCATAACTATATTGACCAAGCCCTTTTCATAAATTTAAATAATCTGTATATCTGATTAATAGTAAAATAATTTTAATACTAATATATTTACTGCGGTATTTAAATATATCTGTAATCGGTAACTGTCATCAATTAAGACACGTATAGTGCAGCGCTCTAGTAGCCGAAGAACGAACTGTTACTGTAAGCTTCAAATTTCTGCCGATAGGTTGCGAGAAGTTTGCCATGTGATTGTATGGTAGTAGTATTGACGCAGACTGTTAAATCCAATAGGCTTAACCTTTATCAAAGGATCTTTTGAAAAAAATTTCCAGCAGTTATTCCAGATCCACACTATAATTATTTCGAATTGTCAACTTTATTAATATCTTCGTAAAATATCATGCTGTTTATAAGTATTCTGATAAGCGTAAGTGATACGGTGTATACACTTTTTGATATTAAATTAAATTATTTAAAAGAACGCATGTGTTGCTAATTTTCGAAAAACCTAATACAGCTAATTAAAAAAAATGATACTGACTTTATTTATCAAGTGGTTTATCATGTTTTGCTTAGATTTCGTCACAGTAAAGATTCATTATTGAACCTCCTTCAAAAACATTTTATCAACATTATTATATTCGCTTTTTAAACCAATGAATGATGTCCGCCACAGTTCTGTATAAACAAAAATCTTGTACTGTTACAGAAGTATAGTTAAAACGTTTGTGTTGCCTTCCACTTTTTTGGAAATAGTGGTAATATTTCGTTCCACACACACAAACTCCTGGCATTAACAGACAGATCAGTAAGAAACTTTACGGTTTTTATTTCCTCGTGTTAGGTTGGGGTAAACGAAACGGAACAGCTTGTAATTGCAGCATTCGTCAATCAACTCCACGTGATTATCCGTTTGATTGTGTACTTTTCTGTCTTGACGCTCGGCCACAATATGTCCAGTAAGGCCCTGACTGTACCTCCACCACTGAGGACGGCCTAGCGGAGCCAGTTCTTAACTTTTTTGATAATAATTTTAAAATACCGCTTTTTGAAAACTAATCAAAAAACTAATCACTAGCACATAGAGATTAACGAAATTTCAACGGTTATTTTCTTAAAAAAGAATATGTCAAGAAAGTCAGTAAAGCAAGCATTATTCACAAAAAAACTTAACCGAGGGAAACAGTAGACATGAAATCCCAGTTTCTGTTGTACTGTTCACAACAGTAGGGGAGACCGGGGACAAAAGTAACACGGGTCAATTGTAACATCTTCTATATGTGCGTTTCGTCAACTCGTAGCTGTTAGCATTAGTATCGGGCCTGCAGTCTTGAAGCCATTACAGTGTTATTGTTTTCGTAGCAGGTGAGTTAATGTTTCATGTCTGATATTTTTTTAATTAGATAAAGTACGTTAATCCTATGATTATTTCGTCACTACCATACCATAGCTTGATTGTTCGGCTACAATTTGATCTATTTAGAAGTTCATTAATTGTTGTCTGATATGGTAAAATATAGTTGTATATGTAGGCCTATGGATGTCCGTTGGGGTCGGTTGTAACGTTGTCTTCGGGGTCAATTGTAACGTATTACAACTTGTAACGTTGTCTTCGGAGTCAGTTGTAACATGTTGACTAAACCATAATAGTTTTTACACTTGGTTTGTCTGTTTTTTGTGTTAAGAAGTCAGCTTAAAAACCTTGTGGTATTATTATTTGTGCATGGTACAAGGTATACGTAGAAAAATATTGCTTTTAAATTTCCAAAATAAGGGGACTGAGTGAGGTCTACAGTTAAGAGAACTACTAGTTGAAATAAAATGTTTGTAATTATTTATTGTGATTAAGGTTTTAATACCCAATTATTACTACAGAATGCCAAGACGACCTGAGCGAGCACACCTATTGCCACAGTGAAAGAAGCTGTTCAATCCGTCCTTGAAGAGAATAGGACAGTAGCAACTACACCTACAAATATTGTCAGGACTTTTGCCTTATAATAGAAATATTTTTGATAACAGCGAGTTTGCTCCTGCATCACTTACAGACAGACAACCATTTGAAAACAACTCTGCAGATCTTCTGAATAGTCGTCTTCCTAAAACCACAGGGTTGTCTAAAGTTAATGCCACACCTGAGGATGTTCCGGCTGTTTCTGGGACTTTATTTTTCGCTACAAGTATGACTACTCCAAGGTCTGATGGTGCTTCAATAGTTAATTTTTCCCCAGAAATTGTGCGGCGTCTGCCAAAGACACCAGAAAGAAGTAACGGAAATCAAAAAAACAAGGGAAGGAACAAAGGAAAAAGTATTACGAGGGCTATTCAGAAAGTAGATTACGTTTTTGGATAAAAAAAAAACTAAGTACAGGAAAAAAAATTTATTATATACATTTGAAAGAGGAACTAAAATACTATTTTTCGACATAATCGCCAAACAAATTTAGACATTTGTCATATCGGTGAACTAGCTTTGAAATTCCCGTGTCGTAGAATTCCGCCGCCTGTGACGCCAGCCAGTCAGTCACGCCCGCGCGGAGATCTGCGTCGTCATCGAAGCGCTGTGTTGCAAGCCAAGTCTTCATCTTCGGGAATAAGTGGAAATCACTAGGTGCCAGGTCCGGACTGTAGGGTGGATGAGGAAAATCTCCCACTTGAAGGCCGTTAAGACGTCTTTTGTTCGATTTGCCGTGTGAGGGCGGGCATTGTCGTGCAAAAACAACACTTTTGCACTCAGTTTTCCTCTCCGCTTGTTCTGGATAGCTCGTCTTAAGTTTCGTAATGTTTGGCAATACCTTTCTGAGTTTATGGTTGCTCCACGTTCTAGGAAGTCAACCAGAAGAACACCTTTCCTGTCCCAAAAACGGTCGCCATGATCTTCCTTGCTGACAGGGTTTGCAAACATTTCCTCGGTTTTTGGGGGAATTTGTGTGCCCCACTCCATAGACTGTAGTTTTGTCTCACAGGTAACGTGCTTAACCCAAGTCTCATCTCCCGTTACGATGCGATCAAGAAATGATTCACCATCTTTGTCGTAAGCATCCAGAAATGACAACGATGCAGCCATACGCTGACCCTTGTGCTGTTCTGTCAGGAACTTTGGCACCCATCTGGCACAAAACTTATGGTATCCTAACTTTTTGGTGACAATTTCGTACAACAATGTTCGCGAAACTTGTGGGAAACAAAGTGAAAGTTCGGTTATTGTGAAACGGCGGTTTTCACGAATTTTTTCATTGACATTTGCAACCAGCTCATCACTCACAATGCTCGGTCTGCCACTCTTCTCTTCGTCATGAACATTACTTCGTCCATTTTTAAATCTAATGCACCATTGGCGAACTCCACCTTCACTGATTACGTTGTTTCCGTAAACTTCACAAACTTGCCGATAAATTTCAATCGGTTTATGGTTTTTTGCTAACTAAAACCTTATAACTGATCGCACCTCATTCACAGGCGGCGGAATTCTACGACACGGGAATTTCAAAGCTAGTTCACCGATATGACAAATGTCTAAATTTGTTTGGCGATTATGTCGAAAAATAGTATTTTAGTTCCTCTTTCAAATGTATATAATAAAATTTTTTTCCTGTACTTAGTTTTTTTTTTATCCAAAAACGTAATCTACTTTCTGAATAGCCCTCGTATTTTGACTGACACAGCGGAAAAGTTAGCTTTATTACGAGCCAAAAAAAAAAAAAAATAAAGTAAAAGTTAAAAAAACAAATCAGAGCGTGTACTTTTAAAACAAACTGGAATACAGAAACAGATAACAAAAAAGAAGAAAAAAGTTTTAAACATGAAGACAGAAGGCTATGTGAGGAAGACGATGAAGATGAAACATTTTGCCTCATTGTATGGAACAGTGGATCCAGTGCACTTCAAGTAAAATGTAGGCTTATTTAAAATGCACCAAAGAAGAAGTATTATATATATATATATATATATATATATATATATATATATAAAATTGCGATTGTCAGTCACTACACGCATATGTGTAGTGCACACACACGCACGCACACACACACACACACACACACACACACACACACACACACACACACACACACACACACACACACACATTGTACGTGTTTGCATGTTACAATCCATACAATCAGTAATGGTTTTGTTAAAGACCTGTTACAACTGACCCAGAGATGCGACACACTGTAGGGCGACAAATATGGTAAATCAGAGCAGCAATTATTGTTATTAGTAAGACATATTTAAAAGCATAGTTTCATAGAAATAGATTTATTTGATGTGCTAAAACTCTAAAATACAACTTAAAATGGTCTCAAAAAAAGTAATAAAATAAAAACCAAAAATTTTACAACTGTCCCCGGTCTCCCCTACTGTGTTCAATCACTGCAAAAGAAATTCTTTATCCTTTTTTTAAACATATTTCTATCAAAAAAATTGTACATTGTAGGGCGTATATGTATAATTGTTCAGAATTAAACATTTAAGTTATAATTATATTTAATACATTATTTTTCGTTTGCTTGTAGCAGGGAATCAAATCCAGGAAATTTGTTATAAAAAATATTATCAATATTCATCTAGAAATCTCCTGATTTTTTTATTGAGGCCCATAATACTTTCTTAGAATAACATATGCAAGTTGTAAAATTTAAAAAAGATACTTGCAAAATCGTACTTAATATACATGTTGCGATGTGCATAGACACTAAAATGGACAGACAACCAAGTAAAACCCACTTTTTTGACTTCGGTTGTTTAAAATGGTATAATTCAGTCAAAATATCAAGGTCGATTTCAAAATTTCGTGGTAATAATAAATTTCAATAATATGTTCTGTGATTTTTTCATAAGATAATTAAAAATGGTTTTGGGTATTTTTTTCTGTATTTATTTAACATCGACTGGAGTTCTGTGCTTTTCCGAACTCAATTTTTGGAAATATTTTATTTATGTTCCTCCTAAAGGACTACTTCGAATATTAGCTCGTGTGTGTGTGTGTGCGCGCGCGCGTGCGGGTGGACGTGATCTAAAAACCAATACTGATGTTATTTTTTTCTAATTTAATTTGTTTAATTTTTCTGTTTATTAATTAAAAGAACAATGCAATAAAGTACAGAAGCTGGGCACGTGTACCGTCAAAAAATATTTAAGTTTAGACCCCTGAATAAAAAATCTTGTTTTTCTACAATAATTAAGTAGCTAATTGAATCATATACCAGGGTGACACACAGACAAACGCGGCACACACGCACAAACATGAATAGCTAACGAGTACTTTTATACTGTCTAGCTATTCACAAAGCGAAGACTACCTGTGTTATTATTTGTGCATGGTACAAGGTATATGTAAAAAATATTGCTTTAAATTTCCAAAATAAGGGGACTGAGTGAGTTAAAATGCATGAGTAAAAAATCTCATATCATCTCCTCCTCCTAACTCACTTGCTGTTGCTGTGATTATGCCGTCAATTTATAATGGCGGAAGTCTTCGTTTCTCTCTGCGAAGACATTTAAAGCAGGTTGCGGTAAAATAAGAGTTTGTATTGCTTGAATTTTTTTTTAACGTACGACTATTGTGCACACTTGGGATAATGCAGACGATGGGATGATTTATAGCGTATGAAAATGCCAAACCCTGGCCGGGAATCGAATCCGGGTCCTCGGGGTGAAAGCCCAGTACGCTATCAACTAGGCCACCGAGGCGGCTTTGTATTGCTTGAATAATGTACATTCAAAGTAACGCCTTAATTTTACTTTTTATATTTGGAATAACATATGAATATGTGTAACTTTATATGGTTGGGCTTTAGAAATGTGCGTTCATTTTTGTTATTGTTATTACGTAAAACAATTAGGTAAAAACAACAGTTACGCTTCGCAGCCAACTTACACATGTAACTTTAAAATTAATGCTTTGTATTTATTCAGTAGTTGTTACGACTGTCAATAAAACAAAACATAAAATTATCGCCAGCATTTTGATCTTGACAGTAACCTATCTCGAATTGACAACTGCGATAACTGTTAATTATGATAACTGTTATCCTATTATTATGCGAAAACTATTCCCGATAACACAGATTTTGTTTTTGGAAATGGTTTTTTTTTAGAACAGTATACTTTACCACCATTTAGGCGAGGAATAGATATGAGGTAAAGATCAAGGTTAGAGCATGACTCACGGCTGTAGACAAGTTTAGCGTTGTTGTCATGAACTCGGCATTCTGCCAGAACATATCCAAACCTAAACATACTTTCTTTCAGTAACCGGTGAAAATGCGTAGGCCTTACTGTACATTCAAAACTACACCAATTACTTTTGCAACAGCTGTTTTGATGACGTCAGCTGTTTTAAGTAGAACTGTGTTTAGAAACGAATTTCGTTAACAATGCGACTCTATTGAATAATTGCTTACGAGAAATTTAACAGTTGCAAGGTTAAATACGTACGGTTAGAAATAGATGAACTAGTATGAAATGAGCATCGATCCTGGAACGGTTTTTACGTAAGTTCCGGACAGATACGCTTATACAGAATACTATTATACCTCGCAGTAAAGTCTTAATTAATATTCAGAGCTCACCACGACAGCGCTCGTAACGTTTTCCGCCAATTTAACCAATGTTGCCGTTCAGCCAGTAGTACAGGAAATGACCAGCAACAGTACTCTCAACGTTGAATCAGAGCCCGCTATCTTAAAACGGAAATGAATAGGAAAAATGCTATACATACGTTATTTGGACTCCATACAAGATATCTTCTTACCAGATTGCAAATCGGTCAATGCGTTTGGCTAAAATTGCGTACACTCGTCTTCGTTAAATCAGAGGCCGCCATCTTGAAACAGAAGTGAACGAGAAAAAACCTTATATATACATCGTTCGGGTTTTATACAAGGTACCTCCGTAGCAAATTTAAAAACAATCCGTCAGTGCGTTTGGCGAAAACTGCGTAACAAATACACAAACCGTATTTCGAACGTCGAGTTAAAACAGAAATCTCGCTTCGCTCGATCAGCTGCTTTTGTGGCCTGCATTGAATATGATCAAATTTGTTATTTTATATTTTCCAGCCTTATATGCCACATATTAAAATTAATAAAGTACAGTTGCCCATACTTTATTTCTTGAAGCACTGCAATTAAGGAAATTTTAGTCATTACATTTTAAATATGGAAGTATTATTTTATGGTTTCCGGTTCAACACCGCCATTGTTAAAGAAAACACTTTTCGTTTATTAGCTAATTCCGTTTGCGTTCTGTCGTTGAAAATTTTGATGCGATTCAATTCAAACTTAACAAAATTACCCAGGAAATACGTTCATCCGTTTCAAAATGGCGGCCATTCAAAAGCTTTTAATAAACAAAAATTATCATACTTTAAAAAATATATATATAATTTCGGTGTCATGATAAGCGTTAAAATCTGCATAAATTAGTATGCAACATAAATATAATTTATGTTGATTGTAACCGTAACCTAGATTGTGATGATAAAGGTAGATTTTCAAACACGTGTAGCCTAGATCAGAATCTAAGAGTTTTTCGGCTATATGGGATCAATTTTTTCTTGTAAAATTAAAAAAGTTCGTATAAATAAATGTTTATACGAAATTCGTTCTAGTAAATTAATTAGTTGCGTATCACGTTTAATTTTTCTGTGTAAGATTTGATAATTCATTTTCCCAATGTTCAGCTTTATAGGATAACATTAGAGGGTATTTTCCTATAAAGCTGAACATTGGGAAAATGAATTATCAAATCATACACAGAAAAATTAAACGTGATACGCAACTAACTGGGGTATTTTTAGCCGCCTCGGTGGTCTACTGGATAGCGTACTAGGCTTTCACCCCGAGGACCCGGGTTCGATTCCCGGCGAGGGCTTGGCATTTTCATACGCTATAAATCATTCCACCGTCTGCATTAGCCCAAGTGTGCACAATAGTCGGACGTTAAACAAACAAAAAAAAAGGGTATTTTGTTCTATTTTACAGACTTATTCTCATTTAACTCATTATTGGTTTGCAAAAAGCTCAAAATTTAGATCTTCTAGTAGACTACATTTCTAGTATGGAAATAATACATACTACAAACGTGTTAGCTTTCTAAAACTGTAGCCAGTACGTGGCATTTCGTTTTTATAAAATTGTGTACATTTTATTCAAGTTTAGTATAAACTTTGGTTTTGTTTCTCGCTAAACTAATTGACTGATTTTTATCATTTAGCGTGTAGTTTCCCAAATTTTTTCCCAAACATTTAGTTTTCAAATTATATTTTATTAAAAATATTTTTAAAGATCGGATTTTTTCAAAACGGCTTCTAACGATTTTGATCAGATTTTACCCAGACAAAACTTTTAAGTCGCAACTTTTTTTAAAAAAGGATATCGAATAATTGTCGAAAAATCTGCGTTAGATTTTGCTAAAATTTTAGTTTTGTAACTCATAAAAAATACAGGTCTGTAGTTTAACGAAAAACCTAAAATAAACCCTGATCTCCGTATTTACATTTGCATTGTAATTTTTAAATTTATAATTCGTTACTCAGATGAGTTCACAATTTTTATATTTGATGAAAATTTGATCAACAATTTTGAGATTAAGCTGATTTTTTTGTTTTTGTCATTATCAGAACCGGTTATTTGAAGGGAAATGGTGACATTTGTGAAATATTTGCGCACAATATTTGCCCCGGACGGTAAACAAAATAAAAAAGTTCCCTTCCTCTCTATAAATTGGCACACTATTTTTGTATTTGTATGTGCCTCTGTACTAATTTTTAAAAAATTCCAAAATTATCAATTTTTGTCAAGAATCTTGAAAATTAGATTTCCAAAAAATGAGCACCAGAATTTTTTTCTAATTTTGCTCAGGTGTGGTCCTTAAGTATCTTTGTAAAACGTATGGCTCGCTATCCTTTCAAAAAAATGCTGTTCTGGAGCACAACCACATTTTTGTTGTTAAAACCGATTTCAACAGGTAGAAAATCGGCTTTAATTTCTCAAAATCCGTTTTCAATAGATTAAAGAATCGTCGAAATTTCCTCTTAGATGTCACTTACTAAAAAACCAAAAATTACAATAATTTTTTCTGAAATTTTGGTCATGTATTAAAATTTATAACTGAACTTACTGTTACTTTAAAATAAGCTAAATACACATTTCGGGAATAAAAAAACGAAAATAAACTACAACCTGTGTCAGAGCAAAATCCAATTTTGTAAAATTAGGCTGGGTTTTTTGGTTTTTTTGTCGTAATTGCGAACTTGATTCTCATTGCAGTCTCTTACGTTTTGAGTTGACCGTGAGTTTATTTTAAACCTAAATAGTTTAAAATAATAATTTCAAATAATTTATTTAAGCGGAGAATGTGTATTTTTAATAATGTAGAAAACTTTAATACTGTAGTAGATTCAGTACAATTTCTTTCAACCTTTCCTAAAAACAAATACAGCACTAAAAAAAGTATTTTAGAAAACATATTGAACAGTCTATTTGTCCTAAAAGTAGAAGTTAGTTTTAATTAATCCACACACACTAACACAATAAACTTTCACGATTCTTCTATAAACGTATAGTTCGGTACTCCAGTTACCGTGTTAATCATATGAAACGCCCATTTGTGTTGATCCGACGGTACCATGTGACCAGCGCCCCTCACCAGCAGCTCCATCAGGTGTCCCGCCTTCTTGAAGTATCCTGCCAACTCTCCATCGACCGTCCACTTATACCTCGTAGCATTCCTGTACACGGAATGTCCACTCCAGTTCAGCGATCTCAAGAACTTCACCATCATCGGATACCCGCAGAGGATGTCCAACTGACCGTTATAGAAGAGCACGTCGTAATGTTCCAGCAGAGTCTCCAGCCAAGGTTTTACGGACATTACTTCATCCGTGCCTAGTTTGATTAATATATCAAACCCTGGGTCGTACTCAGTAGATCCAACGTGAATAAGGCGGCGCATCTCCACTTCCTGAATAAACGCTTCCCACTGTCCTCCAAGGTCATTGCCGTTCTTCAGGTAATTGTACAAACTGACACTTCCGACGTACTGTTTGAACATTGTATGGATCAAGGATAGTGTGTTTTTAGCCAAACCGTAATCTTCGTTTTGTAACGCTTCCTTAAACGTCGTATCGACTTTGCGGTAAGTTTCTAGTTGGTTATCGTCGATCAGCCCCAGCTGGTATAAATAATCACCGTATAACGATTGCGTCAACGGATCCATATATCCATTACCAATAAATAAACCCGATAAATGAATCTTAACATCAGCTGATGGATTGTTCGTATGTATAGTGTAACCCAGTGCCGGAATGTACTTCCCCGCGTATGATTCTCCGCTTACGTAGAATTTATTTCCTTGCAGTTGCGGGAAAAGTACGAAGAACTGCACTATTGCTGAATACAACTGCTCACCGATAACAGTTTCATTAGATGGTAAACACTCCAAAGTATCCGTGAAACTGTAACCTGTTCCAACAGGTTGATCTATGAAGAGCAGGTTGTTGTGCACGTTCCAACTGTACTGTCTTAACTTCAATCCTGATTCGGACAATTCGTACGGTCCTATTTCTTCAAAAAGACCGAACATTGAAGAACTACCCGGTCCTCCTTGTAACCATAGCAAAACAGGCGCTGTTTCCCAGTCGTTCTGCGCAGGAAAAAACCAGAAGAATAAGTTCGAGTTGCATTCCTTGTTCACTGTCAAGAATCCCGAGTAACTGGTGATGCCTTTAAGAGTCACTTTGGATTGTTGTTGAGCGGTGGTGATGTTCTTCGCTTCGAGTAAAGGTGTGAGAAGCAACGGTTCAGCTGAATAACCAGGTTCTGAGACGTTCAGTTTGTAATATATCTTTGTGAAAATAACGCTAGCAATGAACAAAAACAATACAGTTCTAAGCGTCATGATCAGTTGTGCAACACTGACTGTTTGTTGTTTGTCCTACACGCATTATCACACGTCCGACAGAACAAATTGGCGACGATAGTATAGTCAAACAATTACACCTTAATTACATTAATTATTTATTGTTTGTAAATTACATAATTATTGTTACGTTATTATGGATATTTGAATTCTATACAAAATAAACTTTACACAGGCAATCAATTTTATCTTATTACTGCTACTTCAGTAGGAATTTCATTTTTTTATACCACCACTTTTAGCAACTTTGTGGTGTTTTTTACGGAATTTCAATTAATTATCCTCAACCGCAACACCGGTATAAGTTTTAAGACAACTACATTAAGAAAAGATATTCCTTAACTCTTGCACATTGTATCACAGGACTCGGTGGTCCATGTGGCTAAAGCACAGGTCTGCAGGTTCTTAATTCGGACTGCAGTTACTCTCGTTGTTTTACCCTTACCATTAACGCTGATTCCTCGTCCTCATTAGTCTAACTGGCGCAACGTATGGACGTTAAGATTAAAAATTAACTCGCATAAAGACTTCTATTCACTTTCATTCTCTCGACACAAAGCTTCCGTATTCAGTCTCGTTTATCACAAAGTTCCCATTGGCTCCTTCATCGCAGTGCTTCCGTTTGCTAGTCATCGCATAACTTCCGTTCATCACAAATGTTCTGTTCACTCGCTCACCACTTTATTTCTGTTCACAGTTTATCGCACACCTTCCACTTAACAGCTTACCACAAGACCTTCGTTCAGTCTTGCATTACAAAGCTATCGTTCAGTCGTTCAGCACAACTTTTCCTTTTGCAAACTCATCACATAATCTTCGTTCTTTAGCTCACTACAATACTTCTGTTCATCGTTTTACGCACACGTTCCACTTACTAGCTTGGGCTATCACAAGACCTTCGATCAGTCTTTCATTACAAAGCTTTCGTTCATTACTTGCAAGCTCACCATATTTCTTCCGTTAACAGGTTTTCCGTTACAAGACCGCCCTTTACGCGTTCATTTTGTAGCTGCGATTAGATTTAAGCAATGTCAAACTGTCATACGCATATTTGAAACAAAACTGTGGACACTCGAAGTATCCGCTATATTTGTCTGTTACGTTAAAAGTGATATTGTCCGCATTTCAATTGAACAAGGCTTGACAGATTTCAAAGAAAACCTTTATATTTACTAAATACAATAGTTAGCAGGTTTTATAGTGCCTTAAACTGGCATACTCTTACTCAAAACAGAATGGCGGCCACTTAAAATGCTTGATCTATTTTAAAACGTGTTTTTTTACGAGTTCTGGAAGCCTCAGAATGAAACAGGTTTTCCAATTTAGTTTTGTTTCATTTGATGCATTGGAAAAACCAAATGGCAAACACATTCCTGCCTGACTAAACGTCTGTTCTTTTACATCAAAATTCTATTTTTCCGCTGTACTGTTTCGAAACGATTCGATAGATTCCAGTGAAACCGTTTGTATTTGTTAAGTAAAATGCATTGTACGTTTTAGGTTAACTCAAACTTTCTTTCGCCTCTTTGAAAAAAAAAATGTTATATTTCTAAGAGCTCCAGCAGCCAAACGGGTCTACCCTTCCAGTAAAATAAAGTGGTATAATGCCAGGGTTGGGGGTGGGTGTTTAGGGATTTGGCCAACAAACTGACTTACTTTGCCGAAGCATTCCTACATTCTACCAATAACAATAACTTGCGTGCATAAAGCTCCGCCTAAATATACATTAACTTAACCAACTGTAATACTGTAATACGGAGCTTGGGTATACACGTAGTTTTACTGTAAGATTAATACTAAGATTATATACTAGAGGAAGGGAATAATTCAACCCCAGGCACTGCGATCAATTGACTTATTGTGCAACTTAACTTCTTAAAATACCTAATTCAACAGATTGATGCCTCTAATAAGTTCCAGCAATCCATTGACTAGCTCACTCTGCTGAAGATCCCTAGGGTCTTGGAAACCAAAAACCCTAGCCTCCTACTCACAATCATAAATTATGTGACCTGCAGTTTCCTCCTCCTTCCTGCACAATCTGCACGGTTTCTCCGTGGTACATACCTATCCTGTTCATGTGCACCCTCAGACCACAGTGCCCTGTTATGAGCCTATGATCCTCCTGAGTTGTGCTCTGCCCAGGACATCTGCTGCCCATTTGAGTCCTCCAAAATGAACTTTGCTTAAGAGACGTTTACTATGGGAATGCCCATGAAGGTTGTTCCATCATACCTGGTGTTAATTTGTAATCCACCTGTTAATAGCGGACCTGGCCAACGATAGAGAAATCCCTAAAGCCAGCTCAGGTTCCATAAACTCAGATGCAGATCCAAGTCCAGCCAGACGGTCTGCCTCCTCATTACCCTCAACTCCCCTATGTCCAGGAACCCAGTGGAGAGTTATCTGGTTACCCAGGGATAGAGCGTCAAGGTTCTTCCGACACTCCCAGACCAGCTTGATAGTTTTATAGTTTTACTATAAAGGCTACAAGAATTTTGTGCTAGAAGGGCTGAGTTTGCACTCTAATGGCTTTAATTATATTTAAATATTTATTATTGAACTTATTTATACACGTGAGGAATTCGAGGAATTACCGGTAGAAGCGAAGAGTTTCTTAATGATATCTTTTCTGAATATACAATTAGTTTGAAGAAAATATATTTACAAATATCTTGTTTTGTTTAAATAAATTAATACATGAACCTAGCTTCGATATTATTTACTGTAGTTATAGTAAAGGATCAGTTGTTTTATATTAATTCTAACGATCAGCTGATTTTATTGAACAGCTGACAGGTTATAAAAAGTTTTAGGTTATGTTTTTGAAAACTAGCAATATTAACAACAATTATTCTTAACGGTTACAAAGTACACGTGTTCTTCAACTAAGGAAAAATACTGAAACCAAAGCAACACAACGTTTTCGTATAATGCTGGACACTTTCTATTCACTCCTCTCGCCAAAGCTAACATTAAAAGCTTCGCTTCAGTAATGCTTACGTTATTATTTTATTATAAAACTCGCTGGAAAAAGTAAAATAAAATAAATAAAAATTCAGGAAAACGTTGGAGCAGTTTAATGAAATGGTACGTGTCGGCGGGTGGTCTAGTGAGTGTGGACGTCAGACAGTTCCTTACTCCATTACAACACTGGCTTTATCAATCCGGTAAATACACAGATGGGTAAAACACAGAGTTGAGACTTGAAGGGAACACCAAACCCTGACTTCCAAATCACTTTTTGCTTTTTCCGTTAAACATTTATTTTGTTTCGACAAAATTCGACTTTTGGTTATTAGTTTGATCCAAAGAAAAATCTGTTCAACCTGTTCAAAATGTCGGATAATAAAAAACCATTAATAAATATAATTTTTTATCTTATTTTTTTAAACCTGTTTTCAGTCTTAGTCTTTGTTAAAATCTGCATTTAAGCTAATTACGATGGTGAAATTAAATTTCCAACAAAGTTTAAGAATTTAAAAATTATATTGATATGCGATGCTTTATTGTTACATTTTGAAAATTAGCTTCTATCAAATCAATGAATCAGCTGTTTTTATGTACGTATACACGTAACAAATACTGTAATCCGAATGAAGACTAAAAGCTGTCTCAACATTTTCATGTAGAACTGAACCCCTACTTGTTTGCCAGGCTTCGTCATCAACAAGTGTCGTCGCTAACCTCAAAGTGCTATTGATTGACCCCGACTGTTGTTTTTATGCCCAACCTGTTTATTTTCCAACCAATCACTTCCTATAATTGAATGTCCATCGGGATAACAGCTGACTGGGACACTGTTTAAAGTTCATAGAACTGATGTGACATAAAGTTAGAGGAACAGACTTTTTATAAACTTTTGGTAAGCATTTTGCTGCTGAAACGTTTTATTTTATAAATAAGTTTTTTTTTATCGGTTACGGCGATGGAAGAATGGAACAGTTTTATTACGCTACTACTAGCAAATCAAAAGACCAAAAGTAAATCTCAGTATAGGCTATTTCAAAACTGTTATTAATGTCGGACCAACATGTTGCCAAATAATAAAGAAAACTCCAAAAAGCTAACAACTTTCTTAACAGTGTAAAATATGGTTTTCCAATGAGGATACTGGAGCCGTTATTAAAAATAATTCTATAGCCTATGTTATACATTCGCTACTTTTTATGCAGTTTCATAGATCGTGCGTGCGCGCGTGTGTGTGAGAGAGAAAAGAGAGTGAGTGAGCTTGCGTGCGTGGTGCGTGCGCGCGCGCGCGCGCGTGTGTGTGTGGAGCGTGGTGGGGGTGGTTTTTAAGTAAATTTATTATGTCATTATTGACCGAACAAAGCGAGATATCTGTTTCAACTCGACCGTTCAGCATTTGGTGTGTTTGTTGTGCTGTTTGGGCCAAACGTATTGAATGATTGTTTTGAAATTCGGTACGGATGCATCTTGTGTAAAGCCCGAACAATGCATGCGTTAGATGTTTCCCATTTTCTTTCTTTTAAAGATGGCGGCCTCTAGTTTACAATAACTAGCGTATGCAGTTTTAGCCAAACGTATTGACCTATTGTTTTGAAATTTGGTACGGAGGTATCTTGTGTGAAGCACAAATGACGTATGTGTAAGATTTGCCGCATTTACTTCTGTTTCAAGATGGCGGCTTCTGATATAACAGTAGCATGATCCGGAGGATGGTCCGACGGTCAAAGGTCACTTGATAAGGAATGTAAACAAGACTGGCGCCAGTCTATCAATAGAAACAAAGGTCACTTGGTAAGGAATGTAAACATAGGTGCTAATCTAGCGATGTAAACAAAAGGTAGGTGCCAACCTGAAAAGGTAAACGAAGGTGTGCGTTAAATCTAGCAATGTAAACAAAGATAAGGGCTAAATGTATTATAATTAAACAAATTTATGATATAATTGAATATATAATGCGCGCCTGCGGTGCGAGCGCGTGCGTGGATGTCGGAGTTGGGGACATTTCGGACCATGACCCGTCGCTAGATAAGAGGATGCTGTCGCCGATTATATTATGCGCTGCGTGAATGTCGGAGTTGGGGACATAAGATGATGCTGTCACCGATGCGCGCCTGCGGTGCGTGCGCGTGCGTGGATGTCGGAGTTGGGGACATTTCGGACCCTGATCCGAGATAAGAGGATGCTGTCACCGATGCGCGCCTGCGGTGCGTGCGCGTGCGTGGATGTCGGAGTTGGGGACATTTCGGACCCTGATCCGAGATAAGAGGATGCTGTCACCGATGCGCGCCTGCGCTGCGTGCGCGTGCGTGGATGTCGGAGTTGGGGACATTTCGGACCCTGACCCGTCGCTAGATAAGAGGATGCTGTCGCCGATTATATAATGAACGGCTTACCGTTTATACGTTATAGGTGTGAACCGTAAACGAAAACGAACCAGCTATTTATTAAGAAATAATTTAAAATTTGTGTTAAATTATATACGGTCGAGTGTGATAGAAGTAGTTTGCAAAATGGCGATGGCAATATATAACTAACGGCTTATCGTTTATACGCTAGAGGTGTGAACCGTAAACGAAAGCGAACCAGACATTTCGGACCCTGACCCGTCGCTAGATAAGAGGATGCTGTCGCCGATTATATAATGAACGGCTTACCGTTTATACGTTATAGGTGTGAACCGTAAACGAAAACGAACCAGCTATTTATTAAGAAATAATTTAAAATTTGTGTTAAATTATATACGGTCGAGTGTGATAGAAGTAGTTTGCAAAATGGTGATGGCAATATATAACTAACGGCTTATCGTTTATACGCTAGAGGTGTGAACCGTAAACGAAAGCGAACCAACTATTTATTAAGAATTAATATAAATGTGCGTTAAATTAAATACTGATGAGAGTAATAGAATGTGTCATTTGAAATATGGCGATGGCGATGGCGATATATAATCCACGACTTACCGTTTATACGCTAGAGGAGTGAACCGTAAACGAAAGCGAATCAACTATTTATTAAGAAATAATATAAATGTGCGTTAAGTTAAATAATGTCGAGTTAAAATGAATTTGTCATTTTTAAATCGGCGACGGCGACATATAATGAACGGCTTACCGTTTATACGCTAGAGTGTGAACCGTAAACGAGTAGCGAACCAACTATTTATTAAGAATCAATATAAATGTGCGTTAAGTTAAATAATGTCGAGTTAAAGTGAATTTGTCATTTTTAAATCGGCGACGGCGACATATAATGAACGACTTACCGTTTATACGCTAGAGGTGTGAACCGTAAGCGAGTAGCGAATCAACTATTTATTAAGAATTAATATAAATGTGCGTTAAGTTAAATAATGTCGAGTTAAAATGAATTTGTCAATTTTTAAATCGGCGACGGCGACATATAAATCAACGACTTACCGTTTATACGCTATAGGTGTGAACCGCGACATTTCAGTAATACGCAATGTGAAATTTAAAATACTTATAGTGTGATCTCATTGTATAAAGAATTAAATTTACTAACTGTACAACTGCTCCGGACGTTCCATCTACATTCTACAAAATGTAAGTAAATAATAAGTTATCTGTACTAATTTATGGATAATATATCTGGTATGTCTGTAATTTATAATTTATAAATTATACACTATAGAATGACCTAGCTGCGTTCGATAACAGAAATACAATGTTATGCGTTAAGTTAAATAATGTCGAGTTAAAGTGAATTTGTCATTTTTAATGAAATATGGCGATGGCGATATATAATGCACGACTTACCGTTTATACGCTAGAGTGTGAACCGTAAGCGAGTAGCGAACCAACTATTTATTAAGAATCAATATACATGTGCGTTAAGTTAAATAATGTCGAGTTAAAGTGAATTAGTCATTTGCAATATGGCTATTGCTGATTATATAATGAACGGCTTACCGTTTATACGCTATAGGTGTGAACCGCGACATTTCAGTAATACGCAATGTGAAATTGAAAATACTTATAGTGTGATCTCATTGTATAAGAATTAATTTTACTAACTGTACAACTGCTCCGGACGTTCCATCTACATTCTACAAAATGTAAGTAAGTAAGTAATAATTTATCTGTACTAATTTTACGGATAATATATTTGGTATGTCTGTAATTTCTAATGTATAAATTATACACTATAGAGATGACCTAGCTGCGTTCGATAACAGAAATACAATGTTATTTCTTCTAGTTTTAACACATATTTTAAGACCCAAAAACATATAACAACAAGTTAAATAATGGTTATATTACACCGAAAAGTATATTAATTAATAAAGTTAAAAGTAATTACCTTATAAATCCGATTTGTAATATTCCTATTGTAAGTAATAAAATTGTGAGAACGATCACAAAAACTGTAATATAGTTTCTACAGAAATAATCTAGAGACTTAAAACATTGCCGATGAGAATGTTAAACACATTACAGCTATCTAAAAAAAATAAACAATGTAAGCAAGCGTTAGTGGCCAATACAGATTTATCTAGTGGACCTTAACCAAGTTAAAATATTGTCTTGGTGTGTAAATTTGTTAAGAAAGTATTGGCCACTAACGCTTGCTTTGTTGTTTATTTTTTAGATAGCTGTAATGTGTTTAACATTCTCATCGGCAATGTTTTAAGTCTCTAGATTATTTCTGTAGAAACTATATTACAGTTTTGTGATCGTTCTCACAATTTTATTACTTACAATAGGAATATTACAAATCGAATTTATAAGGTAATTACTTTTAACTTTATTAATTAATATACTTTTCGGTGTAATATAACCATTATTTAACTTGTTGTTATATGTTTTGGGTCTTAAAATATGTGTAAAAACTAGAAGAAATAACATTGTATTTCTGTTATCGAACGCAGCTAGGTCATCTCTATAGTGTATAATTTATACATTAGAAATTACAGACATACCAAATATATTATCCGTAAATTAGTACAGATAAATTATTACTTACTTACTTACATTTTGTAGAATGTAGATGGAACGTCCGGAGCAGTTGTACAGTTAGTAAAATTAATTCTTATACAATGAGATCACACTATAAGTATTTTCAATTTCACATTGCGTATTACTGAAATGTCGCGGTTCACACCTATAGCGTATAAACGGTAAGCCGTTCATTATATAATCAGCAACAGCCATATTGCAAATGACTAATTCACTTTAACTCGACATTATTTAACTTAACGCACATGTATATTGATTCTTAATAAATAGTTGGTTCGCTACTCGCTTACGGTTCACACTCTAGCGTATAAACGGTAAGTCGTGCATTATATATCGCCATCGCCATATTTCATTAAAAATGACAAATTCACTTTAACTCGACATTATTTAACTTAACGCATAACATTGTATTTCTGTTATCGAACGCAGCTAGGTCATCTCTATAGTGTATAATTTATAAATTATAAATTACAGACATACCAGATATATTATCCATAAATTAGTACAGATAACTTATTATTTACTTACATTTTGTAGAATGTAGATGGAACGTCCGGAGCAGTTGTACAGTTAGTAAAATTAATTCTTATACAATGAGATCACACTATAAGTATTTTCAATTTCACATTGCGTATTACTGAAATGTCGCGGTTCACACCTATAGCGTATAAACAATAAGCCGTTCATTATATAATCAGCAACAGCCATATTGCAAATGACTAATTCACTTTAACTCGACATTATTTAACTTAACGCACATGTATATTGATTCTTAATAAATAGTTGGTTCGCTACTCGCTTACGGTTCACACTCTAGCGTATAAACGGTAAGTCGTGCATTATATATCGCCATCGCCATATTTCATTAAAAATGACAAATTCACTTTAACTCGACATTATTTAACTTAACGCATAACATTGTATTTCTGTTATCGAACGCAGCTAGGTCATCTCTATAGTGTATAATTTATAAATTATAAATTACAGACATACCAGATATATTATCCATAAATTAGTACAGATAACTTATTATTTACTTACATTTTGTAGAATGTAGATGGAACGTCCGGAGCAGTTGTACAGTTAGTAAATTTAATTCTTTATACAATGAGATCACACTATAAGTATTTTAAATTTCACATTGCGTATTACTGAAATGTCGCGGTTCACACCTATAGCGTATAAACGGTAAGTCGTTGATTATATGTCGCCGTCGCCGATTTAAAATTGACAAATTCATTTTAACTCGACATTATTTAACTTAACGCACATTTATATTAATTCTTAATAAATAGTTGATTCGCTACTCGCTTACGGTTCACACCTCTAGCGTATAAACGGTAAGTCGTTCATTATATGTCGCCGTCGCCGATTTAAAATGACAAATTCACTTTAACTCGACATTATTTAACTTAACGCACATTTATATTGATTCTTAATAAATAGTTGGTTCGCTACTCGTTTACGGTTCACACTCTAGCGTATAAACGGTAAGCCGTTCATTATATGTCGCCGTCGCCGATTTAAAAATGACAAATTCATTTTAACTCGACATTATTTAACTTAACGCACATTTATATTATTTCTTAATAAATAGTTGATTCGCTTTCGTTTACAGTTCACTCCTCTAGCGTATAAACGGTAAGTCGTGGATTATATATCGCCATCGCCATCGCCATATTTCAAATGACACATTCTATTACTCTCATCAGTATTTAATTTAACGCACATTTATATTAATTCTTAATAAATAGTTGGTTCGCTTTCGTTTACGGTTCACACCTCTAGCGTATAAACGATAAGCCGTTAGTTATATATTGCCATCGCCATTTTGCAAACTACTTCTATCACACTCGACCGTATATAATTTAACACAAATTTTAAATTATTTCTTAATAAATAGCTGGTTCGTTTTCGTTTACGGTTCACACCTATAACGTATAAACGGTAAGCCGTTCATTATATAATCGGCGACAGCATCCTCTTATCTAGCGACGGGTCAGGGTCCGAAATGTCCCCAACTCCGACATCCACGCACGCGCACGCAGCGCAGGCGCGCATCGGTGACAGCATCCTCTTATCTCGGATCAGGGTCCGAAATGTCCCCAACTCCGACATCCACGCACGCGCACGCACCGCAGGCGCGCATCGGTGACAGCATCCTCTTATCTCGGATCAGGGTCCGAAATGTCCCCAACTCCGACATCCACGCACGCGCACGCACCGCAGGCGCGCATCGGTGACAGCATCATCTTATGTCCCCAACTCCGACATTCACGCAGCGCATAATATAATCGGCGACAGCATCCTCTTATCTAGCGACGGGTCATGGTCCGAAATGTCCCCAACTCCGACATCCACGCACGCGCTCGCACCGCAGGCGCGCATTATATATTCAATTATATCATAAATTTGTTTAATTATATATGGTTCGCTTTCGTTTACGGTTCACACCTCTAGCGTATAAACGATAAGCCGTTAGTTATATATTGCCATCGCCATTTTGCAAACTACTTCTATCACACTCGACCGTATATAATTTAACACAAATTTTAAATTATTTCTTAATAAATAGCTGGTTCGTTTTTCGTTTACGGTTCACACCTATAACGTAACGATTTAAAAATTTGCTGTTTATTTAATAATACTTTTGGAAATCACAACATGTGGTCAAGTATGACTCAGCATACAGAGGTCGCGGACGCTTTACAACCTTTTTAATTTTAAACAACTCTTCACTCCACTTCGATTCATACCCTTTTTCGAAATAACCTTTTTCCATTACAATTCTGACAATTTCCCCAATTTTAAATTTCGGTGTAACAGTAGGCGGTACTTTCTTGTATATATTACTCCATACTTGTAAAATATTAGATTCGTTCACCTTACTAGGAGCAATTTTAATCGTCGAATGTTTCGCGTTATTATAAGCTTTTATTAAATCTTTGAGAACATCGATGTATCTATAAGTATTTTTATAAGTTAGGTAGCGCCACATTCTAGTTTTGAGTGTTCTATTAAACCGTTCGACCACTGCCGCTTTCACGTCGGGGTTCCGTGTTGTCGAGTAAGTTATGCCATTCTCTTGAAAATATTTTTGAACAATTTTCGAAGTAAATTCTGTTCCTTTATCTGTTTGTATACATTGCGGTTTCCTTTTAGAAGTTTTAAAAATATTCTCAAACGCTTCCCTCACCGAAGTACCGGTTTTATTTTTAACGGTTCTGCAAATGCGTATTTACTGAATAGATCGATAACTGTTAGTATATAATTAATTCCGTCGTTATATTTTGCTATCCCGCGCATATCATTCAGGTCAGCTTGCCAAAGCCGATCAATGTTGTTTACGATATATTTATTTCTGAGGATTTTTTCTAACTTGGTTATGAAGGGTATACGTATCTTGTGATTGTAACCATTCTTGGATTTTATTAGGCTTGTACTTGTGTTTCAAAAATTGTATCACACCTCGGGCTCCAGAAAATCCGGCAGGGTGAGACGGGTTGTAGTATATCTTGCGAAGGGCTTTTTCCATGTTATGGGAAAACGAATCCCACTTTAGTGGTGCCTTTGAACGAGGTGACAACGGTTTTTTAATTCTGGGGTGGACGGCGGAGTTTCGGGTTGTCTGTACTGCGGTCTATAATACATTGGGTCTCGACTTTTTGCACCTGTTAATTTTATATCTTTTGATCCAACAAATCACGAACTTCCGGGTTCCCTATATAACTTCTGGGGACATTATTTCTTTTTAAAGCATTTATAAACTGATTCCAGCCTGGAGGATTCATAGTTTTCTAGGTCTTAATACATCGTTAAATAGATCCACTATATTTGACCCCGGAATCTCGATACCGTCTACGCTAACTACGCCTAGTGTGTCCCATTTTATTGAACCGCCTTGTGAAATACGTTTTAAAAGATTTTCAGCATTTTTCTAAACGTTTTCGGAATTGATTCCAAAATTTCGGTTTGGTCGATTATTCCAAAATCTTGATTACTTTTATCACTACTTTTCTCATTTACAGTGAGTTCTATAGGTTTTCTCGCTCCTCGGTAAAATGAAGATAGCGTTGTAACACTTGTTGGTACTTTAACCATTTTTCACGATCGTTTAGATTTGAATTGTATAATATTTCTTTCATTTCGTTATCAAGATTGCCCACTACACCCGCATTTTCATTTTCCTGTAGTCTCTGTACAAAGTCTTGAGGTAATATCACCATTTTCTTAGCGTGCTCCATTTAATTAAGCAAATGCTGCAATACAGTGCTCAACACAGGACTAATTAATAACGGAAATAAACTTCCTCCTTTTTGAATAATTATATGCTTCTTTTTCTTCCAATTGTTGTCTTTCTTCACTAGTTTTCTAAGGATGTGCTTATACCGAGACAATTTACACTTCTGAGGTCTCGATATCGGGACGTTTCCTTTTAACACATTATATGCACACTCGCATATAGTTTGAATTAAATTGACGTCGGCTGATTTCAAAAAATGTTTCCTTCTAGCCTGTTTCATTTTCAGTAGAGCGCGTAGTAACAGCGCATCGTCTTTTACTGAGCGGGACATGTTGGCAAATGATATCGCATACAATACGTCTTAAACTTTTATTTATTTATTTTTAGCAACGTACACATAATTATATTTATCCGTCGGAAATATACAAGTTCTAATTCTCAGGTCTTCCGATGTTGACTGTTTCATATCAAACAACAGATATCCGTGAGGCTCTCGCGTCGCGTCAGTGTACGCTTCTTGTACAAATTTTGGGTTTTCTGGATGAACTTGTTGGGCCAGGTGCCTAATTTGACTCTTATCTCGCGGGTTTTTGAAATAAACAATATAATGAGCGTTGAGGAAATATCTCTCTGACCTTTACCCTGATGAAATAAGTTTTGTGTAATAAAAAACACGCTAATGTTTCGATGGTGACTTCCTTTAGTAAATATATCGACAACACTAGCGTTGGATTCTCGCATTAAATCGTCTATTATTATAAGATTCGGTGACGAAGGATCAACGGAATTCATGTCGGGTACGCCTTCTTGGAATATTATCGGGATATTACTGATATTTAATGACGGCTGCCATACCGCGTAGTGCCAATAAATATTTTTAAATTCTACATTGCATAACGTCGACATGTTATTTAAAAACTTTATTACAAACCGCGATTTCCCGCATCCGGAAGGTCCTGCTACAACACAGGTAAATTGATGTTTAAACAAAGGTTCCATTATTTCAAATGACAAATTCTATCACACTCGACCGTATATAATTTAACACAAATTTTAAATTATTTCTTAATAAATAGCTGGTTCGTTTTCGTTTACGGTTCACACCTATAACGTATAAACGGTAAGCCGTTCATTATATAATCGGCGACAGCATCCTCTTATCTAGCGACGGGTCAGGGTCCGAAATGTCCCCAACTCCGACATCCACGCACGCGCACGCAGCGCAGGCGCGCATCGGTGACAGCATCCTCTTATCTCGGATCAGGGTCCGAAATGTCCCCAACTCCGACATCCACGCACGCGCACGCACCGCAGGCGCGCATCGGTGACAGCATCCTCTTATCTCGGATCAGGGTCCGAAATGTCCCCAACTCCGACATCCACGCACGCGCACGCACCGCAGGCGCGCATCGGTGACAGCATCATCTTATGTCCCCAACTCCGACATTCACGCAGCGCATAATATAATCGGCGACAGCATCCTCTTATCTAGCGACGGGTCATGGTCCGAAATGTCCCCAACTCCGACATCCACGCACGCGCTCGCACCGCAGGCGCGCATTATATATTCAATTATATCATAAATTTGTTTAATTATAATACATTTAGCCCTTATCTTTGTTTACATTGCTAGATTTAACGCACACCTTCGTTTACCTTTTCAGGTTGGCACCTACCTTTTGTTTACATCGCTAGATTAGCACCTATGTTTACATTCCTTACCAAGTGACCTTTGTTTCTATTGATAGACTGGCGCCAGTCTTGTTTACATTCCTTATCAAGTGACCTTTGACCGTCGGACCATCCTCCGGATCATGCTACTTATAACGATGACTAGCGTACTCAGTTTTCGCCAGACACATTGACTGATTGTTTCGAAATTTGGTACGAGGGTGCCCGAAGGACGTATGTGTAAGATTTTTCCTCATTCTCTTCTGTTTCCAGATGACGGGCTCTGATTTATCGTTGAGAGTGCAGTTGCCAGTTGTTTCCTGTAATATTTGCTGAACGGTAAAACCTATCATAATTTTGACCGTTTCATTGGGAAAGAGCAGAAAGTTTGTAATAAAGTGGTCCGGTAATTTTTTTTTTTTTTTTTTTAGTAAATAACTTATTAACGTTTAGTACTTACGAGCGCTGTTGTGGAGCATCCTGTATATTAATTAAGAATGTACTGCGCGGTGCACTGTTCTTTGAAGTAGCTTGTTTGCTTTGTTAATTACATAGTCTACACTAACTAATTTGATTATGAATTCACTATTATTTAATACGTGTACAGGTTTTTCTTATTTTTCAACTCGTAATACGTTTTTTTCATTTTTGCACAAAAACCATTCTTACTTGGAAATAGTGGTTTAGGATTTTTTTTAAACATAATATAATGTTTTAAACATAAACATAATATGTACAGTACTCGGTAATTAAAAGAGGAAAAAATAAATTGTAGTTTTGGTCCGGTGATTTGTAACATATTGGGTAAGTTGTAAAGATCCGTAAAGAATGGCTTAATTTTTCAAAATCTCGTTTCCAAAATGGGTGGCATTTTGTGTTGTTTTTCCCAATTGGGAAGGGATTGTATATTAAGAAAATGTCATAAGAAATTTTAGCGTTTAATTTAATATTACTATTTTTATTAGAGTATCGTAAAATATTTTTAAATAGTCTTGAAAGAAGTGATAATGTTTTTCGAAAATTAACAATAGGATCAAAATTTCCAAAGTTTAAATACTGTCGTAGACGTTTTTATCTGTCTGTTTTTACTTCAAATTTAAGAAATGTTTATTATGAATTCTTTTACGTATTTTGGGCGGAACATTAGATCCGGTCAAAAAAACCTCTTGGTTCTTCAGTTCTTCAGGTATTTCTAGTGTTCTCTGTATAAAAACTCACTTATGACCACATAGACGTATGAGCTAATAAAAAAAATGAATCCATTAGTTATAGTTTAAAAAAATATTTTTAGGTGTTTATTGGTAAATTCTGTTTGTTTAGCTCAAGAATGCGGTCCTCCGTCATTTCCTTCAGCAGGACAGCCGACTACGCCGTCCCAATACCGTCCTTCGTCGCTGCTTCCTCAGCACACCAATACTTTAGGTGAGTAAGGCGCACCAGTCTTTATTTAGCCTATCTTACTCAGGCTAACCCTCCGCAGGAGACGTGTACCTCACTGTATGATACTGTCATTTCAGTGGACCAAAATCAGTCGGTAAATTAGTGGAATTTATATGGTTTTGAAAAGGAAAAATTTAATAAAACAGGTGCCAGAATTGTAGGCCTATTTCTAATTATTCTAAACATTAAAACATTGGACTTTTTCACGTTTCGACATCCAATTCGTTTGTTTTTTTTGTATATAAACAAAAAACTTTTATTATAAAACTTGTAGGAAATTTAATTTTTAGAAAATTAAAGGAATTAAATCAATAAATTTTTTAACGATTTTATTATATCCAATTTAAAATTTATGAAAATAAAATTCTGCAGACGAGTAAGTAATGTACTTGCAATGCTTTGGTTTGCCGCCAGGAGCGCTAATCTAAGCGGCATAATAATTTTTTTTTACATATAACAAATTGTCAGTTTTTTCTGAATTAAATTTTTTACAAATTTTGTTATGGAAGTTTTTTTTTGTTTTTAGGCAATTTAAAGAAATTGTTGTAGTTCAAATGTAAAAAGGTATTTGTTTATCATCCCAGCCAACAAAAGGTATTTGTTTCATTAACTACTGGAGCTTTAATCATTCAAGAGAAATTTACGGTTCGATAGAAAATAAAATAATAATGATAAAAACTTGTCGCTTTTGGGTTTTTGAAGTGACTATTTCTTATCGCGGGGTATGGGTGTATGTTTTGCACGTGGAAAAATTCAGTTTGCCGTCACGGAACCTAACCTAACTTTAGTGGTTTCTTTAGTGATTAATAAAATGTATTTTTGAAGTGAAATTTTGGATCTTCTTCTCTTCAATTTCTTGGTTAAAAGGCAGTGGCGTAAGTAGGGCGATGGGGTTAACAGAAGGATATATTTTCTGAAACCTCAAAAAGGAAAAATTGCGATTATGGAAAACACGTAATTTATGATCTTCTAATAGAATGTTGTTTTGTATGCTATAGCACTGAATGTGAATGTGTTAGAAGTACAGCTACCATTATAAAAACATTCGATATCAGCGGCTAAAGTCCAAGTAATTTGACCATCTGTCGCTACGAACGCTGCATGCTACAAGGACCAGAGATTGGAAACGTTTGAGAAAGTAGACAGTACTATTGTCTATTTAACTGTAATTGAACAATTTACAGCAAGATGCCACCAGCAACGAGCCTCACTCACTCTCGTAAGGGTTATCATTCTAATCAATGGTTGTATAATAGTCGACGTTTCAGCCAAAGTTTCGACCACTTTGTTCTCTTATCATAAGCAGCTGGTTCGGAAGTTCCACCCCGACCACGAAAAAGTAAACACAGTGTAGTGTGCAGTTAAATAATAAACAAAAAACATCGCTGACACTTTTCATTAACCCACCCCACGTTCATCTCATTATCCTTATGTACAGCTGCCACCTAACAAACAAAGAGCACAGAGTTCACTAGTTTAAATTAATTTTGGTTCCAGTAATTTCAGTAGATTTTAAATTCACAGTTTAAAGCAGAAATTTCGTTCAGAAATTCAAAGTGACTTGAAGCGTTTTCAGAACTATGTTTACACGAGATACAGCAGATTCCTTCTGAAACACACTGCATACGTTTATTTGTTTTGGCAATTAATGAAGTTGATATAACACAAATTTACAAGTTCACGTATACTTTCTTCACCGAACAAACTATAAACTACAGACCCAACTTTCAGTACTTTCCAATACATAAGCTATTGATTTTATAATTCGCGCTTTACTTTTGCATTGTTTGCCACTTCCATTGGCGTGAATCATTCAATATCGCGTGTTTCTGTTTAATTTTATCGAAAACTTTGGCTCAACGTAATTTTATATAAGACATTAACGTATTCTTATTTAATAATAGCTGCGCGCAACTGTCTCGCATAAGTGCTGAAAGAGAATCCCCCAAATTACAAAATATTTTAACTTGTATAACGTTTTAGGGCTGATTTTGATGTTAGATTTTGAAGATCGTGTTCATATTGATACATAACAGTATATTTTGCGCGTCGCGTCTCATATTAAATTAATTATAATGAAAGAAAATCTTTATTTCCGCCAGGGACCTTGCGCTTGTGAGTTACACGCGATAACCACTACACTACGGAAACTACGAAGAAATTTGATCGATTTAAGTATACGAAATGAATCGTTAATTTAATTTTGGTAGTTATGGCGAAAGATCAGTTGTTTTATATTAATTCGTAAAGATCAGCTGATTTCATTGAACAGCTGATAGGTAATAAGTTTCAGGTTATGTTGTTAAAAACTAGCTATGTTAATTTGTCGTGTTTTCGAACAAATTATCGTAATTAAAATAAAAAAAGGAAGAGAAAATATGATCATGATTTTTATGTTTAGTTTAATAAGAAAAATATTTTTTTTAATACGCCTCGGGCATACACACATCGTCATGTCAACATACCGTCATAAACTGCGTTAAAATCTGCATAATTTTGCATTTTTAATTTTCAAATGACGTAGGCCTACATTGAAAATACGAAAATGAAACCTGACCACAGTCATTTTCACTTTAAGCTTTGGAATAATGTGATTTTGAAACGTTTGAACAGATTGCTTTGGTTAACGAACTTGTCCAAACTATTTTTGTGCCGCGTTGACCAAATTGTAAACGGTACAGGTGTAATGTTTCTGTTCTACATATTGCCTAGCGGTAGGTAGCCCTACACTAGTGTAAAAATACACTGAAAAGCAGGATTTTTAAAATATCATTTTTGTAAATGTTTCATCTTTTTTAACGTTGGCGCTGCTACTCTAAATTTCTAAACCAATTTGATTTTTTTGCCGGCGAAAAACCAGTGGGGTTATCATCGCCGTAACGCGAAATAAAAACCTGTTGGTATCATTTTTACTTTCTCAATATACCAAGTTAGGTCTAATATTAATAAAGTGGGCTAAAAATATCTTGAGATTTTGCTGGTTATAGTCAAGTTAAAATGTGGCAGTTTTTCGTGAATTTTGGGTCGAAAACCTCTTTAAAATTAAGAAATTCTAATTTTCTGAAAATCGGCTCGAATTGTATGCATATATTTTTACTTGAATATAGGCCTTAAATAATTTACACAAAACGTATGATACGAACGATATCCCTTAGACTGTGAGAGATATGTGAGCGCTCGCTTCTGGTGGCTTCTTGCGGCAGAGTGTTCAACTACACTTAAATAGCTATTGTATATTTTCTCACACGTCTTCCCTCCTCTCCTTGCAGCCCGCAACGTTCGTAGTGGCAAGTAGTCAGGTTACTTGGATTTTAGCGTCTGATATCGACAACGCTTTTTATAATGGTGGTTGTACTTCTAGTCCGTTTATATTCTAAGGTATGTTAGCTAACTCCCAAGAACAAATCCAGTTCAGTAGGTATTGTTAGAATTGGCTCGTCAGATTTTGGTCCTATTTCAGATTAGGCTACATAATTCAAATAAGTAAAATTGAAATGAAGAGAAATTTACGGTTCGATAGAAAATAAAATAAAAATGACAAAAATTTGTCGCTTTTGGATTTTTGGAGTATGGGTGTATGTTTTGCACGTGGAAAAATTCAGTTTTCCATCACGGAACCTAACCTAACTTTAGTGGTTTCTTTAGTGATTAATAAAATGTATTTTTGAAGTGAAAACTTGTATTGTCGCGGTTGACAAAACGTGGGTATAAACATTTGCTTTTGCGTCACGCTTGAATCCGTAATGCATGCCTCACAGCATACATTACTTTTGTATATATCTAGAATGAAAGTGACTACTTCTAAACAGCTGATTTCGCACAATAGCTTCAATATCATTTCAATTGAGGTTATGTTTATTGTTCTTGTTAATTTTAAAAATGTTTATTTTCTAAATTTGTGTAGCTAAATTATTTAATGTGTATGACTTAGGGGCCTATACCAATATTTGAATGCCAGAAGCACAAATATTATATTTATTATTGTACTTAGACAGTATAACTGCCAAAAGTTATAAAAGGGTTATAAAATGATTAATTATTAAAATCCCTTATATAGCTTAAGATACTCAAATTCATAGTCTGTGACAGTATCAGTTAATTTTTAAGTTGTGTACCTATACACACGCGAAATTTAATACGAAAATAATTTTCTAGAGCTACCCTATCCTAAAATTTTTATAATAATTAAATCATAATAGTGAAAAAGTAGACAGTCAGGCATGCCAAAAGAAGTAACTTCTGTCGGTCAGTCCCGCACTGCCTAATTTGTTTTCGTTTTTTTTTTATCGCAAATTTCTTGTATTTTTAATTTGTTACTTGGAATTGTGAACGAAAAAAGTGAAAACCGATTTTCCTGTTTTGTTTTGTCACTAGCTGTGTAACCTTTTTGTGAGAAAGTATGCGTAATGTATCTGCACCATTTATTTTGTTGAATATTTGGTAACACTGTATACGTATACCTTTTTATTTCGTACATTTCCGTATACGGAGAATCAATGGGAAGGCTGTAAGTTAAGCGGGAAAGGATTTATCGGGGACAGAATATTTTGGCCGGGAGCCAGGCAGTGTTACGGGACAGTTGACTCACCGCGCCTGGCATAGCAGGGCAGTTTGGAGGGATACGGCATTACGGAGTAAGGGCGAAAATCCGATGCCCCGTGTTGTCAGTGTGTGCTTCTGGAGAAAATTATGCAGTGGATGGAATTAAAAGATACAGTACGCTTGTAATATGTACATTTTCAAATCCCCCGTAAACAAAAATGTTGTTTTAAAATGTCTATGTATGTCTACAGTCCAACTGTTAGCTTAACGGGTAATTAAAATACGTTTCCAGCTTACTGTATGTACATTCGAAATTTCCTGTTTCATTTTCTCACTACCTGAACTATAGTTTGGTGTTTCTTATAGTTTTGGTATAGTTATAGGTAGTGTTTCACTACCTGTTTCTCTTATAGTTTGGTGATTGTGAAAAAAAACAGTCTTACGATTTTAATAAATCTGTAGGCCTACGTTATCAGGGTCTCTACAGTGAAAAGTAGGGTTTACTTTCGCGCGCGCGCGATGGTAGCCTTATGTGCTTTTCGCCAAAAACCTAATAAAAAAATTAACTCTAACTATTGTCAGTTTTATTTTCATATTTTCAATGAAATTCGAGAATGTAATATAATTGTGGAGATTTTAACGCTGATTACTATATGTTATTAGGTTTGGAATAGCGGCCATTTTGAAAAGTTTAAACGTATTTTGCTGGATAACGATCTGATCCAAGCTATTGACCAAGCTGGTCAAAGAGGAATTTGATATCAAGTTTCAGTCGGATCGAACCAAAATAACTAACAGTTTAGTGCTTTTACTGTAGTACAATGTCCCAAGTCTGCTCTTACCATGTTTGGTAATTTGCAAATGGAAATTTATGAATGAATTGAAATGTAACAGATGTTCAGACATTCCTTTCACCGTCTAAAATTTAATTTATTACTTTCAAATTTTGTATTTTAATCAGTAAACACCACAAAAGCTCCTAAAGAATAGAAGCGGATCTATTTTGTTTATTGGTTCAGCGCGCTTGTGTGTGTGTGTGTGTGTGTGTGTGTGTGTGTGTGTGCGTGCGTGCGTGCGTGCGTGTGTGTGTGTGTGTGTGTGTGCGCGCGCGCGTGTACAGTGCTGGAGACTAAACCGATTGACCTATTTTGATGAAATTTTGCATGTAGGTCTGATTTACTCATATCTCGGAACCGTCTTTTAATTGTGTAAAAATGATTTTTGAAATGCAAATAAATTTTTGATTAAAAAAAACTGTTATAATTTTTTTATTTGTTTTAATTCACTGTTGTGTGTGTGTGTGTGTGTGTGTGTGTGTGTGTGTGTGTGTGTGTGTGTGTGTGTTAGAGAAATTTAGGTTCGTTTTTTTATAAACAGAACGTTTTGGTATTATTATTTTAAACAAATTCATTACATCTAATAAAAGTTTGCAATTACCTCTAACTTTGTAATTAATTTAATTATTTTGTTCCGTGTACGTAATGTTATTTATTATTTGTCAGTTAACTGTTTTATGTTGATTAGTTCTGACTAACCAATCACTAAAAGCGATGGTCAACTATCCCGTTGTAGATAATATTTTTTTAAATTTTTTTTTAAAAAAAATCGTATTCAGTAAAATATTGGGCTATTTCTCTGTATTATTTATGAAAAATATTTTTTTTTAAATGTACGTATTTCGCTCGCCGTTCGACATTAAATTTTAAAATTTCAAATTATTTAAAACCGTTGTAAATATAAATAAAAACTACAAAACGTTTAAATTATCGACTTTCCAGCGCCTGTATCGTGCGGCAAAACAACTACACTACACACTGTGCCTAGGTATCACGGGGCGACGATGCCACACGAACCTACACGACGGCACCCGATCTTGTAAGCATGGCAAATGTTTTTTTTTTTAGGGCTGTACTGTTTGTGCGTTAATATCTATGGCTGTGTACAGTTTAGTTGACGTATCTGTGCGTTCGCTAAGCATTGGATCTGTGATGTACGGGTTTTTTTTTGAGAATGTCAGTGAGAAATTAGGTCATTAGGTGGAGAATCTATTTACTGTATGTACTGTAGTTGTTTTAGTTACGATTGGTCGAGTTTGTCGAGAAAGAAATGCAATCGATTGTAATAGATCTAAGTTAAGAATTGTTTAAATTAATGATTTTTTAAAAATAATTAGAAATCATAGGTTATGATTTTTTTAAATACAGTCGTAGCAACTGCGATTTGTATTTTCCAAAGTATTGCTGTATTTTCCAAACAATCGCGCGCGCGCGCACGCACACACAAAAGTAGCACTCAAAAAGTGATCTAAAGATAATTTCGAATTTTTATCTTACTTTTAAAAAGATTATAACTAATGCGATTGTAGGCTATAAAGATTATAAATCAACACTGTTTACATAGACCAACTGTTTTTATACGTAACCACACAGAATATAGGTTACAAAATTAAATAGCATTTTACATAAAACTCTTCTACCGGATATCTGATAAAAACATCTAACCCGTTCTTAATCTTCAAAAATACACATATTTCTCTTTTTCCTTACACACGCTTTGTTGTATAAATACTGTGATGATCGTAAAAAAAAATTGAGATTTTTCTCATTTTAATTTCCCTTTTTTTAAAAAAAAGTTGTTTTGACCAGGATGCGTGTCATCTTCAAAATTGTTCACGCTACGATGTTGACCTTTTCTGGTAAAACTGGCGTTTAAACTGATTTTTGTTTTCGAGCACTTTTTACGTCAAAAACTATTTCGAACATAATTTTCTCAAAATCGCCTGTAATGGGTTTGATCAAACTTTGCTCAAACGTAGTCCTTCAATGTTTAAACGAAACTTTTCGCCACGTTATACTTCCCAAAAAGTGGTATAGTTTATTAAAACTAAGTCTTGTTACCTATGGGGTTTTTTATAGTTTGGGAGTAAATCATAAAAAAAATTAACCATTATAGAATTTGAAAACGGTTTTTCAAAAAAAAAATATATTCACTTAATATTTTTAATTGCCGCCATTTTCAAACGGTCCGACGGATTTTGTTTTCAAGCTTTTACCGGAATCAATTTTTTTTGCTAAGTTTGAATCAAATCGAACCAAATTTGCGAAAGCTGTAGTGTTAAAATGTAATCACTAAAGATTTAAACCCCTCAAAATATGTTCTAGAGATCGGGATCATTGTCCATTTCATCGTTTTATCATTATGGCCGCGTCAGTAGCTTGTTTCTCAGCGATAGTTCACTAACAGTCCTAAATGTAGAAGTTTAACAAAACCATTCTTGAACACCAAAGTTTTATTGAAAACTTGAAAATTGTAACTTTAGCGCGCTAAGTATGCTAACCCGCCACTGTACAAGTAAATACAAATACATTGATTAACGCTGCTTTAAACAAGTCTTAAGTCCACAACTTTTTTTATTCGAGTCTTGCCAATCAAGGTTTCACTCGTTAAAGCATTTTCAAGGCCACTTACTCAGTCTGTTAAGTGGTCTTGACAGTGAAACCTTGGTAGGCAAGACTCGAGTAAAATACTTGTTGAAACATACAAACGTCTTATTATTTCATTAACGTAATGGATTTCCACCAGGTACGTCCACCAGGTCTTAAGTATAAATAAATTATACAAGTCTGTTGTATAGTCTCTATAAATATGGCATTATCTCTAGGAATAATTTAAACGTTCAGGTTTCGTGAATTCTTTAGTTTCTGCAACACTTTGTACCATCGCCGTAACAGGTTTCAATATTTTATCAGGTCTAAAAGTACACGGTCATAAAATGATTGTGTTAGTGTGGTAGTCGCTAAGTGCCCGTGCGTGTGCGTGTGCGTTTTAGCACTCTGGCGTTTGCAAGTCCGGTCGGATTTGAAGCAAAGTCTTGGGGAAATTTTCCTAACCCAACAAAACTCAGTCCAAAATGGCGCAAATGTAACATTTTTATTGTTAATTTTTCAAAACCTGAGCCCACCATAGTGTAAATAAACTTTGTTGAATTCGATTGAAAATAAGAAAATGAATCTGACGTCGGTCAGGGTTCGTTTTCATATTTTCACAGTACTGTAATTTGTAAATTAAAATACTGATTTATGCGGACTTTGACGCTGATTAAATCGGATTTTCAAAAAAAGTGTAGTAATAATTATTGTGATATTGTTATTTTTTGGAAATTTGTTTTTATCATGCTAGCAAGGCGTGCCGCGATTCACTTGACATTTAAAGAGAATTTAAATTTCTCTTTCACGTGCAATAAGGCGAGCGCTGCAACGTGTATCTCTCTCATAGCTCGATACCTCCTCTTACCTTCTCGTCTCTTATTTATTAAATTGTCCGTGGCGTGAACGAAGTTCGTGTTTTCGTCATTAGACATTTGAGCGAATTTTAAACACTGCGCCTGCTACAATTAAACTGTGAAGGACGTAGGAAAACATAATGTGAATGATAATTAACTGCTTGTGAATGATGAACAACAATGAGCGAGGATGTGTTTACGGCATGTACGTCGTTATAATTTTTTATTATCTATTTAAAAAAACTATTGTTACCTTGAAATATCTTGAAAAGAGACAGAAGGCTGGTGCTGTTAAAGAATTGTGTGCTTACGGATTGTGCAAATAATTTTCTCCCCTGATTAATCCTGTTTAGATGTTACCGACTTAAAATCTGGAAAACCGGCCTAAGTTCTCCTAATCTTTTCATCAAATAATTCTGGAATCTTCTTTAAAGGCGCACGCGCGCGCGCACACACACATACTAAGAAAAACTTGCTGAATATGTAAAAGTTCATTTTGTATGGTCTATTACATCCAAAATATGGAAATATTAAAAAGAAAAAGAATAATATTATGGTATAGGCCTAAATTATGAGAATCATTAAACTATATTTAATTGTTTATATTGAAATTGATATGTCAGCTTGCATTATGATAGCTTTAATTTAGTTTAACTTATAGTATAAAACTTTTAACATTAGGATCCTCTAAAATAAATTCTTACTGATTAATATTAGACCTATACTGTCTAAAAATACTTCTTTAATTGCGCCTGAAGGATATTGCAGTTTTTCTTTTAATTAATATTCTTTGTTACTGACGTGTTTTGAAGTTATGATAAGATGTTGGATTGTTTTTATTGTCTTATTTGTGATTACTGATTAGGCTATTGTTGAGAAATAGTAAGCAGACAATTGTCTAACAAAGGCAGATTAAGAATGGCGTTTGTGAAAATTTGTCTTATTAACAATCATTTAATTAATTAATTTATGCCTTAGAAATTTATGTTATTTCAAATTTGTTACAATGAATCTTCGTATTATATAAATTTGACGATTATTAACATTTTTTCCGATAACTTAACTGGTCCATATTTTTTTAAGATTTTATGCTAGACTTTGATTTGAGCAAATATTTATCAGAACCACTTGACAATTTGAAAAAATCCGAATTTTAAAAGTTTTTTTTTCAAAAAGTGTTCGAAAATAATTTTTTATTCGAAATTTGAAAAGTATTCGAGATGTAAACACCAGATTTGCATTCCAAAGATCATCAAAGTATTTAGTCTCCGACCATGTATCAATAGAAATGTAAGAAAAAATCACTGTTAAAGGCTCAGGGGACCGAAAACGGTTGCATAATCTTAAAAACGACTTATTTCCTAACCATTTCTACTTCTTATAAAAATTGCTATAAGAAATTTGTCTTTATTTTATATTAATAGGCTGATTTGTTGTCATTATTTTAATTACACAATTTAAACATTTAATACAGTTGGAAATTAACCAACCATTTTGTCAGTAATGTTAGATGTTAAATAGGAAGTGTTCAAGAGGAAATATAGGGGGGCTCCATTTACCTAATAAAGGGGCAACGTAAACGTTGTAAGCAAAACTAAAAGCGTGACATTGACGTAATGTAAAACGTATTGATTTGTGATAAGCGTTTTGTATTCTTGTAGGTAATACGTTTTCTCGATTTTTTTTAATGTTTTGAAGCGTAGCTGATAAAAGTTATTTTTTTCGTTTTTTTAATAATAACTTGCTTCTATTCAATTTAGATTCAATGGATTGAGTAGTAATTCTACTGAATGCATACAATTTAAGAAATTTTTTGAACTATTTCGTATAGTCTGTTTTTGGACTAGAATTTTTGAAGAAGTAGGCTACATATTACGTATTTCAAGCGCTAAGAGGGCGTATTGGTTAGTTGTACGTTTTCTGTATGGTAGTTGCCTTTAAGCTGTATAGCTAATTTTAAAAACTTCGCTGGAGAGATTAGAACTATTTCGTATCGTCTGTTTTTGGACTAGAATGTTTGAAGAAGTAGGCTACATATTACGTATTTCAAGCCCTAAGAGGGCGTATTGGTTAGTTGTACGTTTTCTGTATGGTAGTTGCCTTTAAGCTGTATAGCTAATTTTAAAAACTTCGCTGGAGAGATAGAACTATTTCGTATCGTCTGTTTTTGGACTAGAATGTTTGAAGAAGTAGGCTACATATTACGTATTTCAAGCCCTAAGAGGGCGTATTGGTTAGTTGTACGTTTTCTGTATGGTAGTTGCCTTTAAGCTGTATAGCTAATTTTAAAAACTTCGCTGGAGAGATTAGAACTATTTCGTATCGTCTGTTTTTGGACTAGAATGTTTGAAGAAGTAGGCTTCATATTACGTATTTCAAGCCCTAAGAGGGCGTATTGGTTAGTTGTACGTTTTCTGTATGGTAGTTGCCTTTAAGCTGTATAGCTAATTTTAAAAACTTCGCTGGAGAGATTAGAACTATTTCGTATCGTCTGTTTTTGGACTAGAATGTTTGAAGAAGTAGGCTTCATATTACGTATTTCAAGCGCTAAGAGGGCGTATTGGTTAGTTGTACGTTTTCTGTATGGTAGTTGCCTTTAAGCTGTATAGCTAATTTTAAAAACTTCGCTGGAGAGATTAGAACTATTTCGTATCGTCTGTTTTTGGACTAGAATGTTTGAAGAAGTAGGCTTCATATTACGTATTTCAAGCCCTAAGAGGGCGTATTGGTTAGTTGTACGTTTTCTGTATGGTAGTTGCCTTTAAGCTGTATAGCTAATTTTAAAAACTTCGCTGGAGAGATTAGAACTATTTCGTATCGTCTGTTTTTGGACTAGAATGTTTGAAGAAGTAGGCTTCATATTACGTATTTCAAGACCTAAGAGGGCGTATTGGTTAGTTGTACGTTTTCTGTATGGTAGTTGCCTTTAAGCTGTATAGCTAATTTTAAAAACTTCGCTGGAGAGATTAGAACTATTTCGTATCGTCTGTTTTTGGACTAGAATGTTTGAAGAAGTAGGCTTCATATTACGTATTTCAAGCCCTAAGAGGGCGTATTGGTTAGTTGTACGTTTTCTGTATGGTAGTTGCCTTTAAGCTGTATAGCTAATTTTAAAAACTTCGCTGGAGAGATTAGAACTATTTCGTATCGTCTGTTTTTGGACTAGAATGTTTGAAGAAGTAGGCTTCATATTACGTATTTCAAGCCCTAAGAGGGCGTATTGGTTAGTTGTACGTTTTCTGTATGGTAGTTGCCTTTTAAGCTGTATAGCTAATTTTAAAAACTTCGCTGCAGAGATTAGAACTATTTCGTATCGTCTGTTTTTGGACTAGAATGTTTGAAGAAGTAGGCTTCATATTACGTATTTCAAGCCCTAAGAGGGCGTATTGGTTAGTTGTACGTTTTCTGTATGGTAGTTGCCTTTAAGCTGTATAGCTAATTTTAAAAACTTCGCTGGAGAGATTAGAACTATTTCGTATCGTCTGTTTTTGGACTAGAATGTTTGAAGAAGTAGGCTTCATATTACGTATTTCAAGCCCTAAGAGGGCGTATTGGTTAGTTGTACGTTTTCTGTATGGTAGTTGCCTTTAAGCTGTATAGCTAATTTTAAAAACTTCGCTGGAGAGATTAGAACTATTTCGTATCGTCTGTTTTTGGACTAGAATGTTTGAAGAAGTAGGCTTCATATTACGTATTTCAAGCCCTAAGAGGGCGTATTGGTTAGTTGTACGTTTTCTGTATGGTAGTTGCCTTTAAGCTGTATAGCTAATTTTAAAAACTTCGCTGGAGAGATTAGAAAACGTTGTGTTTTATAATTTTAAACCAAATACGAATAGTAATTGTTACGAATAAAAGATACACACGCAACGGACATACGCGTATTTATTTTTTCATCCAACGGTCATAAGAAGCTTTTAAAAATTGGCATTGAATTTTTAGGCAGTTGTAATATTTTCTCTCTGTAGATTACCTAGAAATTAAAATAATGTTTTCAGTCATCAAAGAAATGTAATTACCTTGATGCGAACGAAAAAACATGTTCCATATACTGCATTGCGCACCCTAATGAAAGGCGATCTGTAGTCTGAAAAACTGAAACTTTTTATCACAGATGGAAGTGTGCATAAAAGCGGAGTCGTTAACGAGGCTTTCTGGAGAAAAAACAGAGGAAGAATTTGTTTGCAGCACAAAAAGCGTGGCGGACAATAGAGGGACAAAAAGGGACGTTGAAAGGTTGTTCATTACTGTTTTGCTGCCATATTTAGGATAGAGGCTGTCATCAATCGGCAGCGATGCATTTTCAGACAAGAATGGAAATTAATCAAGTAATGTGCGATCGGACGGGTTTTGGTTCTACGTAATTAATAAATCTGTCGTTATTCTAAACCAACATTCCTGTTGACATTTCAGGCTGAATTAATTTAAAGAATGTAAAGTGTTTTAGACAGCAAATCAGATTTTTTTCGATTAAGAAGTACGTAAAATTAAAAAAATCAAAATAGTATGTTAAGGTGAATTGTTCAGCGATGTGCACGGACTCAAAAACACACAAAAATTCTTGTTCAAAAATTCTAGTCCAGAAACAGACGATATGAAATATTACTAAATAATTACAAAAATGCTTAAATTTTATGCATTCAGTAGAATGATTATTCGAGTCTAAATCGAATAGAAGCAAGTTACTATTTAAAAAATGAAAAAGAAACATCTATCAGCTGGGCTTTAAAACATTATTTTAAAACACCACGAAAACATTATCTACAAGAATTATAAAATGCTTATAACAAGTCAATACGTTTTACAATATGTCAATTTCTCACTTTTAGTTTCGCAAGTTTTTGATATAAAAACTAAAACAACTTTGTACGGATTCAGTGGATAAAACTGAGAAAATATTTGTCCATTGAAAAGTGTCTCAATCCGTTACAAAAAATGGGTCTAAATTTTAAAAATTTTGTTTTGTCAAAATCGAGAGAAAAAGAAGTGTTGTTTTTCACCAAAAAGAGTTTCAAAGATCATTTCTTAAAATGTTAAAAAAAATTATGAAATCAATTTTCATTAATGTTTTCGTAAATTTTCATAAACATTTTATCAGTTATAGATACAAGTAAAAGAAAACATTTTTTTTATCACAGGAAAATTGAAAATGGATAGATCCACCTATGTGTCAGTATACAAATTTGTATAGTCGCCGTATTCTTTCTGTAAGTCGTAGGGTCTGTATACAGGGAAAAGTAAAAAATCTGGAATCACTACGTGTCAGGTATTCTTGCTCTATATTATTCAAACTATACGAAAGAGTTAGTTATTTTTAAATGTATTTTTTAACGCTTCATTTTCAGCCCGTTGTTAAGAAAGAAATCTTACTGAAAGGGCGTAATTTATATTTAGTATATGGTTATAGAGAGTGGGGTCGAAATGGAGGAGTAACATGCGAACAGCAGGACAAAGGTGAAATAGGAGCGGTGAAGTGTGGAGTGTGTTCTGTCTTTGAAACCCTAAAGTTCCGTTTCCTAGACGCGACTACAGTGATAATAGATAGCTCTGCTAAAATAATCACTCTACGATCATCGCGAAGGCGTTGGGAGGTTCCGGTACTTTTGATACTAATTGGTATTGATATTTTCCTTTCGATACTGGCACTGGTGTTTCGATAATATCGAGGTAACGAAACCAGCACTTAAATGTCGTAGGTCAAAATTGTGTCGCGTTTTATTTTTACATCACTTTCAAATAACTTCATTATGTTTTCGAGAAGGTTACTCAAAAAGCAGGAAATTGACTGTTTATACAGCAAAGCGTCGCCCGTACATTTTCTTATCGCCTAATTGTGTTATATGTCCAATATCATTAACCATTTAACGTTGATTTCTGAGTCAGGAATACAGTATTGCTTTTTTAATAGCCTATACTTTGTTGTACTTGTACAGTACAGTAATAATAAAGCGTGTATTTAGTTTTTTCTCAATAGTAAATTGTAATAATTTTCACGAATTAGGTTCACGCTGTTGTAGTCTACATTATTGCTTTTTAATAAAATTCGTTGTATTTGTACATTATTGTGTTAATTACGTGTGTATTTAGTTTTTTCTCAATAGTAAATTGTAATAATTTTCACGAATTAGGTTCACGCTGTTGTAGTCTACATTCTTTTTAATGTCTACATTCTTTTTAGTATAAATGCTTTTTAATATAATTCGTTGTATTTGTACATTATTGTGTTAATTACTTGTGTATTTAGTTTTTTCTCAATAGTAAATTGTAATACTTTTCACGAATTAGGTTCACGCTGTCGTAGTCTACATTATTGCTTTTTAATATAATTCGTTGTATTTGTCATTATTGTTTTAATTACGTGTGTATTTAGTTTTTTCTCAATAGTAAATTGTAATAATTTTCACGAATTAGGTTCACACTGTTGTAGTCTACATTATTGTTTTAATTACGTGTGTATTTAGTTTTTTTCTCAATAGTAAATTGTAATAATTTTCACGAATTAAGTTCACACTGTTTTAGTCTACATTATTGTTTTAATATGTATTTAGTTTTTTTCTCAATAGTAAATTGTAATAATTTTCACGAATTAAGTTCACACTGTTGTAGTCTACATTATTGTTTTAATATGTATTTAGTTTTTTTCTCAATAGTAAATTGTGATAATTTTCAAGACTTAGGTGCACAAAGGTTCGGATGTTTTAATTAACAATAATTACTGTTATAGTTTGTAGTGCGTATTGTTTGTTTTCATTAATATACCGAATTTTTCGTATTTGTATATTTTTAAAGTATTAAATTAATTGTAAATTAGTTTTTTCACGTTGATAAATTTCCACGTTGTAGGCCTAATTTCCACGAATTTTTGGTTGAAATTCCTAAACTCATTACTTAAATTAGTTTCCTTTATTAAAACGTAGCGGTTGTCAACCGATATTATATAAATAATAATAATAACACACTTTAATTATTTTTTTATTGTACATATGTTATCGAAACAAAACAAAATTCTTCGATATCTCAAGTATCGGTACTTTTCATCCGATAGGCCTATTATTGGAGTATCGATATTTTTTCCGATATTGTATCGATATAGAATGCGGTATCGGAACATTCTTCTACGTTTGCACGTTACCTCTTACGTATCCGCACTGATCACTAGAGTCGCTAGCGTCGATCGTTGAGCGACTGTAGGAGTCTGTTTTCGGAGCGTTTCAGTAATTTCAAAAATGTGTCCTCAAAATGCAAAGCTTCATTTTTCGCTGAGGAGGACGAAAAACTAACAGAGTCAGTGCGAGAACATCCAGCTTTGTACGGTACGCAAAATGCACTTTATGATACGTGATACGTGACTGAAGGACTGACTCCTTTCGTGCTTTAAATAATTGATGCACTCCTTTTCTTCTTCAAGAAACTCAATTGCTCATTGTCATCTTCTGTTAGTGTATACGCTAGAAGTAGGTTTCTTCAAGGTCATAAGTTCACGAAGCTATCGATTAGTAGGCCCTAATATCTATTAAAATTAAGTATCTACTGATAGACTGCTCAAATAGCCGCAGCATGAAGGAAAACACGTCCGAGTTTTGTGCTATACTAGCTGTGGTCGCTGTAGTCACATCTAGGAAAACGTACAAGACGTAGTTGGCATTGTACAAGACTGCGATTTTTTTGTGACTGTAATTGAAAATATAAGCATTTCGAGTTACTTTTTTATTTTATTACAATTGAAACTGAACATTAGTCCATCTATCAATTTATCTATGAAATGAAAGCGTTAGTTGGTTGCACATCCTATGATGCACTCCAAAATCCAAAAATCACTTGATCTTGTGACAGTTGTATCAATCTTGTCTTAGTTCAAATCAAACGGTTTTATCCTGTCCAACCGCCGAACGAACCGAATTGTCGAGAACTTGTAGCACCTCGATGTTAGGTGCTTATGCAGTCTTACTTCATGCTTCCTAGCAAATCGCCGAACCTCTTCATGAACTGTAGCAATTTGTAAATCCGTATGAAGATCATCATTGCGTATGTATCATGGGGCATTAACAGTGCCTCTCAGTACTTTATTTTGAAACGTTTGAATGATTTTAATATTGCTTCTTTTCGTGCAGCCCCAAAGCTGCACACCGTATGTCCAGATGGGTTTCAGGATTTGTTTATAAAGTAGTAGTTTATTATGCAATGACAACTCAGAATGTCGCCCAAGAATCCAATGCATTTACCTTAGTTTCAGATTCAGTTCATTACGTTTCGTTTTGACATGTACCTTCCAGCGCAGTCTTTCGTCCAGTGTCATGCCCAAGTATTTTGCATTATTATCTTGTAAGATCACTTCGAGTTGCATGCTTTCAAAAAAGTAGTTTTATTAAATTTTACGTTCTGCAAACTCAAAAATGTTGGATTCTTATGTTTAATTTCTTTAAAAACATATTTGATCAAATTTACTTTTTAATTTTTCGAAAATTTTTGTGATCGTGAAACCATAATTTGTTTTTTTCTGATGTCAGTTCCCTTGAGTCAAAAATAGTGATTTTCAATAACATGGATTCGTCCGCCTTTGTGTCTCTGAACATCATTAGAGACTGAACTAATTTCTTTGAATTCTGGCATGTAAAAATCTGTTTACCCGTATAACGGGGCCATATTTGCTCTTAGTACAAAAACAAAATATATCGTCAGATTCAACCCGATTTTCTTTACATTTATCGTGACTCAAATCAGTTAAATAACTACTGCACGCAGCTGTCTCGCTGCCGTGATAGAAGCGAATGTCCGTAAGTGAATTTCTTTATCTAACCTTTTGTGAAATTTTTATTTAACCATTCATAATCAGCATTGATGTCTGCATACGACTGTCAGATTGCATTGAACCCTGGTAGCCTTCAAATTAATTTTCTTAATTTCAAGGGGTTTTCAAAATTCAAAATACTGATTTACGCAGTTCTTAACGCCGACGAAAATTTAATTTTAAAAATTATGGTTTTTTAAAGAATTAAATTGGCCGCCATTTAAACTGTTGAGAGAATTTTGCTAGTTAACGCTAACGAGCTTATTAACAAAATTAGTATTTGTGCCAAGTTTAACTCAGAAGGGACCAAAATTGTGAACTTAAGCTTGTTAAAGCACACGCGCACACACACACACACACACACACACACACACACACACACACACACACACACACACACACACACACACTACAGTACTGATGCAATACTATCAAACCTAATACTGTATCTACAAAGTTTTTGATTCGTTATAACTATAAATCAAATCGCCTGATAACATTGATCAATTCGAATTTTGTTTGTGGTGTTTTTGTGAAAGTATAACCTGTAGTGACGATTTTAAGAAATAGCCCTTTTCTATGTATTCTATTTTTTGACTTTTATGTTTACAGTAGACCTTGTTCCAATTCCGTAATATTTGGGGAAGGCAGCTGTATATATGTTTCCCATCGACGCTTACGGCGGCTGTAGATGGCGTGGTGGTTGCATTTCTAATTTATCAGATTTGAAAATCTCTTATTTATCGACATCACCGACGTACATTTGTACAAAAACTGTACTCACGCGACGTTAATTACACGATAACACGCGTGTAGGCCATAATCAATGTGCAAGCGTTTTCCTTTGTTTTTAATAACAAAATTAAAACCAAGGCACCTTTATTTTCACAAAAGTACATTGCGTATTTACATAAAAGTAATTATTCGCGTTTGTTTTTCTACTTTAGGCCTGTGTATTTATGTGTAATACTGTGCCAGTTTTTTTAGTTTGTTTTCACTTTTTAACTATATGTTTACTTGTAAAAAAGTACATAGTAATGTATATTTCACGATATTGTTATCGTGATAAATCTATCTTGCGATTTTCGTTTTCATATTTTGATGGACAAATGCGTTTTGTGATCTCGATACTAAAAAAGTGGGTTTTCCTTCGATGTCATCTGTCTGTGATATTTAAGGAAAAATAAGTATGATTTTGAAAAAAATATTAGTGAATGAAGTTATACGAGGTGTGTTCAGAAAGTAACGAGAATTTTAATTTTTTGAACAAAATATTTATTTATTCTTCAAAAAAGTCCTCATTGAAGATACACTTGTGCCAGCGCTTCTTCCAATCCTCGAAACACTTCTCAAACTCGATCTTTGAGATAGCCTTTAGTTCTTTCAGATATGCGCTTTTAATGTCATCTACGGTTGTAAAACGACGGCCCTTTAAGGTTCTCATTATTTTTGCAATAGGAAAAAATCACACGGAGCGATGGTTGGCGAATATGGAGGCTGGGGCATCGTTACAGTACTGATTTTGGCCAAAAATTCACGAACAAGCAATGAAGTGTGAGCTGGTGCATTATCGTGGAGCAAAAGCCATGAATTGTTTTTACACAGATTCAAATTCCGGCGTTTTTTTCGGATTGCTTCACGCAAACGGCGTTGAACTTGTACGTAGTACTACTTATTAACCGTTTTATCTCGTGGTAGGAATTCATGATTCAGTATGCCATTAATATCGAAAAACACAGTGAGCATAACCTTCATGTTCGACCGCACTTGTCGAGCCTTTTTCTGTCTTGGCGAACCAGAATGCCTCCACTGGGATGATTGAGCCTTAGTTTCGACGTCATATCCTTAAAACTATGTTTCGTCACCTGTTATAATACGTTTCAGTAATTCTGCTCGTCGTTGATTTCATTTAGTGACTCCTCTGAGCAACTTCCATTCGCCGCTGTTTTTGTTCAAAATTCAACAATTTTGGAACGAAATTTGCTGCCACGCGTTTCATACACAAAACATTGGAAACAATGTCATGACATGATCGAATCGATATGCCAAAATCATCAGAGATTGTGATCAGCGACTCTAATTGTGATTCGGCGATTGTTCATAACCATTTCTTTAACGTTTTCCACGTTTTCATCGGTTGTTGATGTGCTGGGGCGTCCAGGGCGTTCGTCATCTTCAACGTTTTAACGACCTTCTTGGAAATGCTTATACCAGTCGTAAACTCTTGTTTTTTACTCATAGCAGACTCACCATAGACCTTCGTTAACATTTCACACACTTTATTCCATTTTTTACGCAAAATTTGATACAAATTCCATGATCCATTTCTTTTAACAAACGAAAATCGGCGAGCTCATAAAAACACGTCTAACCTTAGTGGCTGTCACAGACAAAGTCAACAGTGAAAACAGCTGAAAGTTGTATCATACGTCATGGGCATGTATACCAACATAATAAAAAAAAATGTTTGACAGTCGGACTCTCCATGCCAGCGAAATTTAAAAATTCTCATTACTTTCTGAACACCTTGTATGTACTTACATAGCCACCATGTTAAACGGATGAATGAATTTTGTTAAGTAACAAACTCGCCTGAGCTATCACTGAATTTTTGAATAAAAGACAATCAAATTTCATAGAGTAACGTGTACAAGTATTTTACATATAAAATTAATGATCCTTTTTAAAGCTTATTTTAGAGCCATAATCAGTGTCAATGTCATGGCCTCAGGTTTAGTATGCACCGTCGAAGTCCGTTATAATTGCTCGTTCCAGTGGAAATTTTCTAAAAAAATTAAATTTGAGAATATTGTTGTAGCTTTTGGCACTTAACAGAAGTAACACATGCAGGTTTAATATTTTATACTATATGAGTAGATTAGTGGCATTAAAAATAAAATATCCCTACTGTACAAAACTGTTAAGACTTAAGCAGCGTTTCGCGCCACAGTTGGCAGCATTGATTGTCCAGATTAAGTCAAGTAAAGGCCAACATTTCATATTGATTTGTGCTAACAAGTTCATAGACCTTGTAACGGAGAGATTCTGAAAAGACGTTTTAACTCTTATAAGAATATTAATGTGTGTACTTTGCATTTACGCATTTCTAACGTCTAAACGCATTAGTCGAAAAATGTGGTCATTTTTTTGGTTATCTTAAACCTTAAACGAAAAGTAGGACCAAAAATAGTGTTAATAAAAAAAATGTGCAGTCTTTCGATATAAATTGGGAGCGTAAAATTGTAAAATGTACGGAAAACATACTAGATTGCGGTAAGGTTTATTTTTGATTTTTTTTCAATTTATTTCTGGAATAATTGTCTCTTATTTCAAATTTGATACACAAACTTTATACATGACGAAATTTGAAAAAAATCGAACAAACGCGTTTTTAGAAATAATGACTTTTTCAGTTTATAGCTTCTGAACTGGAGTTTTGAAACTTATAATGATGTTTTATGTTTGGTATGAACTTAATTTGGTACAAATCGTTCGAGCCGATTTCATATAAATCAAAATTTTAAAATGTTTGTTGATCAAAAAAGGACGGAACAAAACATTAAAAAAAAATTATAATCGTTCTGAAATATGAGCAGACCAGCTCCCCGTTTTGACATCGAAGTTTGCTTGAGTAACCCTCACTTTTTATTTCTCAAGCGGATAGATCCGTTAAAATTTTTAATTATTTCTCGATCACTAGCCTTTCGTAGGGAGAACGTAAAAATTTTAAGTGTGTTTATTTATTGCTTCAGAGAATACAATTATTGCAGTGCAAACGTTACAGTTACCATTGTTAGAAGCAAAAACAATGCGGAGTGCAGCTAGCTGCACCTATTGAGAGGATTTAGACGTCCCTCGCGGTACTCGAGTCTAACACACACTCACACTTACATTTAGGGAAGCGATAATAGCCTCAATGTGCTTTTCACCTTAAAATAACAAAAAAAAGAAGCAAAAACAATAATCAGGCGACAATTATTGGAAAACTAAAAATCAAATGAATAATTACAATAATCATAACGATTTTAAATCAATTATTGCACCTATTGAAAAGACGTCCCTCGCGGTACAAACACACACTCAAATTTAGAATAATAGCCTCATGTACAAAAAAGAAGCAAAAACAATAATCAGGCGACAATTATTGGAAAATTACAAAATCAAATGAATAATTACAAATAATACTATATAACCATTTTAAATCTACACTACGTATTTCAACAACAATCAGTTATTATTGGTAATATCTAATATTATTAACTAATATAAGTACAAATTTATTTAAAACTATTTCATGACATGATCAGGCCGTGTAGTGTGAGCAACTATTCCGTATTTAGTCCACAGAATAGCATAAAATGAAGCTTTCAGATTTAAAAAAAACATCTTACGCTTGAATGTTTTTTATTTTAACTGGGAGTTTGTTCAATAACACATCCCTGCTTGTGAGGGTAGTTTTGTGAACTTACAAAGCCTTTGTTTGACGTAATCGCAAGTGGTTTCCAAATCGGGTTCTATAATATCATGTACATCCACATTCAGAGTAATATGCCACTTATATTTGAAAAGCGAAGACTGTTTCCATAATATACAAACTAGGTATTTTAGGAAACAGGTATTTTTACAAACTAAGTAAATACTCCCAGCTGTTTAAAGGCATTTCTGTTTATGCCACCTAGAAGTCGTATTGCTTTTTTTTGTAAAATAAATAGCCTTTATAATTGTAACACTGACGACTCTCCCCATAGGATGATTACACAGTGCTGGCGAGGATATTAAACCCCATAATGACCTCGTTAACCTCGTTAATATATTGCAGTAATTTTTAATATTTCTAATAACAAAAATCCCTGCACAAAAGTTTTTTTGCAGGCACTGTCAACATGATATTGCCTCATCAGTAACTAAACCAAGCAATTTTGTAGAACCCACTTCATGTATTGTATTATCATCAAGGATAAAGTAGGATTAAGTTCAGTATTTTTTTAGACTAAAATATAATTTGTTGGTATCAACGTAACTGTTCTCAGAAGTACAAGACATCGTGCTCGGCTTTGAATGTAAAGCTACGAGTGAACATTAAATCAAACAGAATCTGTTGTATAGTCTCGGTAAATAACCTGACGTGAGATTAATTTGCGAATTTCTTTTCTTTTATTGTGAGTACAAATTATTGTATAGAAACACTAAAAGAAAATTAAGCAACAGTTTATTTTTAGTAATATAGCATAGTAAACAAGACTATAGCTTAGAGGTCAGTGAGTCACGATGGATGGACAGCTGTGTTTTTGTGTTGGCAAGCCTGGGTGACATTTGTTGGCCAATTGTCATTGGTCAAGTCAGTTGTCATGTCTTAACTCTGGGAAATGTATTTAATTATGTAGAACATCTTAGGTAAAGCTATATATATATATATATATATATTTGGTTGGAGATTGCACTTTGCTTGACTTATAACTTTGTAGGCGTTGGATATTTGTTGAATGTCACACACTAGGTTATACAAATCACGGTATATAGATACAACGATATTTGTATTAAAATTACTGACTACCGAAGGGTGGGTTTCATTTACAGAATTACACGTTACAATTGCACCAAAGTCATTTCCATTTACAGGTTATTTTCTTGGTAGATTTCCATCGGACTCGTCAATAAGTTTTTTTTAATGTTTCTTGGTTTTCACGTTTTTTAATCCTTGCAGCTCGTTCAGAATTGATACATTTATTTTCAACGGTGGGAATGTTAAAACGTGGAATGGCACCGGATTTCAGATGTTTTTTAGGTTTCGTATTTAGTAATTCGGATTTAAAATCCCTTTCGAAATCATCGTCATTAAAATGAAGTGAACAGACTTTAACATTATCAAAATTAAAATGATCTGCTCGTTTACACGCATGAACCCACGCTTTTCTCAGGCCTTCGTCTTTTGGAAATCTGTGAAATGTAATTCCTTTCCCTTTACAATTCTTATCATTATTATAGCAATTGGTAGTAGCGCAACCAGGCATTGTTATGCATGCACAATTATACAACAGCAAACAAAACAGATTATGTATTTTTTAGGATTTAAAACATAGGCTACTTAAATCTTTTCTTACACTTATTAAACCTCGACCACAAAACACAATTATCACCTTTTATTTACACAAAAAAGACCCTTTACTTAAAACACAACACTCACATAAACACACCGAATCTCCAACTACATTTACAGAACAACGCATTGTTAAACGGGAAATTTACATAAAGTAGCAGACACCGTAAATGGGATTGTATTTACGGTGCTAGCAGTGAAGAGTTAGATTCAGTGACGTCACGCGTGCGGTAGTCTACTGCGCGCGCGCACACACACACCGTGGCCCCTACCGTGTATCTATATACCGTGATACAAACCATATTATATTATTACGCAAACCCTATTATAACTTTTTGTTTCGTTGGAGTATACTTCATTTTCGCTTACTCTTTATTACTTTTCAAGAATTATAGTTTTTAGTAGTAAACTACTTGATATTCAAAATCACTCCCTTTTTCATTTTTTTATAAACATTTGTGTTTATTAAAAAATTAAATGGTTACATGTAAAATTTAAAGTTACTGGTTTTAAAGAAATATGTATTTAAAGTTATTATGGTAGTCTTAAATTTTTCAAACTTTGTGTGATGAAAATACACACGAAAAAATATTTAAATTTACGGTAATTTATAGGTTACCACTTTCTCTGGTTTCTCAAATTTGCTTTAAACCTATATGTGATTTTTTTAGAAATTTTTGTCTTTTTTCGGAATGTAAAAATCTCTTTTATCCTTTACCAAACATGATATACTGAAGATTATTGATTTTAAAAAATTTTTTAAATAAAAATGTGTTACTTTTTTGCACTCACCAAAACTGCACTTTTTGATTTTACTATTTACCGTTTAGGCACTTGATGTCACCAAAGGAAAGGCTATAGTTCGAAATCAACGATAACCAAGTCTAAAACGCGTTTAAACACTTTAAAGTAATTTTTTTCTACAATCTTACCTTGCCCAACGTTTTACTGATATGTTTGTGATAATGTAATAGGATTGGTTATGTAAAAGTCACAACGAACGCGGTAAGCAAAACTGTATAAAACAACCACAGTATTACATTTTTCAGGTAATTTCAGTAAATTATTTAGTTAATCTACTCTTCGATGAAGAACAAAAATACGATATACTGAAAGAAGAATTTAGTGCAGCACAAAACTGCTTGACAATTGTAAAGCTACACGAAAAGTTATAACAAGATATATATGGCAGAGGAAAGTACAATACGACAACGGCAGTTTAAGGTTTCGACTTGTTTCTTTGTAGCGAAGCGTTCAACAATAAATTGTTACTTTAGACAGGTCCCGATAATTCAATACAAAACAATTTGTACGACCGACAATTTCTGGTTACTTGGAGCTTTTGTTTTAGATGTAACAATAAATGGTTCGCGGGCTGTTTTTGAATCAATTTATGGTTGTTTGAAAGGTCAGCCAAGATGGCCACACGTGCGTATAATTATTTTTGTGGGGACACAGTTTAGAAAAGTGTCCTGGAACTTGAAATACTTAATGGCAACTTTTTTAATGGAACTTTTGGGTGGCAATAATGTATTTCAACTGCTTCTTCCTAGGTTGATATATGCTTATTGACCGAGCGTTTTTTTTTTAAGGCGAAAAGCGCATTGAGGCTATTATCGCCTCTATGTAAGTGTGAGTGTAAAGTGTTAAAGTCGTAAGTATAGTGTTGTAAGTGTAAGTGTTTGTTAGACTCGGGTACCGCGAGGGACGTTTAGATCCTCAATAGGTGCAGCAAGTCTGCCCCCCCTGCGGGGAATTGACCGAGCGAAGCGAGGTATCTGTTTCTACTCGATCGTTGGTTTGTGTGTTTGTTACGCAGTTTTGGCAGGATGCATTGACCGTTTGTTTTGAAATTTGGTACGAAGGTACTTTGTATAAAGCCCTAACGACTTATGTATAGATTTTCCCCCATCACTTCCGTTTCAAGATGGCTGCGACTGATTTACAATAACGAGTATACTCAGTTTTCGCCAGACGCATTGACTGATTATTTTTTAAATCGACGTTATCTTGTAGAAAGCCCAATGACGTATGTGCAAGGTTTTCCCGTTCTCTTCCTGATTTAACGTTGAACATAGTTGCTGTGATACTGGCTGAACGGCAAAACCTATCATAATTTTGACCACTTCGTGAAGAAAGAGTAAACAATTTCAATAAAATTGATCCAGTAACATTTTTTGTAAATATTACGGTTACTGGTGAAACGTTTCGAGCGCTGTACTGGAGCGCCCTGTACATTAATTAAGGTGCACTGGAAGGCTTGTTCTTTGAACTACAAGTCCTTTCACAGTACATTGCTACATATCAGCATATCTGTCTTGTTTCCTTTGCGACGACGATACTAGGTAAACACCACGAGCTAGACTTCCGCTTAACCTTTTTGAGGACCCGCTAATCATTAAGCAGAGACTCTTTGCCTTTAACCAAGACGTTATTCACGATAAGCTAATTTTGCGCTTAAACGAAGGTCAACACAAGTTTCACTTTTACCTAACATAATCGGCACGAGGGGTTTTGTCTCATGAAATTTGCCTAATTTCTCTATCCAGTTGTTACCTAACTGCGACTTAGGGGTTGGATGAGTAGCGTGTAAGATGACCACACTATAAGCACTTTGGATTGTCTACATTAAAGCAATATAAACATGTTCCGAAATCATTGTATCATATTTGTGCTTGTATCGGATAGAAATCCAGTTGTCCTTCCTTTCGGTATAAAGAATCAAAGGCCTTGGCTCAATTATTCTCCGTATTCATTTTTATTCATATTCATAACTTTGCAAGTTACAGTCGATATTACCAATAAATTGTTTTCGGGTTTTTGTCGATTTCTCTCCATTAAAAATAGAAACTTATTTATGTGTTCATTTTTATGAAGTTTTCGGTTTTTTAATTATCGACGAGAAACGTTTTCAATTGTTGCCAGTTTAAAGAAAATAAGAATAAAGGTACATTGGTGAAAGATAAAATAAAAATATTTGAATTTCATACAATAAGAATGTTAGTCAAATTTGAATTTGATTGCTATTTTATTTATGTTTTAAAAAACATATGTTTTTGTAAAAAAAAATGCTGTACGTATTAAGTTTGTTTCAAGCAAATGAACACTGGTTCAAAATTTACTTAACCACCTGAAATCTACGAGACAACTTGTTTCAGGCAAAGTGCAAACCCAACCAGAATTATTTAAAGGAATACATTCACAGAGTTAAAGACATGACACCTGACGACCGATAACAATTGACCAACATATGTCACCCAGGCTTGCCAGCACAACACCGCAGCTGTCCGTCCGTCATGCAAACCCTTAATACATTCACAGAGTTAAACACATGACACCTGACGACCGATAACAATTGACCAACATATGTCACCCAGGCTTGCCAGCACAACACCGCAGCTGTCCGTCCGTCATGCAAACCCTTAATACATTCACAGAGTTAAAGACATGACACCTGACGACCGATAACAATTGACCAACATATTTCACCCAGGCTTGCCAGCACAACACCGCAGCTGTCCGTCCGTCATGCAAACCCTTAATACATTCACAGAGTTAAAGACATGACACCTGACGACCGATAACAATTGACCAACACATGTCACCCAGGCTTGCCAGCACAACACCGCAGCTGCCCGTCCGTCATGCAAACCCTTAATACATTCACAGAGTTAAAGACATGACACCTGACGACCGATAACAATTGACCAACATATGTCACCCAGGCTTGCCAGCACAACGCCGCAGCTGTCCGTCCGTCATGCAAACCCTTAATACATTCACAGAGTTAAAGACATGACACCTGACGACCGATAACAATTGACCAACATATGTCACCCAGGCTTGCCAGCACAACGCCGCAGCTGTCCGTCCGTCATGCAAACCCTTAATACATTCACAGAGTTAAAGACATGACACCTGACGACCGATAACAATTGACCAACATATGTCACCCAGGCTTGCCAGCACAACGCCGCAGCTGTCCGTCCGTCATGCAAACCCAACAATACATTCACAGAGTTAAAGACATGACACCACCTGACGACCGATAACAATTGACCAACATATGTCACCCAGGCTTGCCAGCACAACGCCGCAGCTGTCCGTCCGTCATGCAAACCCTTAATACATTCACAGAGTTAAAGACATGACACCTGACGACCGATAACAATTGACCAACATATGTCACCCAGGCTTGCCAGCACAACGCCGCAGCTGTCCGTCCGTCATGCAAACCCTTAATACATTCACAGAGTTAAAGACATGACACCTGACGACCGATAACAATTGACCAACATATGTCACCCAGGCTTGCCAGCACAACGCCGCAGCTGTCCGTCCGTCATGCAAACCCTTAATACATTCACAGAGTTAAAGACATGACACCTGACGACCGATAACAATTGACCAACATATGTCACCCAGGCCTGCCAGCACAACACCGCAGCTGTCCGTCCGTCATGCAAACCCTTAATACATTCACAGAGTTAAAGACATGACACCTGACGACCGATACAATTGACCAACATATGTCACCCAGGCTTGCCAGCACACCGCAGCTGTCCGTCCATCATGACTCACTGACCTCTAAGCTTTGTTTACTGTTTTTTCTAAAAATAAACTTTTGCTTAGTGGTTTGCTTTCAGTGTTTGTGTAACAGTGTTGTGTTTATTTTTAAACAAATCTGTCAAAAATGTGTTATAAGCTTGCATGTAGGATCCATCATGATGACATCCAATCGTAATGTTAAGAGTTTTTAGTCTCCCTACTCTTGTTAGTTGTTACTGAGGAAATACTGAAAATTGTGTATTGTAGAAGAATAATTTCACAGTGCTGCAGAAGTAAAGATTAGGTTAATTTCACGACCATGGTGTTTTGTTTTTATTTTCTTGTTTGAACTAATCAAGATTGTTAGTTTACATATCCCTAAAACAAGATTTTTAGTTTTACATATCCCTAAAACAAGATTGTTGTTTTTTCCTTACGTCAGCTACCCCATACGTATTTAGTTAGAAGGGACTTGTGATATTTTTTCACTATTTAGTTGGGTTAAATCTTGTACAAATTACCTATTAAAAGTTTGTCTGATGTTTTCCAAATTACATTGAATTTGTCATATCTATAAGCTGTTTCAAAATACAATTTATATCATTTTTTACTACCATATTCAATTTAGTTCTTTGAGTATTGTTTTAGAGTGCGTATGTTTGTCCTTTTTCTTTTCGAAAAATGGATAAATCACTATTCTACAGTTTATATTTCAAGTGATCTCACTGAATGATGGAAGTGCATTTCTAAAAGTAATGTATTATCTCACCTTATTTTTGAAATTTTCATTTTACCATCGTAAGTAGCATTAAAATCTGTTTGCATAAAGTTTCAAATTGCATTGAAAATAAAAACTTGAACTTGGACCGCTGACAAATTAAATTTTTAATTTAAACGTATATTGAAAATTCAAAATGCTGATCTGTGCAGTTTCTAACGCTGTTTACGATGGTGAAATCAGTTCTTCAAACGGCGTTTAAGACAAAAAAGTTACAAATTTTTAAAGATTTATAAATGGCCGCCATTTTGAAACTGTTAAAGGAATTTCGCTGATTAACGAACTAGTTCAATTTTTGTGCTAAGTTTGAATCACGTCGGGCTGAAATTACGAACGTGAGCGTGCAAACACACACACACACACACACACACACACACACACACACACACACACACACACATATATATATATATATATATATATATATATATATATATATATATTAAAAATTAACGTCCTTTCAAAAAGTCTAGACGGTGAGGATCAGTACGTAAAATTTAATCATTGGCAGGCAATTCTGGCACGCAGGTTCGACTTTAGTTACTGCTGTTGGCTTGCTATTTGAAGTATGGTAGAGTCTCTCTTATCCGACCTTCTGTTTTATCCGATACCGATTGTAAGAAGCCGTAATGTACGTTTTTGAGCGTTAAACGAGATATGGCGTCCGCACGCAAAACCAGCATCAATTTGTCGGGAAGAAAAACCATAACCAACCCTGACCGCTGCCGTAATGTACGTTGTTGAGCGTTGAACGAGAGATGGCCTCCGCACGCAAAGACCAGCATCAATTTGTCGTACGTTGTTGAGCGTTGAACGACAGATGGCGTCCGCACGCAAAGACCAGCATCAATTTGTCGGGAAGAAAAACCATAACCAACCCTGACCGCTGCCGTAATGTACGTTGTTGAGCGTTGAACGAGAGATGGCGTCCGCACGCAAAGACCAGCATCAATTTGTCGGGAAGAAAACCATAACCAACCCTGATCGCTGCCGTAATGTACGTTGTTGAGCGTTGAACGAGAGATGGCGTCCGCACGCAAAGACCAGCATCAATTTGTCGGGAAGAAAAACCATAACCAACCCTGACCGCTGCCGTAATGTACGTTGTTGAGCGTTGAACGAGAGATGGCGTCCGCACGCAAAGACCAGCATCAATTTGTCGGGAAGAAAAACCATAACCAACCCTGATCGCTGCTGTAATGTACGTTGTTGAGCGTTGAACGAGAGATGGCGTCCGCACGCAAAGACCAGCATCAATTTGTCGGGAAGAAAAACCATAACCAACCCTGATCGCTGCTGTAATGTACGTTGTTGAGCGTTGAACGAGAGATGGTCTCCGCACGCAAAGACCAGCATCAATTTGTCGGGAAGAAAAACCATAACCAACCCTGACCGCTGCCGTAATGTACGTTGTTGAGCGTTGAACGAGAGATGGCGTCCGCACGCAAAGACCAGCATCAATTTGTCGGGAAAAAAAAACCATAACCAACCCTGACCGCTGCCGTAATGTACGTTGTTGAGCGTTGAACGAGAGATGGCGTCCGCACGCAAAGACCAGCATCAAAATGTCGGGAAGAAAAACCATAACCAACCCTGACCGCTGTTGGATTTGTTACGAAATGAAGAAGTTAAAATTGTTTGAATAAAATAAATTTATAATTCACAAAAATATCGCACAAGGATAGTTATTTGTTTACTTTTTGCCTCTTTTTTAAACATCGTTCCTTGATGTTACAACTACTTTTACGACTTACTAGCGAATTTTAATTGGAAAACGATCTATTGGAGCGGCCATCATGGTAAGACCATGTAATCCGATTTTATTCAAACTTATTGACACAAAAATAGAATTTGATAATTTCTTGTATAAGTTCGTTAACCAACAATATGTTCAATAGTTTAAAAAAACGGCGGCATTTTCAAATTTGTAAAATTTGTATAGAAAACCATCGTAATCAACGTTAATGAACGCGTAAATTAACCCGTTGTTTTTAAAAACCTTGTTGGGAGCGAACAAGGTTCATTTTCTCATTTCAAATGTAATTTAATAGTTTAAAATGCTAATATATACTGATTTTAATGCTGATTATGATAGTGAAATCAGAGTTTCAAAAAAAAGGCAAACATAACAAATATTTTTGAGAATTCACTTCCATCACGCCAGCGAGACAGCTGCGTGGCATAATTATTTTATCTTACACTGGTTTTTTTGTGATGATTTATATGTGACTGAAATTTAATATAGTAGGCCTTTCTTTGTTAAACCAGATTTAAGAAATTTGTTTTTTACATTTTCACAATTGCTCGTGTATTTGCTTTTGCCAAAAGCTACCGAACCGGAAGCTACACACCACTGAAGGCATTTGCATTACCACCCAACAGTTAAAGAACTAAATAGGCTGTCACAAACACAAAGAGAACTTTGTTCAATTCTGATAACATTATTTTAGTTGTATTAAATTCTTAGCAGTCCGTAAATAAACCTATTTTTTTATTTTATCTTTGCTATTATGTTACTTGTTTAATGGGAGGAAGATGTAGGCTCTGTGTGCATGCCCCCGTTTTATCCCTCGCTACTCAGTTTGACATTCTCGTATGAATAGCAGTTATTCAAGTCGACAAGATCGATAGTTTCACCCCACCACGATTTATCGATTAACGTTATTGTTGAATTGACTCGTAGCTCTGGAAGCTATTAACCTATTTACTTAGTTTGCAGTTTGATAACAATGCCGAGGTAATTGGAGTCTTCGAAGTAATTAGGAATTAAATTTGATATTTTTTTGTTCTTGTTTATAATGGGTTTCTGTATTTCCCAAATAGATTTTGATTGCATTTGGCTGAAATGTGGAAACATACGGGAGTATCAGATATGTTTTTAAAAAATTGTTTTCTGGTAAATATAATCTAAAATAATTGCATAAACTTCCGAAATTATTTAATAGCTCTTGAACCAAAAAACCTTGGAAGCTTTAATTTCTCAAAATCGTCTCGTTCTAAACGGGACAAAAAGTATTAGTAAGTCTGTGTTAAAAGTATAATAAACTAGTGTTACGATGATATAATGTTTTTATAACTCTTGTTTAATAAACAAACCAGATTTTGGAAATATTTGATAAAAAAAAATGTTTAAAACTTTTCTCAAAATCAGCTGTTACACGATTATTGTCAAAATATTGCTTAAACGTAGTCCCTAAATATGGGCAAAGAGGAAACAAAATGTATGGATCGCCAAAAATGTGTTGAGGAGCTATCAAAATAATAAGTAAAAAATCGGCCTAATTTATGAAAATTGGTTTATCGAAATTTTGCAAAAATATTGGTAATATATCAAAATTCTTATCTGAGATCAGTGTATCAAATCTGTATAAATAAAATTTAAATATATATGTATATATATATATGTTCCTTTTTTCAAAATCTTAAATCTTCGAAAATCTTCATCGTTGCTTTGAAATTTTTACACAAGTTACATTCTAGTACGCCCATGTTCTTATACGTTCGACCGCACTTGTCGAGCCTTTTTCGGTCTTAGTGAGCCAAAATGCCTCCACTGGGATGATTGAGCCTTAGTTTCGACGTCATATCCGTAAACCCATGTTTCGTCAACTGTTATAATACGTTTCAGTAATTCTGCATCGTCGTTGACTTCATTTAGTGACTCCTGAGCAACTTCCATTCGCCGCTGTTTTTGTTAAAAATTCAACAATTTTGGAACGAATTTTGCTGCCACGCGTTTCATACAGAAAACATTAGAAACAATTGTCATAACATGATCCAATCGATATACCAACATATTCAGCGACCTCTCTAATTGTGATTCGGCGATTGTTCATAACCATTTCTTTCACTTTTTCCACGTTTTCATCGGTTGTTGATTTGCTGGGACGTCCAGGGCGTTCATCATCTTCAAACGTCTTCACGGCCTTCTTGGAAACGCTTATACCACTCGTAAACTCTTGTTTTACTCATAGCAGACTCACCATAGGCCTTCGTTAACATTTCACACACTTTATTCCATTGTTTACGCAAAATTTGATACAAATTCTTTGATCCATTTCTTTTAACAAACGAAAATCGCCGAGCTGATAAAAACACGTCTAACCTTTATGGCTGTCACAGACAAAGTCAACAATGAAAACAGCTGAAAGTTTTATCATACTTGAAGGGCATGTATACCAACATAATAAAAAAAAATGTTTGACAATCGGACTCTTCAAGCCTGCGAAATTTAAAAATTCTCGTTACTTTCTGAACACACCTCGTATATCTACTATTATATAGATGTTACACCTGTGACAGGTAAAAATATGCTTTTTTTGAAAAACAGCGCCATCTATTGGACATAAAAGCAACACACGCTATACTAAATATTTTACGATCCTATTTTAATTTTTCCGATTTACAATACCTTTACGATTAAATATCGGATAAAAATCTGATGAATCGATTTTTTTATGAAGACATTCCCTCGTCAAGGAATCGCAAAAAAATTTGCGCGGTATTTGTGCATCATTTGTTTGTGTTCACTTTGGTATTTCGGTGACGCAGGTCTGTAAGTTTGTACAAGAAAGTTATTTATTTTATTGTTTTACATAAATTTTTATTTTGAACATTGACAAAGTCTCGCTCGGGGAGCGAAGTATTGTAACAACTTTAGTACTTTTGTAAAAGTTAAGACATTTTGTCGAGAACGGTGCTTTTTGTAAAATTGTTTACATTTCTGGGTTAGCCTCGAGCAGGGTGCAATTAGACGTAATGGGTTCAGTAAAGAGTATACTTCTTTTGCAAGTTGGAATTGCACGGTCGATAACAGTATATGGTCCGTAGACCCTAGCGTACAAACGGTGAGTTGCTCGAAATTTTGCAATCATTCAATCTCAGTTGAAAAATTTTAGTTTGTGACAGTTTATAGGAGTAATTATTCAGAAAATAAATCTGTCTTACTTATGTCCCGTCTAAACCATTACCAGTGTTTTGTGAGCATCTGTAAGTCGGTAGCAGTGCCTTCATGTCAGTAAGTTGAAAACAGATATGAAATTTAGAAGTTTTTTTTTCAGTGTACTGTTTCAAATGTAAATATATTAACAGAGCTAAAAACTGAATAACAGTTACTAAAGCTTCTTTTTTCAAAACGATAGAAGTGACTGGTAGTAACCTATTCCTTATATTTCAAAATAAGAAAATATCTTAGGCCTACTTTTATTAATTAAAAAAGGAAATGTTCCTAAATAAAATATTTTGTTAAAAAACAATATGACAGAGTCAATGACGTTAAAATATGTGTCCTTTTTAACTTTGTTTCTATTTATTTAGGCTTATTTAACCAGTTGTTAAGAAATTCTGTAAACTTTCTTCAGTGGTAATTTGTAACGTTTTGCGAAGAGATTTTTAATATTTGGAATAATTTTGGAATTACGTAGTTATTGGAAGATATTGGAACCATTTTGTCATATAACCTACGAACGTTATAGATGAGATTACATTGCACCAAGTTCGTTTGGAATTCCCTCTTGAGTCGTATCACGTAGGTTAGAAAACGTGATTAAATGTATCACGTAGTTACGTGGTCTAACGAAATTCTTTACACAAGGGATTGCTTTCAGCGTAGCAATATAACTCAGCAGTGACCTTCAGGCACAACTGTAAGCGGGGTATTGTTGTAGGGGTTAATGTACGCGCAGTTCTAAAAACATGGTTGCAGTATAATACAAGAGATTGCTATTAGCTTAGCAGTGCAACTCGGCAGATACATATAAGTTAGAGCAGTAGGCAGTGGAGTTTTAGGGGTTAACGTACGCGCTGTTCTAAAAACATGGTTGCAATACAATACAATATATTGCTATTAGCTTAGCAGTGCAACTCGGCAGGTACATATAAGTTAGAGCAGTAGGCAGTGGAGTATTAGGGGTTAACGTACGCGCTGTTCTAAAAACATGGTCGCAATACAAGAGATTGCTATTAGCTTAGCAGTACAACTTCTAAAAGTTAGAGCAGTAGGCAGTAGTTTAGGGGTTAACGTACGCGCTGTTCTAAAAACATAATACAAACAAGATTGTTATTAGCTTAGCAGCTTAGCAGGTACATATAGTACAGTAGGCAGTGGAGTTTTAGGGGTTAATGTACTCTAAAAACATAGTCAGATACTTATTTTATTTGTAAGTTATAGCTGTGGGCAGTGGAGTTTTAGGGGTTAACATACGCGCTGTTCTAAAAACATGGTTGCAATACAAGCGATTGCTATTAGCTTAGCCGTGCAACTCGGCAAATACATATAAATTAGAGCAGTAGGCAGTGGAGTTTTAGGAGTTAACGCTGTTCTAAAAACTTGGTTGCAATACAATACAAGAGATTTCTATTAGCTTAGCAGTGCATCTCGGCAGATACATATAAGTTAGAGCAGTAGGCAGTGGAGTTTTAGAGGTTGATGTACGCACTGTTCTAAAAACATAGTTTGCTACCAGCTAATAGAGATGACACGTGCGGCTGAAAATCACTTTTGGGACTCGGATAAAGTATTTTTTTCAAAACTTTTATTGTTTTTTAAAAATGTTTGCTTAACTGGAATCGCTGTACCACATATTTTCTTCCGCTTAACTGGAATCGAATTTGTAATTGTACGCAGTTCGAATGAGTGAACCATTGAGAAACCGTGTGTATTTCGTATTACTGTTCAAGTTGTCTCTGAATCTTGCAAATAAAACTGTAGCTACTACTTGACATTAAAAGCGAATTAACCCAAGTTGAACCCTGCATCCTATTCAGGGGGTGGATTAGGGCAGACAATGAAAGTTGCGCAGCCTTGCCTCTCCGAGACTATACAAGTAGTATTTCACTTGGGTTTACTGGCTTAACCAACGTCTCCTGGATCGATTCATTTGTGGCTAATCGACTGGTTATTTTACGCTGATATTGTTGGAATTGAATTATATACAGTATTCGTTTTCAAATCATAACGAGGGCGTTCTTGAAACAGTTTTGGTCGGTTTTGTACAGTTCAGATTTATAAATGTCAGGCGTTCGAAGTGCGGATGTAAAATGTCACACCATTCGACGTGCTTAATATCTGTAAAACTTTATAAATGCATCTGTAAATACAAAAATGTATAAATATGAGGGTCAAGTCACCTCAGTCCCGTAACACTTTAAAAGTAACAAAAATAGGAAATTTGTTTCTAACGATTTTGTGCTGAAACATGCACAAAAATTATGGTTAGGTTAGGTTCCAAAGTGCAGTACAGTACAACATCCCAGTGTCAACCCAAAAACTGGATAACGTGATCGCAGCCATTGGTTGTTATTATTAGAGCGCTAAGCATGACAATTAAAAACAAGATTGACTGTCTCAACGTGGTCCAGGTGGACTCCTTGAGGTCTATTGAACTTTGAAGGTCGATTAAATTCGGTTGGGGGGTAGATGAAATAAATTCCATTTTTAACCTCTTAACGCGCACTTTATACAAAATGAAAACTGTAGAAAACTCTAGTTTTTTTATTTGCAAATATTTGCTTTTGTTTCTGCGCGTTCTCGCTTAGATTTCGCTCGATTTCTTTCCAAGATTCGTTGATAGCTACGTTAAATCGAAGCAATTTTCGTTATTTCGAAAGTTTAACGCAAACTTTGAAAAAAATAACATCAACACTGACGACATTCTATCTACACGAAACGTTTGAAAGAATTGAAAGAGGATATCAATGTTCGTTACAAGGATTTAGAAAATTTAAATGTCCCGTCTTAGATTATAAAACCATTTGAAAGCGACATGGCCGGTATTGATTTCTCATTACAAAAAGAATTGATTGAACTTAAAGAGAATTGGAACTCAAAATCAAACTTTCAAACAAGTATATATGCCGAATTTTGGAGTTGCAAAGACATTCGCGCAAAATAAGTCAGATTAACAAGTATCAGCGAATTAACAGTCAGATTAACAAGTATTGTTAGCATTTCCCAGTTCTTATTTGGTTGAGGCAGGATTTAGCTGTGTAAATAATTTATTGCGAAAGACGAGAAATCGATTCAAGATAACAGAACGTAGTGTTTTAGGAATAATATTAACAAATATTTCCCCGGATATAAGTACTCCTAAGAAAAGCTTAATTTGCAATGATATTTGTACAAAGCATTGTAAACATATGGGGGTGGGTCTGTGGAATAAAAAAATTTATGTAGGGAGTCGAAGCAACAAAAAAAGGTTGAAAACTCCTGGTCTGCCGTGTATATTCTGTACGAATATGTATGTTGGTATACGTGGTTTCACTTTTTAAATGTAACACGCGAAACTTGGTAGATTTTTTTGTCAAAGTCCGTGGTTGTTTATCTTCACCTAAGCTTGTTTCGACATAAGCTTGCGTCATTTGTTCTCCCAACACCAACTGCGCACACTCTGCAAAGTATTATCGGACTGGATTTAGTGATCAGATAACGAACATTTTGTTGCGATTATGTAAGAGCGAAATACGCCTTATTCGGGGGGCCATTTTGTTTGTTTACTTACGATATTTTATCAGCTTGACTTTATTTTGATAGCATATTAATTACTTAATTAAGATTAACGGTTATCTGTAGTGTTGGTTATTTTTTGTCCTCTTATTGAATAGTGTTAAGAGAAAGTATGCGTTACTGTTTGGTTTTAAAAGTAAGCTAGCCCGTCGGATCCAGGCCATCATGGTACGGCTCAGATACGAAACTTTCAAAATGAGCCCCGACCTTTATCACTGTATCACTTTTTGAGAGGTCGTTAAAAAAATTGTGCTAATTTGTTTCGGGGGTGGTTAGAGTATTCCAGCGTTCTCAATTTCGGTCAGATTTGTTTAGAAATTGGCACAAACATCGATTTTAGTAATAGAATTGAATATAAACGGATTATAAGTACGGCCACCATTATAAAAATGTGTGAGTGAGATAGAGAAAGTGTGTGTGCGCGCTGTGCGTGTGTGTGAGTGAGAGAGAGATAGGGAAAAGTGTGTGTGTGTGTGTGTGTGTGTGTGTGTGTGTGCGTGCGTGCGTGCGTGCGCGCGCGTGTATGTGTGCGCGCGCGCGCGTGTGTGTGTGTGTGTGTGTGTGTGTGTGTGTGTGTGAGAGAGAGAGAGAGAGGGAAAGCGCGCGCGCGTGTTTGTGATTGTGTGTGTGTGTGTGTGTGTGTGTGTGTGTGTATGTGCGCGCGCTATGCGTGTGTGAGTGAGTAGAGATAGGGAGTGAGTGTGTGTGTGTGTGTGTGTGTGTGTGTGTGTGTGTGCGTGCGTGTGTGTATGTGTGCGCGCGTGTATGAGATGTGTGATATAGATAGAGAGAGAGAGAGAGAGAGAGAGAGAGAGAGAGAGAGAGAGAGAGAGTGTGTGTGTGTGTGTGTGCGTGCGTGCGCGCGCGCGCACTGAACGTTCGCAATTATAGTCCGATTTTATTCAGACTTGGTAAACTCGAAAAGTAGTGTTTGGTAATAGCTTGAACATGTTCGTTAATCAACAAAATTCGTTCATAATCGTCAAAATGGCAGCCATTTCAAATCTTTAAAAGTTCATAACTTTTTTGTTTTATATATGTTGAAAAACGGATTCCACTAGAATAACTAGCTTTTAAAACTGCATAAATTAGCGTATTAAAATTTCAAAATACGTTGAAATTAATAAATTTAATTTGACGCCGGTCAGGGTTCATTATCGTAATTTCAGTGCAATTTGAAAGTGTAAAATGCTGATATATGTAGATTTTAATGCTGCTTGTGCGGGTAAAATCGGTTTCCAAAAGAGTGTAGATCAAAGATTATAAGATCTCTTTGAAAATTCGTTTCTCCAGCGTAATTATTATTTGCAAAATATTGTTTGCTTAAGTTTACACTGTGTTTAATCAGCCGAGGCGGAACAAAAAGGCATTCAAACATTTCCCCCCCACAATAATGCTTTTTCCAATTACGTTTGTGTAACTGTTTACCGTTAATTTAAAAAAAAACTCGTTTATACAATTTAGCTTCGTAACGGAGCTGCAAGAATTTTGAAAGAATGTCTGCCGTACAACGAGCTCACGGTCACCGTGGACCCCGCATTCCATCCGGCAAGGCTACCGTGGAAGCGCAATTTGACTTATCGCTGGAATGAGACGATTAAATTTATGTTAATTAAGATAACGATTGTCAGTGGCGTAGTTGCCAAGAATTTAGTTACGATTTGTTAGCCCGGTTCACAGGCGGTGTCAATCAATTTGCAGCCGGGTTCACAAGTAGCCAAGTAAACGCTGGTCGAGGCATCGTGTGATCATTTCACTTTCGCAGTATAAATGGCGAAGAACTGTGGGAAATTTTAGTGGAGTTTATCGGCTTTGAAATAAAAATTTTGTTCACTGAAACAATTCAAGTCCTAAAGCATTGAATATAAACGTACTAGAATGATGTCCCTTAGGAAGGCTTTGTGAGCGCTCGCTTCAGGTTTCATCTTGCGGCAGAGTGTTTAACTACTGTATAGTTAAACAAACAATAGTACTGTCTATTTACTAAACGTATCCACCTCCTATCCATACAGCTTGCAGCGTTCGTAGCGGCAGGTAGTTCAGTGAGCATATATATATATATATATATATAGCATCATCGAGCATACTTGGAATTCGAACATCTGAGTTGAATTAAATTGAATTTATAATTTATTAAATACACGTGTAAAAATTCTAAACACATCAAACTTAATATTTCGTCAATTGTATCGTTAGGGGTTTTTTAATAGTAAAAATGGTGCAATGCATTATAAATTTTATACGATTTTGATTACGAATTAATAAATGCAATTGCGACATTATAAATCAATTGTAATTAACTTTTTCGCAGTTTTTTAAAAGGGGTGGTTTTTAAATGTGCAAGGTACATAATAAGTCATGATTGGCATCACGTGTTACTTTTCTTTTGTACATTTAAACGAATTCAACTTTCAAATATTTAAATCAAAAGTTTTCACATTTTTTTTAAAATGGTGATATTAAGGGATGATGTTACAGGTTGAAAATTAAAAATAAACATTATTTTAAAAAATATAATTAATTTGTTAAAGAATTTGTAATTTATTGTAAGTAAACCCGTAAATGATTTGATGCAGTTGATACCTAATTTTTTGTCTATAAGTAATGGTTTTTAAGGGTGAAAATAGTGAAATGCATTACAAGTAGTATTTAAAGTTTTAGTTAAAATGTAATTACTAGAAAGAAATTTTAGTACAGTGATAAAAGTCACTTATAACCTCACTTTCTACTTTTTGTTTACAGGGGTGGTTTTTAAGAAATGTAAGGTTAAATTACATAATAAGTCATGCTTCGCATCATGTATCACTTTTCTTCGGTGTATTTGAACAATTTCAACATTCAAAATATTTAAATCAAAATTTTTCACAATTTTTTCGAAGGGGTGATAGTAAGGGATGATGTTAAGGGTTGACAATAAAAACAAAACAAACATTATTTAAAAAAATGTAATTATTTTACTTAACAATTTTTAATTTATTGTAAGTAAACCCATAAATGATTTGAAGCAGTCGATACCTAATTTTTTGTCCATAAGGGGTTTTGTAGTGTAAAAATGGTGAAGTGCATCACAAATAATATTTAAAGTCTTAGTTAAAATATATTTCGCTAGAAAGAAATTTTATTACAGTGTTAAAAACCACTAATAATCTCATTTTCACCATTTTCTGTTAAAAGGGGTAGTTTTTAGGAGTTGTAACTTTGTGTATAATATTACAACATACGTGCATTGTGATAACAATCATGTAACAGTACTTACGTTTACACATTATAATTTTTTATCATAAGGGTTGGATTTCACACCCAAAAAATAAAAAGCGTACAACCCCATTATATAAGTTTTGTTCAGGAGGGCAAGATGAGCTTGTATGCAAATTTTCATGTAGATAGATGTAGTCCTAAGGATTTCGGAGGTAATGCCTCATTTTTACCGTCGTTGACTGGACTATAAACGGTTATTAAAGTTGGGTCTGCTGATATAATTTGATTTTAACTTTTTTTATTTACAATACGTTTTTAAATCAGATTAATACAGACAAATGTTGAATTTACAAGTTAGGTTTTTTTTAATTTGGAATTGCTGCTTTTTTTGAAACGGTTGAACAGATTTTGTAAGTAACGAACTTCTCAAAAAGTTACCAAATTGTTTTTTGGGTTTTGAGGGCTAGATAAAAACGCTTTTGGGAACAATAGATTTACAAAACATATTTTCGGTGTAATATTCTGAAAGTAGAGCATTGAACAGTGATTGTTCAAGACCTGCGTCATGATAAGCAGTGCTGTACAAAAACTTTGTCACTCACCAAAGATTGACTGATTAAGCGTTGAGCTAAGCGTCAGCACAGTTCGATATATCGATACGATGCGATAGGACTATTTAATAATCGTAACCGATAGAGTTACGTAATGAAGCAGTAGACAACAGTAGTGGAACTGAAGTCTACAGTGTGCAGTAGTGAGTGTGTTGTACAGAGGCTATGTCAGTTGAGTGAAGTGTTTTGTCGCTTGGGAATGAGCTGCTCATAGCGCAGGCCAATGATGGGATATATTATGGGCTGTTCGTGCTTTTCCAAAGGTAATGTACACTTTCATTTCTGTTTAGCATGTTTGTAGTGGACTGTGCACTGTGATTTATGATAGTTTTTACGCTACCGTCTTAACAGTAAGACGGTTTTTGTTTTCTATACATGTCTGTTAATAATTTACACTTGGTAGACGTAATCATAGAGGCAACAAGTAAAATTTGAAATTTTGTCGCGTTCTGAGAGGTTTTTCTATTTTAGGAAAATCGATTAGTAGCAGAGAATAACGGAATTTAGTATTACTAAACTTGTTTGGTAATGAGAACTCTAAAAGACTGAATTTCTGAAAATCTTATTTTGCTGGAATTCCGGTGATACAATTCGAAGATTTATAACTTGATGTGGCGAGATTTAAGTAAAATATCCTAGAATAAAACGGAAAATAAAATCCCAGAAATCTTAGTTTATTTAACTTTGGGATTAACTCTCAAATGGTAAATTCCTTTTATTCCAACATTGGTAAATTGATTTGTTACTAATCTTCCATTAGTACAAAATTTGGTTTATTGCACTTTAAGATTAACTCCCAAATAGTAAATTTATTTTATTCCAACATTGGTAAATTGATTTATTACTAATCTTCCATTAGTACAAATTTCGGTTTCTTAAACTTTGGGATTAACTCTTAGATAGTAAATTTCTTTTATTCCAACATTGATAAATTGGTTTGTTACGAATCTTCCATTGGTACAAATTTCGGTTTATTAAACTTTGGTATTAACTCTTAGATAGTAAATTTCTTTTATTCCAACATTGATAAATTGGTTTGTTACGAATCTTCCATTGGTACAAATTTCGGTTTCTTAAACTTTGGGATTAACTCTTAGATAGTAAATTTCTTTTATTCCAACATTGATAAATTGGTTTGTTACGAATCTTCCATTGGTACAAATTTCGGTTTATTAAACTTTGGTATTAACTCTCAAATAGTAAATTTATTTTATTCCAACATTGGTAAATTGATTTATTACTAATCTTCCATTAGTACAAATTTCGGTTTCTTAAACTTTGGGATTAACTCTTAGATAGTAAATTTCTTTTATTCCAACATTGATAAATTGGTTTGTTACGAATCTTCCATTGGTACAAATTTCGGTTTCTTAAACTTTGGGATTAACTCTCAAATAGTAAATTTCTTTTATTCCAACATTGTTAAATTGGTTTGTTACGAATCTTCCATTAGTACAAATTTCGGTTTCTTAAACTTTGGGATTAACTCTCAAATAGTAAATTTCTTTTATTTCAACATTGTTAAATTGGTTTGTTACGAATCTTCCATTAGTACAAATTTCGGTTTCTTAAACTTTGGGATTAACTCTCAAATAGTAAATTTCTTTTATTCCAACATTGTTAAATTGGTTTGTTACGAATCTTCCATTAGTACAAATTTCGGTTTCTTAAACTTTGGGATTAACTCTCAAATAGTAAATTTCTTTTATTCCAAAATTGATAAATTGGTTTGTTACAAATCTTCCATTAGTACAAATTTCGGTTTCTTAAACTTTGGGATTAACTCTTAGATAGTAAATTTCTTTTATTCCAACATTGTTAAATTGGTTTGTTACGAATCTTCCATTAGTACAAATTTCGGTTTCTTAAACTTTGGGATTAACTCTCAAATAGTAAATTTCTTTTATTCCAACATTGATAAATTGGTTTGTTACGAATCTTCCATTGGTACAAATTTCGGTTTCTTAAACTTTGGGATTAACTCTCAAATAGTAAATTTCTTTTATTCCAACATTGTTAAATTGGTTTGTTACGAATCTTCCATTAGTACAAATTTCGGTTTCTTAAACTTTGGGATTAACTCTCAAATAGTAAATTTCTTTTATTTCAACATTGTTAAATTGGTTTGTTACGAATCTTCCATTAGTACAAATTTCGGTTTCTTAAACTTTGGGATTAACTCTCAAATAGTAAATTTCTTTTATTCCAACATTGTTAAATTGGTTTGTTACGAATCTTCCATTAGTACAAATTTCGGTTTCTTAAACTTTGGGATTAACTCTCAGATAGTAAATTTCTTTTATTCCAACATTGATAAATTGGTTTGTTACGAATCTTCCATTAGTACAAATTTCGGTTTATTAAACTTTGGTATTAACTCTCAAATAGTAAATTTATTTTATTCCAAAATTGGTAAATTGGTTTGTTACGAATCTTCCATTAGTACAAATTTCGGTTTCTTAAACTTTGGGATTAACTCTCAAATAGTAAATTTCTTTTATTCCAAAATTGATAAATTGGTTTGTTACGAATCTTCCATTAAGTACAAATTTCGGTTTCTTAAACTTTGGGATTAACTCTCAAAGAAATTTAATTTTAGGGCGGTTAGGGTTCAATTTCGTTTTTGCAATGTAATTTAAACGTTTAAAATCTAATATATGCAGATTTTAATGCTGATTATGATATTAAGATCATAGGTTAAAAAAAAACGTAAGGGTAAAATAAAGATAATTACTTTCGGAAACTGGCTTCTATCACGACCTAGATAGCTGCGTACCGTGATTATTTAATTTTTACGAGTAATTTATTTTGTTTTAAGTTACTGTATTTGCTCAGTGTTGTACAATTTTTGTTGTTTTTTCTAAACTTGCAAAATGAATATTTTCGAACTTTGTACCGTTATTTATTGTAATATATAGACTATTTTTCACTATTGTTTAAAAATGTTTTAATCGCACGTATATTTTTAATGTCTAACTGCAAAACTAAAACGTGTAATTTCCATATTTAGAGTTACCGTTCGTACGCTAGAGTGTAAACGAATTTCATTTTACCTAAAATAACCACGTTGTCCGATAAGCCAGTATAATTAAATTACTTTGTGGGCATGCTGTGTAATACACTGTATATTGTGTTATACAGGTTGTACTGTCCAGTTACCCTTTTTATTGGCTAATTCAATTCCGTTTCGTGTAGGCTACAAACCAATGCAGGAAAACCAGTGATTTGTAATGTTCATAAACTCGTGAAGAGGATTACCGTAAACAAGGGGGCTTTGTCTCCCTGCCCGCTACGCTGCCCAACCCCCGTCAGCCTGTGGTTATAACTAGTTATAGCTTAGTTGAACGTACAGGCAACAGCTGATGCGGTGAAACATATATTCACAAGTCTTTCCAATTCCAATTGAAAGTTTATTGTTGTGAACGTGTGTAGCTTTTGTTGCAGCCTTTTTTTAGAATTTCTCATCAATCTATGTGTCGTATTGTAAACAGTATTTTCAGTATTCAAACATCGTGATACGTTTATTACTTCTCGAGATATATCGAAATTTGTAAGCAACAGTAATAATTAAACACATATTTATGTTCTCTAAATCATTATATTTTTAATAAAATTTTTCGAACGATATCTCATTAGATGTGATGCATTGTAAGCATTGTTTTTAAGTCATCGTATATCATTACTTGACTGTTAGTTTTCAAGGTATTAAGAAATATCTGAACGCTAATTTTCGTTTTATAATATAGGAAAGAGCTTTTCTAAATTTATTTATTTTTTTGTAATTTTTCCCGTGGAACATTTTGCGTTGCGGTTGACAAATTTGATGTGGACATTTGTTTTGATGTCACCTGATTAAAAGCAAGCACTGTTTAATAATGATTGAATTAAATCAATAATCGGCAACACGCAGCTGTCTCGCTGATGTGATTTTTCAAAATGGATATTTTTTCAAAGCTTTTTAATTTCTGATATAACTGTTATAATAAACATTAAAATTTGCATAAACTAAGTATTTACAAAACTTAAGCGCCTTCTCTATACTGTTTGGGTGTAGAAAGAGAATAGTATTACGCTAAATTTTAGTAAATTCTTATGCTTCTATTCCATTTTCTGTGTTCGTAATAGAGCAAAAACTACTATTCCGTTTCCATTCAAACTGCAGAACTAAGTGGTTTTTTTCACTTTCCCTGAGGTGATTTTACGTATTTTGAAGCCCCAAATCTTGAACTCAAAAAATGGCTTCAACTATATTGATTAAGCTCAAATTTTTTAATCACCCGAACTATTTTTTGGGGTCTTTATTTTCCCAACAGGTCAGAATCGGTAGAATTGTCAAAGGGAATATCTAAAAAAACTGAATTTCTCAAAAACATTTCACAGATTTTTATAATACTTGAGAATCATAAATAAAGTTAGTGGGTTTTCAGAAAACCGGAAAAGAAACAAAAATAAACCAACCAAAGCTGTTTTTTTTTTACAAACTGAATTGTTTTACCAACGTGAAAAAAAACAAAAGTCTTGGGTGAAAACATTTTGTTTAATTCTGTCCATCTTCGAGAATGTTGGTAAACGTCCGAATTTAACCGGATCATATCGGTTTCGGTGATTTACTTTGTAAGGTTGCCCAAAGCGGAAGTAGGCCTGTTTGTGGGAAGCCATGTTTTGTCTTCAGCGGTAGTTTGAAGCTCGATTACGTTCGATAAGCTCACGTGTTACGTGATAAATAAACACAAACATGATTCTATCCGTTTTGTAAAACCGTTGCATTAACTTTTTCGTTTGCAACAGTAAGTTTTTCTTAGGCAGTGTTACAAGTGTTTGTATTGTAATTGAAAAACTGCCGTCATTAAAATGTTAGTATAATGACAAAATAATAATGATTTCCTTGTACTGGACGGTTTATAAATTTGCATAATATTCATTTTTAAAGAATACGGGCAAAGATATTTTTATGCGATTATGTAAATATATATGAACATAGATAGGGGAGAGCGGGGCAATACCGTGCACTTAAGCGTTATTATTTTTTATTTTTAATTTGATAGCGTCAAAAACGATGAAAACCATCTCGTTTTGTAAAGAAACTAATTTTCTGCAAATTATTGACTTCATATTTGAAATACCAAACCAATTTCGAGTGTTAAACCCATTTTACGAAAACTTTACATTGCACGGTATTGCCCCAAGGGCTGGGGTAATACCGTGCACTATACGGAGCAATACCGTGCAACAATGTTAACGGTAAAGTTTGTGCGAAAATAAAACAAATATTCAAAATTTAGTAACAAATTTTATTTTAACATTGAAATAAGTAATATGTAATTTTAATTAAAATCGTTAGGACATTTCCTATCAATGATATCAAATGTCAGAACAATTTTTGGCAAATGTCAGAACAAATTTTAATAATAATTCAAATATTCTAAATTAATGAACAATTTTAAAAACAGAAAAATGTAATATGTAGTTAATTAGCTTAAAAAAATTTTAAAAAATATTCATAAGTCCTCTTCTTGATGGAAATTAATAAACACTAAATTGTCATTTATTTCACTTCAGAGTGGCTTTTATGTGATTGAGTTTACTTTGATTGACAAAAGTCACAAATGAAATTTTCTGCTGTATCGCGCCCTCTACACTCTGAATGCACCCAACCACTGCAAAACACACATCTAAACCACAATTCTTTGTTTTTTCCAAACTAACCACAAAATAAGCAATCGGAATCTTGATCACCAGGTGTTCTTTTAACTGGAGTTCCTCTGAAATCAGCAGACTCGATGTCGTCCAACTCATCATCATTGCAGAGCTTAAAGGGGTCCAAATCGTCGTCTGATGAAGACTCAAAACATATGTTTCGGCGACACTTTTTTTTGTCAAGTGGAGATATTATCTTCGATGCAAACTTTCTATATTTGCTCTTTCCTTTAGGTTGGAACTTTGATTTCCCTAAATTTGTTGCACTGTATTGTTCCCTATCTGTTTTATTTTTTAATTTTGCTTGTTTGATTGCTGCAGCCTTCTTTAAAATTTTGTTGTTTGGGGTCAACGTAAAAACTGATGATGCTGTTGCCGGGCACTTTTCTTTCATTTCAGAGGGTCCGGTAATGGTGAAATTTCCTCGAATTACAGACCAACTGTAGACTGAGCTTCTAAGTGCTCGTCATTATCGTCATCAGTGGTTGTTCGCGAAGAACAAAGCCTGACTAGATTAGTATTTTCATCATTTTTGGAGCCATCATCTTCAACAACCGGTAGATCTAAAGCTGTCTCTTCTTCCGAGTGTAAAAGTACTAACTTTTGTCGTCAACACTAACTTTTGCAGGATCTAGAGGAAAGATTCCTGTTTTTCTGAATCTGTGGCATTCCATTTGCACTCACATCATGAATGGCACAGTTCATCTCATGTTCGCTCCATCCTTTGCCCCTCTCTGTTGTTCTTATTCTTTTTCTCACCATTGTTAGAAATTAAAAAAGTACATAATCTCCAGAATTAAATTATGTTATTAGATCTATACTTAAAGTATTGGCTTCTCATTCACTCACAATTTATTCATGTTCGCTACAAAACACACAAATATAGGCTACAAATATAATGAAATATGTAAATAAATAAAGTTATAACAAGTAAATACCATATGGGGCAATATCGTTCAACACGGGGCAATACCGTGCACCTTGAGCGGCATTGCCCCATGACGACATATCACCACATTTTCAATCCTAATCTAAAAATAAAGAAAGTTAAGTACCAGTATTTAATGTAAAAAATAGCTGAAGAAATGCTCTATTCAAAGCAATTAGTTTCAATAAAATCATTAATAACGTATTTCACTTACCTCAGTTCTAATACGTCGTTGTTATTATAAGAAAAGTTGATATAATAACAAAAACACCCGTCACAAATACGTATGTAGAGCTATAAGCTCTCCGACTGTCCTGATCTGTTACGAATTCTTCCAGCTATACAGCAGCACTTCCCAGCGCTCATTACGCCCTTTGCGTTATTTAAAAACTTGGTGCACGGTATTGCCCCGCTGCACGGTATTGCCCCGCTCTCCCCTAATACTTTCATATATGTCTAGAAAAATATTGTGTTGTATGAATTGTAAAGCTTTTGACTTAAATAATTAGGTTGATGATATATTTTCTTCCGTCGAGTGGTCTTTAACTCACTTTGTATAGGTTACCGCGGTTTCGAAACTTTACAGTTTCGTCTTAAGGCCGTAGTACAAATGGTCAAATTTCATTAGCGCGGTCGTCACAAAGTTAACAAAACATTGACAACACTAACAAAAAACACAACCATATTTTTTTTAACGCGCAACGATAAAATTTAGTTTGCTCAAACGCTGCTGTGCAACTCTTACGTCTTTACAGTCCGGACTGTTTTTACTCTAAACGTGGTTTTAGTGTTATTAACATCAAGATAAACTCATTCGTCACTAGCAGTTTTTATACTCTAGTCACGCAAAAATGTTTCTCAAATATCGCGAAAACAACAGTTTTGCTTTTTTTTTGATAATGTACTGCAGAAAAATGTAATGTTTAATAATGGAATATTTTTAATCCATTAAGAATATTGAGTTTTTATTAAGATTGTAGGCGTATATATATATATTATTATTATTATTATTTGCGCATAGACCCTGTTGGATCACGCAAAGCACTCTGACTCATGTCTTGTTCCTTCTAATCCTCCACACCTCCCTCATCCTGTCCCCATGGATCCTCTTCCGCTCCTCCGTCCATTTTACCCCTGCTATCTTTGGGGATTTCATTCTCTGGGACCTTCCAACCGAGCATCTTTCTCCTGTATGCGCGCCTGTCTTCAACATCTGTTGAGTCTATTCCTAATCATGTAGGTCTTATATATATATATATATATATATATATATATATATATATATATATATATATATATATATTATTATTATTATTATAGTGCTTAACCCTGCAGGAGGTGCAGACTAGCTGCACCTATTAAGAGGATTTAGACTTCCCTCGCGGTACCCGAGTCTAACTCACACTTACACTTACAACACTACACTTACGACTTTAAAACTTTACACTCACACTTACTTTTAGGGAGGCGATAATAGCCTCAATGTGCTTTTCGCTTTAAAATAAAAAAATAAAATATATAGCCTAGTGCTTAAAAAACTTTAATGATAATGTTGAGGGAATCAGACTGTTTACGGTAGCCTAATAGGCAAAAAAGGGCTTTAATTAAAAAACGGTCTCAAGATATGGGCGAACCAGATCTACATGCCAAATTTCAAGGCAAACACAATTTTGTTTTCGGCTAAACTTTCTCGATTAAGTAAACAGTGAGGAAGTAAAATTGATTTCAATATTTATAAAAAGTTCATTATATATATATATATATTGCTTTTTTCTTAAATTTGTAATCAAAAATTTTTTTCAACGTATTTTAAACAGTAATGCTCAGAGTTATTCTTATCTTTTTTTACCAAAAACTGTAAAAATCAGTTACAAAAAACAAGCAAATTATATTTCTGCTTCGATTTACGGGGTGGTTACAGTGTGTAAAACACCTGATTTTGTTCCTCAACTGTTAGTTCTATAAGTAGGCCTACTGTTTCAACTAAAATTATGTTTCTTATCATTGTTTGCGGTGAGTAAAAATAATAAATAAATCCTTATTATAATGGCGTTTTAATTGTCAGTATTGAAATATTAATTTTTATGGGAATTACAATTTTAACTAAAGTGATTATTGTTGACCGAGAGAAGCGAAGTCTCCGATCAACTCGACCGTTCTGCATTTGTTTTGTGTGTTTGTTTGTTGCGCAGTGTTGTACGATTGTTTTGAAATTTGATACGGAGGTACCTTGTGTAAAATACGAACGACGTATGTGTAAGATTTTCCCCAGTCATTTCCGTTTCAAAATGACTGCCTTTTATTTACAAGAACGAGTGTACGGAGTTTTAGCCAAACGCACTGACCAGTTGTTTTGAAATTTGATACGGAGGTACCTTGTATAAAATACGAACGACGTAATGTGTAAGATTTTCCCCAGTCACTTCCGTTTCAAGATGACTGCCTTTTATTTACAAGAACGAGTGTACGCAGTTTTAGCCAAACACACTGACCAGTTGTTTTGAAATTTGATACGGAGGTACCTTGTATAAAATACGAACGACGTAATGTGTAAGATTTTCCTCATTCACTTCCGTTTCGAGATGACTGCCTTTTATTTACAAGAACGAGTGTACGCAGTTTTAGCCAAACACACTGACCAGTTGTTTTGAAATTTGATACGGAGGTACCTTGTATAAAATACGAACGACGTAATGTGTAAGATTTTCCTCATTCACTTCCGTTTCGAGATGACTGCCTTTTTTATTTACAAGAGTGTACGCAGTTTTAGCCAAACACATTGACCAGTTGTTTTGAAATTTGATACGGAGGTACCTTGTATAAAATACGAACGACGTAATGTGTAAGATTTTCCTCATTCACTTCCGTTTCGAGATGACTGCCTTTTATTTACAAGAGTGTACGCAGTTTTAGCCAAACACACTGACCAGTTGTTTTGAAATTTGATACGGAGGTACCTTGTATAAAATACGAACGACGTAATGTGTAAGATTTTCCTCATTCACTTCCGTTTCAAGATGACTGCCTTTTATTTACAAGAACGAGTGTACGCAGTTTTAGCCAAACACACTGACCAGTTGTTTTGAAATTTGATACGGAGGTACCTTGTATAAAATACGAACGACGTAATGTGTAAGATTTTCCTCATTCACTTCCGTTTCGAGATGACTGCCTTTTATTTACAAGAGTGTACGCAGTTTTAGCCAAACACATTGACCAGTTGTTTTGAAATTTGATACGGAGGTATCTTGTATAAAATACGAACGACGTAATGTGTAAGATTTTCCTCATTCACTTCCGTTTCGAGATGACTGCCTTTTATTTACAAGAGTGTACGCAGTTTTAGCCAAACACATTGACCAGTTGTTTTGAAATTTGATACGGAGGTACCTTTGTATAAAATACGAACGACGTAATGTGTAAGATTTTCCTCATTCACTTCCGTTTCGAGATGACTGCCTTTTATTTACAAGAGTGTACGCAGTTTTAGCCAAACACACTGACCAGTTGTTTTGAAATTTGATACGGAGGTACCTTGTATAAAATACGAACGACGTAATGTGTAAGATTTTCCTCATTCACTTCCGTTTCGAGATGACTGCCTTTTATTTACAAGAGTGTACGCAGTTTTAGCCAAACACATTGACCAGTTGTTTTGAAATTTGATACGGAGGTACCTTGTATAAAATACGAACGACGTAATGTGTAAGATTTTCCTCATTCACTTCCGTTTCGAGATGACTGCCTTTTATTTACAAGAGTGTACGCAGTTTTAGCCAAACACATTGACCAGTTGTTTTGAAATTTGATACGGAGGTACCTTGTATAAAATACGAACGACGTAATGTGTAAGATTTTCCTCATTCACTTCCGTTTCGAGATGACTGCCTTTTATTTACAAGAGTGTACGCAGTTTTAGCCAAACACATTGACCAGTTGTTTTGAAATTTGATACGGAGGTACCTTGTATAAAATACGAACGACGTAATGTGTAAGATTTTCCTCATTCACTTCCGTTTCGAGATGACTGCCTTTTATTTACAAGAGTGTACGCAGTTTTAGCCAAACACACTGACCAGTTGTTTTGAAATTTGATACGGAGGTACCTTGTATAAAATACGAACGACGTAATGTGTAAGATTTTCCTCATTCACTTCCGTTTCGAGATGACTGCCTTTTATTTACAAGAGTGTACGCAGTTTTAGCCAAACACACTGACCAGTTGTTTTGAAATTTGATACGGAGGTACCTTGTATAAAATACGAACGACGTAATGTGTAAGATTTTCCTCATTCACTTCCGTTTCGAGATGACTGCCTTTTATTTACAAGAGTGTACGCAGTTTTAGCCAAACACATTGACCAGTTGTTTTGAAATTTGATACGGAGGTACCTTGTATAAAATACGAACGACGTAATGTGTAAGATTTTCCTCATTCACTTCCGTTTCGAGATGACTGCCTTTTATTTACAAGAGTGTACGCAGTTTTAGCCAAACACATTGACCAGTTGTTTTGAAATTTGATACGGAGGTACCTTGTATAAAATACGAACGACGTAATGTGTAAGATTTTCCTCATTCACTTCCGTTTCGAGATGACTGCCTTTTATTTACAAGAGTGTACGCAGTTTTAGCCAAACACACTGACCAGTTGTTTTGAAATTTGATACGGAGGTACCTTGTATAAAATACGAACGACGTAATGTGTAAGATTTTCCTCATTCACTTCCGTTTCAAGATGACTGCCTTTTATTGTACGCAGTTTTAGCCAAACACATTGACCAGTTGTTTTGAAATTTGATACGGAGGTACCTTGTATAAAATACGAACGACGTAATGTGTAAGATTTTCCTCATTCACTTCCGTTTCGAGATGACTGCCTTTTATTTACAAGAGTGTACGCAGTTTTAGCCAAACACACTGACCAGTTGTTTTGAAATTTGATACGGAGGTACCTTGTATAAAATACGAACGACGTAATGTGTAAGATTTTCCTCATTCACTTCCGTTTCAAGATGACTGCCTTTTATTGTACGCAGTTTTAGCCGAACACATTGACCGATGGTTTTGATATTTGATGCGAATGTATTTTGAATAAATGATGTAGTCTATGTGTGAGATTTTACCCTATTTATTAATGTTTCAAGATGGCGGCCTCTGATTTAACGAAGACGAGTATAAGCAGTTTTAGCCAAACGCATTGGCCGATTGTTTTGAAATTTGGTTCGAAGGTACCTTGTGTAATGCCCGAAAGATATACGTGTAAGATTTTTTTCTATTCACTTCCATTTTCAGATATCAGGTTCTGATTCATTATGTAGGCTGTAGTTACTGGTTACTTCTTGTAATACTGGCTGAACGGCAAAACCTTTCAAAATTTTAACAGCTTCATAGAAAAGGAGAATAAAATTCCAAAAACGTTTGACCAGTAACATTTTTCGTAAATATTGCGGTTACCGGTTAAATTGGCTGAAAAATTTAATATATAGCTGTCGTGGAGAGTTCTGTATATTAATTAAGAATATACTGCAAGGTCTGCTGTTCTTTGAACTAATAGTAATAAATTGTCTTTTGATTAAGATTATGTAGTTTTAAGCTTGAACTGTACAGCGATAATAGTTGTTAGAGCCTGGAATCTGAAGTTCGAAGGCCAACATATTGCAGAGCCCTCTAATAGTAATGGTGATAATAATAATAGAGCTAACAACTTTCTGTAAAACATTACATAGTGTTGTTTGAAATTTTGCTTTAGTGTTGGCAAATTTTTGCGTTTTGTGGTTTCCATGGTAACCACGTCATAATTCAGTTTATTGCCGTCGCCATGGCAACGGCTTGATTAAAGTTGGCTGGCTCCTGTGATCCAGTGATCCACTGCTCGGACAAGAGGACGCTAAACTGTTACAAATAAAGGGGTTCTGGGTTATTTTTTCAATTTAATCCTGCACAAAAAATTCCTTTAATTAATTTTTTTTACGCTAACGATTCATAAATGTTCATATATAATCGAAATTTTGATAAAATCTGATGAACTGATTTTGATGTTTTGTCGATGTTTTATTTTGTTTCGACAGCTGCCAAACCGAATTTTTGTGAGTGTAGCACACAATACGTTTTGTTTGGGTCCTTAATGACTACGTATGAACAAAATCGTTAGGCCCCGCAGGGGGTGCAAACTAGCTGCACCTATTGAGAGGTCGCGGTACCCGTGTCTAACACAAACTTAAACGTACAACACTACACTAACCACTTTACACTCACACTTACATTTAGGGAGGCGATAATAGCCTCAATGTGCTTTTCGCCTTAAAATAACAACAACAACAAATCGTTAGAGCCGATCTTTACGTTTTATCTTAATTTTGTTTACCTAAACTTTTCAAATTTTACCTAAACAGAAGTTTTTTGTAAAATTAAAAAAATTTCCCAAGATGTGAGCAAAATAGACCTAGCCTACATACCAAAAAAATCTGGCAATTTTGTGTAATACCCGACGGCGCTACTGTGTTACAGTTACTTGAGTCATAAAGCTTCACAAATTACACAAATTTGATCGCACGCACGCACACACGGGCTGGCATTCAAGTGAAGACCACATTTTTTGGACTCAGTGGACCTGAAAACGCAAAGACCTATGGAAATCTGTAGGTAGATTTTCGTCACGATTACCAAACTGTCGCTACAATGAGAAATTAAAATCCATAATGAATTTTTTGCTCCTTTTTTTGGTGTTTAACGTCTATTGTGCACACTTGGACTAATGCAGACGATGGGATGATTTATAGCGTATGAAAATGCCAAGCCCTCGCAGGGAATCGAACCCGGGTCCTCGGGGTGAAAGCCTAGTACGCTATCCTCTAGGCCACCGAGGCGGCTATTTTTTGCTCCCCTTCGGGTTGTTAGCAATCCATTAAAACTTAAAGATGTAAACAATCTCGAGATATCACCAAAATATGCAAACATTTAAAAAAATACTCTTTTAAGTATATCTTTAAATGTAAGTTCAGTGTTTTCAAAAGATTTCCTGTAACGAAATTACGTATTCAAAACAAAAGTTCCAGTATGCTTTAAGAAACAGTAATATATTTATGTTACAAAACCAAAACATTTCTTATTCGCCACGACTGTAAATTTAATTTCCGTTTGTGTCGGTAAGAATTTCGACGGCACCGTTTTTAAAGGATTAAAAAACTTTAGTGCTCGCAGTTGAAGTTATCGGAATATTGAGTGACAGTTATTGATGATGCAGAGTGGGTGGTTTTAGTAACTTTATTCTTTTTTCATTACTAAACATTGTGTTTTGTAGTGAACGCCCTAGCGTGGAAATTAATTAAACATTTATATGTTTAATTTCTTATTACAAGACTGGGTGGCGGATGTGGCTAAGACACTGGTCAGTCTGCTGTTTCACTGAACTGCGCACCTCATGGTCGTTAGTTCTTGGCAGAGTTACTGTCGTTAACGATATCTCGTCTTAGTTTAAGTGGCAAAACGACGTCGAAAAGTGACACCAAAGGTTTTGTTCATCTTACTTTTACTTTCGTAGTATATAAAGTACGCCTGTAAGAAAGTGGATTTTACTTAAATGTATGTCAGTCTATCTATTTGTGTGAGTACACATCGTAGCCCTTTCTGCTCAAAACATGTTAAAAATATTAATTTCTCTAAAATAGGATGTAATAATTTTGATCAAATTTTGCTCGATTTTGCAGTATGTTCTTTAAAAATAAAACGCTTTAGTCGCTATTTCCCCCAAAATCATGTTTGGGAGCTGTCAGGGGAAAAATCGAAGTAATTTTTCAATTTTGTGTCATCAGATTTTGTTAGAATTTTTAATCACGTATAAAGACATATAGCATTTTGACATGTCCATAAAAAAGAGACAAAAAATAGAAAAAATATTTTTTTTTAATAAAGTGACAGCTGATCTGTATTAGCGTTGTTAATTAGTTGGAGAATGTTGGCAACACTGTTTTAATGCAATAATTTAATTTCTTATACCATATTTTGTGCCTAACTAGGCCTACAAACACTTAAATCTAATAAAAAAGAGCTCAAGAAAACTAGATCCTGTACTTAACTGATTTAAGTTAATTTTACGAAGAGACAAAGTAACGTGAGTTACCGACCTGGAAGTAATATTTTTTTAAAATACTTTTTCTTTAAATTTTAAAATAATAAGTTGTGTAGGCCTATATCTGTCAGATGTTACACTGATCTGTTACACAAAAAATATATTGTATTTGTATCTTTAACTACAGAGCAGAAATTTAATGGTAAATTGTCATTTTTAATCTTTGCAATGTCACTTTCTGTAGCGTGTGTTACTAAATTTTAAAATAACTTAACTAATTATAGCCGAAATATAACGTCACGCCCAAGTTACAATTTAGGAGTAAATTGAAAAGGAACCAAACCCAAACCCAGATATCGGTAGGGTTGTTTTTTTCAATTTCTGACGAACGTAAATTTCGTTTTAAGCTTATTAAACTGGAGTTATGATTCTTCATAATAACTCCAAATTTTTAATGATTCTTCATGCTGTCAAAGTTCAAATAAAAATCTGATTAACTAATTTTGAGAAATGGACCGAATTTCAATCAAGGATCAGTGCTTGTTTTAAGTTCCCGGGTCTGGGTTTAAACACGATGATCGCATTGTAGTTCATTTTCCAATAGAAATTCGCTATAATAGTACTGTAATCGAAATTAAGAACGGGAAGGTCCAGAAAGAGCTTAACATAGATCACATAACTCGAGCTGAGAAAGCATAACAATAAAACATGTTTGCTGTAATAAAATATCACGATATATGGGCGTTAAAACAATATTTCGACAAGTAAATCCCCTCATACTAAGAACATTTGTGTTTTTGGTTTTATGAAACTGTGATTCGGTATTGGTAAACGTAATTTGTGGGCGTAAGTTTCAAAATGGCAGCGGTATAAGTTGAATACGTAGTTTTCTGTGAAATGATGCCGGGTTAGTGATTTGGCAGCTGCGAGTTTAGCAAGGGATTTTTAGTCCCTTTTATCGTATTTATTTCATTCAGTACAAACTCAGTATCTATTGCACAACTGCAATACATTACTTCAATAGAAACAACAGTTGGGCCTGATCAGCTGTTTAAATATTGTTAAAATACCGCATACATTATTAATTCTTATTTAAATAACAGCTTAAATTAATAACTTTTACTAATTTTCTTAATAATTCTAAGCGAGTCTTATTAATAAAACTCAAGTAAAGTCGCTTAGACTTCGTTGCGAGAGTGTGTAAGTATTTATAAATACTATACGGATGTTTGACTTCGAACAGTGTAAAGCAAATTCCTTTACGAATTATAGGCACTTTCCTGGATTGAAGTATTTCCCATTGTATATCATTGTCAGCTGTTTTAAAGACCGGAAAATACCCTTCGGTACGTCTTCTCTATGTAGCCTGGCATTACTCTCAGTTATTTTGTGTTTTATATGACCAGTAGGTGATAACGTTTATTTGTGAGTACAGTTCTGATTCTACCTTTTTTAGGCTTCCATCTGAGCATTTGAAGAATATATCTTTCTTGTTATAGCAACAGCTGCATAAGCCATTCGCCGCTTTTTTAGACTTTCAAAGGTAGGGGAGAGCGGGGCAATACCGTGCACCAAGTTTTTAAATACCGTAGAGGGCGTAATGAGCGCTGGGAAGTGCTGCTGTATAGCTGGAAGAATTCGTAACAGATCAGTACAGTCGGAGAGCTTATAGCTTTACATGCGTATTTGTGACGGGTGTTTTTGTTATTATATCAACTTTTCTTATAATAACAACGACGTATTAGAACTGTGGTAAGTGAAATACGTTATTAATGATTTTATTGAAACTAATTGCTTCGAATAGAGCATTTCTTCAGCTATTTTTTACATTAAATACTGGTACTTAACTTTCTTTATTTTTAGGTTAGGATTGAAAATGTGGTGATATGTCGTCATGGGGCAATGCCGCTCAAGGTGCACGGTATTGCCCCGTGTTGAACGATATTGCCCCATGTGGTATTTACTTGTTATAACTTTATTTATTTACATATTTCATTATATTGGTAGCTTATATTTGTGTGTTTTATAGCGAACATGAATGAATTGTGAATGAGTGAGAGGCCAATACTTTAACTATAGATCTAATAACATAATTTAATTCTGGAGATTATGTACTTTTTTAATTTCTAACAATGGTGAGAAAAAGAATAAGAACAACAGAGAGGGGCAAAGGATGGAGCGAACATGAGATGAACTGTGCCATTCATGATGTGAGTACAAATGGAATACCACAGATTCAGAAAAACAGGAATCTTTCCTCTAGATCCTGCAAAAGTTAGTGTTGACGACTACGTACTTTTACACTCGGAAGAAGAGACAGCTTTAGATCTACCGGTTGTTGAAGATAATGGCTCCAAAAATGATGAAAATACTGATCTAGTCAGGCATTGTTCTTCGCGAACAGCCACTGATGACGATGATGACGAGCACTTAGAAGCTCAGTCTAAAGTTGGTCTGCAATTCGAGGAAATTACAACCATTACCTGAAATGAAAGAAAAGTGCCCGGCAACAGCATCATCAGTTTTTACGTTGACCCCAAACAAAAACATTTTAAAGAAGGCTGCAGCAATCAAACAAGCAAAATTAAAAAATAAAACAGATAGGGAACAATTCAGTGCAACAAATTTAGGGAAATCAAAGTTCCAACCGAAAGGAAAGAGCAAATATAGAAAGTCTGCATCGAAGATAATACCTCCATTTGACAAAAAAAAGTGTCGCCGAAACATATGTTTTGAGTCTTCATCAGACGACGATTTGGACCCCTCTAAGCTCTGCAATGATGATGAGATGTACGACATCGAGTCTGCTGATTTCAGAGGAACTCCAGTTAAAAGAACACCTGGTGATCAAGATTCCGATTGCTTATTTTGTGGTTAGTTTGGAAAAAACAAAGAATTGTGGTTTAGATGTGTGTTTTGCAGTGGTTGGGTGCATTCAGAGTGTAGAGGGCGCGATACAGATGAAAATTTCATTTGTGACTTTTGTCAATAAAAGTAGACTCAATCACATAAAAGCCACTCTGAACTGAAATAAATGACAATTTAGTGTTTATTAATTTCCATCAAGAAGAGGACTTATGAATATTTTTTAAAATTTTATAAGCTAATTAACCACATATTACATTTTTCTGTTTTGAAAATTGTTCATTAATATAGAATATTTGAATTATTATTAAAATTTGTTCTGACATTTGCCAAAAATTGTTCCGACATTTGATATCATTGATAGGAAATGTCCTAACGTATTTTAATTAAAATTACATATTACTTATTTCAATGTTAAAATAAAATTTGTTACTAGATTTTGAATATTTGTTTTATTTTCACACAAACTTTGCCGTTAACATTGTTGCACGGTATTGCTCCGTATAGTGCACGGTATTACCCCAGCCCTTGGGGCAATACCGTGCAATGTAAAGTTTTCGTAAAATGGGTTTAACTCTCGAAATTGGTTTAGTATTTCAAATATGAAGTCAAGAATTTGTAGAAAATTAGTTTCTTTACAAAACGAGATGGTTTTCATCGTTTTTGACGCTACCAAATTAAAAATAAAAAATAATAACGCTTAAGTGCACGGTATTGCCCCGCTCTCCCCTACTTCCTGAGGTGGTTGTTTCCAGGAAAAATTTCTGTTTGACAAAACCAAACTTCGCTCTTTTTGCTGGACCACTTTCCCGAGTTTAGACGAGTTTTCAGTCGTTTCACCGTTTTAGCGCTATAATGTTCTTCCACTTACCTTTGTCACAATCTTTCTTTGTTTTTCCTTCTTGAGTTTAAGCCTGGTTTTCCCCCAATTACTCAGATGTCCTTCATTTTCTCTTTGATGGTGCATCGACGGTGTCCAGTGAAGGTGAAAGTTGTGTTAGTAGATACGAAGACTGACGTTGTAAAAAATTTTTGTTTTCATTTTATACATAATTACTTATTATCACCTTCAATATACACCCCTTCTCTATTCCCACAACGCTCCATGCGAATTTTCCATTCTTGGAAACAGTGCTGAAAGTCATCTTCTGTAAACTCCTTCAGGACTCTTGCCGCTTTCACTTTTACAGCTTCCACGGACTCAAATCTCGTCCCTTTTAATGCAGATTTCGCCTTAGGGAACAGATAGAAGTCACATGGTGCAAGGTCTGGTGGGTAAGGTGGATGTTCTAACACTGGGATGCTGTACTTGGCCAGGAACCTCTTGGCAGATAACGCGGAATGAGCTGGCGCATTGTCTTCGTGGAAAACCTATGATTTGTCCTTCCACATTTCGGGTCGTTTTTTCTCTTTCACGTAGTTTACCAAGTACCTCAAGGTAGTAATATTGATTAATTGTTTGACCTTCAGGAACCCAGTGAAGGTACACAATCCCATGAATATCGAAAAAACAATCATCATTGCTTTAAATTTTGACTTGCTGATTCTTGTTTTTTTTTTTTTTGCTTTCGGTGAAGTTGGGGGGGGGGTCTTTCAATGCATGGATTGGCGCTTTGTTTCCGGATCATACGTGAAAAACCACGATTCATCACATGTTATTATTCTTTGATTTTGTAATGGCATCCAAAGTTCAGTACAAACCTTTTTGCGAGCTGCTTGTTGTTCAAACATGAGAATTTTTGGCACCATTTTGGCAACACTTTTTCTCTTCTTGATTTTGCATTGACGGTGTCCAGCGAAGGTGAAAGTTGTGTTAGTAGATATTTTATTCTGTTGGTTTGTGGTGGCTTTTACATTAGCAGGAGAACGAACTGTATGATAGTTTCGGATTTGCAAAAAACTTAATGAAACCACTTATGCCTTTCATAAATTCCTTTGGGTTATGTTTTTAGTAACGCCAAGTTACTGTAGTTATTTGAAACGTTGTTTTGTACCAGTTGGTTATGAAAACGTCATCATCTTACTTGATGACTCATAATCGACGCCGTCATCAGTTACGGCATCTCGATCCGTTGACCTTGGATAGTCGTAAATAAGTGGTGGATAAAGAAAACGTTCCCCTTGAAAGAATACTGACACCTAGCTGATGGCAGTAACTGCAAGTCTCGAACGTTTGCGCAAATTCAGAGATGCAGCGGACTGACGGTATCTTACAAAGCCCATGTAAGACTTACTATTCTGGGAGTTTATTAATTTGCTCAAAAGACAGGTAAGCTAACCCTTAAGGACGATAATAAATTTCTGTCATTAACGACTCGGGCAAGACATTTTCAGCAAACAGTCGCTTGTTTGTGAAATTTTATTGAGATTTGGCTAATTTATTTAATTTTCAAAGTTAAAGTAGTCGGGTTCAGTCTCCACTGACATTTGTGGAAATTAATGTTTAATAAAACTGAAAGTATTTACGAAAAAAATGTGCGTGCGTGATCATAGGCAGCATTTGCTAATTTCCTGAACCACCATCCGGTCCGATAAGGGAGGAGATAAGGACAACAGGTTAAGGTCGAATGCATTATAGTAACGTTTCATACATTACTATAAAGGCTATCGCGTCAGCTGTTTCTTTCGTCATTAATCAAAGTCAGCTGTTCCCCTTTGCTTTTAATTTGTATTTATTTAAAATTTGTAAGTTCGGCTTTCATTGAATTATAGAAAAAGTTCTTTCTCGTCTTAAAGCACTACACTCAACGGAAATAGTACGAGTAATTAAACTGTTGTCATATCTGGATGTCGCTGACATCAACAATGCTAGGCAATTTGGCAACACTGCCGCACACGTCACTGACTAATTGCGATGCGCGGAAAGTTCTGCGCATCTCGCGTCAACTTCAATTAGTACAGTCGTTTGTCAACCGATCCCATTCCTCGAGTCCGGGAATTTCAATCGTTTATATCAGCCAAACTTTGATTGATTGTAAGGCATTAAAGGGCGTTTTTTGCACTTTTAAGCTAAATTGAGCTAAATTTCGATTTTACAGTATAAGAATAAAGTGTAGTAATAAAGTTGTTTAGTATTCGTATTGGATGGTCAGCAACGGTACTTGTTTGCGCTTTAACTGTAAACGGAGTATTATGAAATTTCTGGGATTTTTCGTAAAGTACGATCCAAAATTTAGAAAATAATAGTTACAAATAGATTGTACTTGTTCTTACTTAGGGCAAGTAAGAATGTGGTTAGTAAGAAAAGTAGGCTAGGCTTACTGTTATACTACTGCACAAAATACAAACTTGCAGAAATATTGCACAAACTTTCTCCTCTCGTTCAATTAATTTTTCATGACGTCCGAAAAAATAAGAAAATGTATCTAGTTTTTTCAAAATCGGCCATAAATAAGGTTTTGCTCAAAATTTGAAAAAAAAATAAACAGCTGTTTAACAAATTAATATTATGTTTCTATAGTATGTCCAAACAGACAGAAACCAATTTTTTTTAACTCGGACTTGAAAACCTGAAGGAGGATCATCAGAATTTTAAGATGATTTTTTTCACTATCACCATTCTTTTTTGTACTTCGTATAATAAAATAAAAATACCCGTTACAAGTAAATGTAGGATTATTGATTTGGGTGTTTTAGTGTTTACGATGAAAGCCTGATGATGTCATAAATATATGGCGAAACATGCTGTTACAGTGTAGACATATATTGTCTTACGTTTAATATAATAGAGAAGCTCAGAGGTAATCGTTTACTAGTATTCACATAAGGTCGTTTATTGAAAACGTTGGATGTAATTTATAATAATTTATGCAATATTGAAAGCGCCTTGATGTGGCAAGAAGCAGTGGGAGCAACATTTTAACATTAGATATTCCGTGTTGTGGTTACTTAAACATTTTGTTTTTTGTTTCAGGTAAGGATGGCCTGGATTTTTCGAAATCTTTGAGTAAGTAATTTAGTGTACGAGAAACTTTTACGACCCATTTTAATTGTCTTAGCCTGCGTGTGTTTTAAATTGGTATTTTATTTTTACCGCTGATAATTTTTCATCGAAACAGCGGTCAAGGTTCATTTTCTTATTTTAAATGTAATTTGACACTTTAAAATATTAATTTATGTAGATTTTAACGCTGATTACGTTGGTAAAATTCAAGGTCATTCCGTAGACCCTATGGGCGGTACTAAAGGGTTTACATACGTACTAAAAGATTTTACTTACGGGCCCTAAACTTCCGCGTAATTTAATGCTGATTGTAAATACATTTATTTCGTTTTACTTAAAAAGCGTCTGATTTTAACTACGGGTTATAAAAAAACTGACATTACATCCACACGTAGCTTTGAATCTTGATCACGAAGGCACACCAAATCATGTTCATCCCTTGCCACTGCCTTCTTTATCTCATGTGACTGAACGACTCTCGGGCACTGATCACATCGACATTGGCCTCGTCTCACCGGATATTAATATCCCTGTCACCGTGATATATCCCCTGTACAGTGTCATGTTATGTTGATGACGACATCAATCTACCCCCTCCTCTTGGTTTGCATATTTCAGATACACTTTTGTCAGCTTCCATCTTGTCCTTCCCATTAATAACGATCTACGAATAATTTTAGGCGATTTGAATTACAATTAGGGTTACAAATAAGTCCGTAGTAATTGGAAAGTCGCGATACTTTTACGTACAGGGTGTTACGTCGTTCGTTCAGTGGTGTGACTGAAGCAAAAACAAACATAAATAAATCGCTTACAACCTGTTTTAAGGGACCACCCATTGCTAGAATATTACAAGAGCAAAAACATTTCAGCTATTGACAACGAACATTTTGAAGGTAATACCGTGAATTACCTTAATAAATTTTCATTATCTTGAAATATGGAATGTCTTAAAAATTGACTTTGTGTATATAGCTCTTAAAAAGGCTACAATTCCAACTACAGGCGTAACTGAAGCAAATTACTTAGGAACTGGTTATGTTCGCACCCTAACAATTTTTGTAGGACTTGCGAATTTTATCTCCTGTGCAACTCTAAAGCGAAGTAAATAAGCATAACCTCAAAGTTTAGTTAACGGAAGAACAGTTGATTATTGTCTAGGCTGTAGGCTAATCAGTTAAATGAAAAAGGCTTTGAAAAAACAGCTAACTGATAGGTCGTCGTTTCCATTAAAAAAGTGCATTAAAAATATAAATAGATTTTTCTTCAGTTTTTTTATAAAAAAAAGATCTACAATTTATTTCTGTGGAAATTTATAAAATTTTTATAAATAGAATAAATTACTTACTTTTGGTGTAAAACCAGTGGATTTTTCTAATTTTATGTCCGAAAAAAATAAAAATAAATTCCGTTCTCTATAGTAACTAGAAGATTTGAAAAATCCTTTTATAATTGAGAAACTGTTTTTAAATTATGAATTTAATGATAAAAACACCCTACAAAATATGAAATGAAAAGCTGATAATTAATTATTTCACACCCAAATAAACTTTTTTTAAAAAAATAATATTAATTTTACTTAGGGCCTATCTTTATTCGAAATATGTAGAAAGATCAGAAGAAGCTACTAAAAGTTTTTCACTGTGATTATTGTCTGTCAATTTGTACAGATTGCTTACATTTAAAAAAAAATATTAATTAATGAAATTGGTTCCATATATCGTGATAATGTTTTCAAAAATCATCTAGTTTTTAAGCTCTTTTTACTGGAAAATTGTAAAAAACAACACTTCCTTAAAGTTGACTCTCCATAAGCTATCGAGAGAGAACCGGGAAAATCTAATCTTGCGCTTTTATAGGCCTAACGAAGTTCATAATATATTTGTAATGAGCGACATGCACTTTAACGATGTTTCACATCTCCCCTCCCTATTTCAAAATCGTTCACCTTGTTAGCTGACGTTGCTTATCACGTTCTTAATGCTTAAGACTTTACCAGATCCTAAAAACTATGATTCTACTTTGTTTGAAAATTTATAAAATTTTCAACTTTGTGCACCAACGTTGCGTTATAACGTTATGTGTTCTGTAGTAATTAACGAATGTAAAACTAATGAAATTTTCTAATTTTCTGCTCGAAAAAAATAATAAAAAAATATAACCCTTCATCTAAAGTAACTATTTTTTTAATATTACTTATATTTATTCGAAATATGTAGAAAGAAGATAAAACAAAGCTGGTGAAAGTTGTTTACAATGATTATTGTCTGTCATTTGTACACATTGCTTGAACTTATAAAAATATTAATAATTTAAATTGGTCAGATACATCGTGATAATTTATTTTTTTTTAAATCTAGTTTTTAAGTTTATCGAAAAATTGTCGAAAACTGCACTTCCTTAAAGTTGGCTCTGACGTTTGGACCAAAAGTAATTTCGTAAGGTATTAAGAGAAAACCGGGGAAATCTATCCTTGTGCTCTTTTAAACGAAGTTCAGAATACATTTATAATGAGCGACATGCCCTTTAAAGATGTTTTACATCTTCCGTTTTATCCTCCCCCAAATTGTTCACTTTGTGAACTAACGACCCGCTGTCACGTCTAGTATTTAAGCCTACTTTACCTGATCCTTAAAAATATGAATCTGTAAATGTACGAGGTGTGTTCAGAAAGTAACGAGAATTTTAATTTTTTGAAGAAAATATTTATTTATTCTTCTTCATTGATGTTGTCGCCTTCAAAATAGTCCCCTTTGGAGATTATACACTTGTGCCAGCGCTTCTTCCAATCCTCGAAACACTTCTCAAACTCGATCTTTGATATAGCCTTTAGTTCTTTCAGCGATGCGCTTTTAATGTCATCTACGGCTGTAAAACGACGGCCTTTTAAGGTTTTCTTTATTTTTGGAAATAGCAAAAAGTCACACGGAGCCATGTCTGCTGAATATGGAGGCTGGGTTACAGTACTTTTTTTGGCCAAAAATTCACGAACAAGCAATGAAGTGTGAGCTGGTGCATTATCGTGATGCAAAAGCCATGAATTGTTTTTCCACAGATCCGGGCGTTTTTTTCGGATTGCTTCACGCAAATGGCGTTGAACGTGTAGGTAGTACTCCTTATTTACCGTTTCACCTGGTGGCAGGAATTCATGATGCACTATGCCATTAATATCGAAGAACACAGTGAGCATAACTTTCACGTTCGACAGCACTTGTCGAGCCTTTTTCGGTCTTGGCGAGCCAGAATGCCTCCACTGGGATGATTGAGCCTTAGTTTCGACGTCATATCCGTAAACTCATGTTTCGTCACCTGTTATAATACGTGTCAGTAATTCTGCATCGTCGTTGACTTCATTTAGTGACTCCTGAGCAACTTCCATTCGCCGCTGTTTTTGTTCAAAATTCAACAATTTTTGAACGAATTTGCTGCCACGCGTTTCATACACAAAACATTGAAAACAATGTCATGACCCAATCGATATGCCGACATCATCAGCGGCATATCTAATTGTGATTCGGCGATTGTTCATAACCATTTCTTTCACTTTTTCCACGTTTTCATCGGTTGTTGATGTGCTGGAGCGTCCAGGGTGTTCGTCATCTTCAACGTCTTCACGGCCTCTTTGGAAACGCTCTTACCACTCGTAAACTCTTGCTTTACTCATAGCAGATTCACCATAGGCTTTTGTTAACATTTCACACACTTTTTTACACTTTATTCCATTTTTTACGCAAAATTTGATACAAATTCTTTGATCCATTTCTTTTAACAAACGAAAATCGCCGAGCGAATAAAAACACGTCTAACCTTTATGGCTGTCACAGACAAAGTTAACAATGAAAACAACTGAAAGTTTTATCATACTTCAAGGGCATGTATACCAACATAATAAAAAAATGTTTGACAATCGGACTCTCAAAACTCCGCGAAATTTAAAAATTCTCGTTACTTTCTTAACACCTACAGTACATATACTGTATGTGCTGTATATGATTTATTTAAAAAATTCTTTCCTACCTCAACACATGCCTCGTTGAGGAATTTCGCAAATCTTTATTTTACTAAAAATGTTTATCCTACAGATAGGCTAGATTTACAGTCAGTACACCAGCTGGAATTATTTTATTTACTTCTAAATTTAGCGTAAAACTTGTTATTTCTGGCGCGGCTCGGATGTTAAGTTTGCCCGGTGTCCGGTACTATCACCGATCCAATCGGAATTCAAAATATACTGTTGGAAGCGAATTCCCAAATAGTATATCGCTACTTAAAAAAACAAAACAAAATCCGATTTCATCCAGCAAAACCGTTTCAAAATATTTCAGATCTTTAAAACTTTTTATTATCGTAATAATAACTTTCATTGTCGTAATAGCGTTAAAAATTGCATTTTAAGTTTTATGAAATTATGAAAGTTAATTTGACGGCGGTCAGGGTTCATTTTCGTGTTTTTATTGTAACTTTAAAGTTAAAAAGTGTTAATTTATGCAGATTTAAGTGATGATGAAACCATATTTTTAATTGTAAGGTTAAAAAAATGTAAGTGATTCGCTTCCATCACGTCAGAGTTCTGCGTTATTTACTGATTCCGATCTTAAACTGTTACGCAGGAACGATAGAATGTGGAGTTCTGTATCATCGTGCGTACGTACCTTTGAAGTGATGTTTCAATACATTGTTGACGGATTTATACGTATTACGGGACGAGTTAAAGAAAGGCGCCGCTAGAGCTCGCGACGGGCGCCTGCTTGACCCCTACGTCTCACTTAACAGCTTCAATATGTCTAGGCTAAGCTTTCATTAAGTCCGGCAATAATTGAAAGCAAACACTTCTTCCGTCATCAGTGGAGTAGGTTTGTTGCATACTGTAAACTAATTCAACAAAATTGTATTTTTTTCCTAGATCGAATAACGTAGGTTAGTGATTGGATAATCGATTAATTAATCGATTGTTCCCCCATAAAATCACACAACTCATAGAGTATCAATAGCTACTGTGTAGTACTTGAATAGACATGGGCTCCCACATGAAATTTCGGACCCGGGATCCAAAATCCGAAATGGGCCGAATCGTAAAAAAATTTCAAAATATCCGGCCGAAAATGTTATTGTTAAATCAGATACCGTTTTTTGAAAGAGAAATAAATGGGTGTTAAAATCAGAGGCCATCGTGGAAGTGAATGGGAAAACATCTTATACGTACGTCGTTCAGGCTTTATACAAGGTTCCTCTGTATCAAATTTCAAAACAATCGATCAATACGTTTGGCCCAAACTGCGTAACACACAAACAAAATGTTTAACAGTCTAGTTGAAACAGAGACCTCGCTTCGTTTGGTCGATAAACATTACCTTATCTTCCAATCAGTATAAGTATATATATTACTTGCTCATTATACTAAGTGTAAAGTTTGGTGGGGGGTGGTAAAATCTATCTTGAGATTGATATGGGGTCTTTGAGTTAAAAAAGTAAATTGAATGTATATCCGCCTCTGTGCGCATGCGTCGTTAAAAACGAAAGGATTTTGACTTATTTTGATTAAATTTTGCACGCATCTCGTTTTTGTCATTTTCCTTATTTTTTTACACATGTGATATCTAAAAATCGGCTCTAACGATTTTGTTCAGTTGCTCAAATGTAGTTCATAAGTACCCAAACAAAATGTACGAGCCGCTACGCATCAAACTTTTGTGTTCGAAACTATAAAAAACTGAAAAGTCGGCATAGTTTGTCAAAACTGGTTCATCAGACTGTAGGAAAACTAAACAAGTCGACAAATTAAACAAATCCGACGGCGGTCAGGATCTATTTCAAATTCGCTACACTGACTAGCGTCATGAAAGGCCTATATGCCCGAAATTTGAAGAAAAATCTGGCCAACATTATTTTTCGGGAGTGTAGCGACACAATTTTTACTTTTTACGTATGAACCACATTTAACCAATCATTTATGTAAATAGTTTGAGCCGATTTTAAGAAATCTATATTTTATCTTTTTTTAACAAAATAGGATAAATTTGTTTAATAAATAATTGTCCTCAGATGTGGTAAACCAGACCTGTATGCCAAATGTTATAAACATAGATGAACTAGTTTAGCATTCAGTAATGAGCACACGCAAACTGACACACGGTTAGACATCGTAGAAAAAAAATGGACTTGCCAAAACGGATATAAATAATAAATAACAGTAAGTAGTTGTGAATAGTAATGTCTACAGACTTAATGACTCTTTATGATTTTACAAATCTGTTATTTAATTTAATTCGTACTGCTTTAAAATGTTATTGATTGTAGATGTATTGGGTTAGGGTTTATATTGTAAGCCTAACTTGTTTTGTTTATATTAGTCCCTTATTGAATCTACTCTACAAGGTTCAATTGAATCTACACATAGGTCCCTAGTCCTCCCACCAAATGCCAGTCAGGATGATGAAAGGGAAAATACAAGTAGTACCAAAACCCGACGTTAGAGCGCTCTGAACTCGTTTTTTACTACTTCCCCATACTTGAGTCTATAAATTGCTGTAATGAATTTGTCTTACACTCGATTAAGATGTCTAATTAATATAATATCATAAGTGTTTCATATATTAACAAATTACCTAATTGTAGTCTGAGAAGCTAACCTAAAGGGTTCATTTCTTTTCTGATAGATAGCGTTCTCTATTTTCAGGCACAATGTTTCCTTTGCAGTGTCAATGAATACAGAATTCTGTATTCATTGGCAGTGTTCTTTGTTTCATCTTTGTTTATAGACTCAAGTCTATTTATATATATATATATATATTATATATATATATATATATATATATATATATATATATATATATATATATATATATATATATATATATATATATATATATATATATATATATATATATATAGGCGAAAATACATTGAGGCTGTTATCGCCTCCCTAAATATAAGTGTTAAAGTCATAAGTATAGTGTTGTAAGTGTAAGTGTGTGTGTTAGACTCAGGTACCGAGAGGGACCCTCAATAGGTGCAGCTAGTCTGCGCCCCCCCCCTGCGGGACTCAAGGATAAAAAAGTAGAAGTAATAAGTACGTATTTTTACTTTATTCTGATACAATAATAGAGTAAAAAAATGCGCTGATACAGGCAGTGCGCAGATATTTTTAGGGACTATACATTTATTACGGCAATGAATATTTTTCCAAAGCTTTATATGGAGCACAGCGCTTGAAACGTTACTTCCTGTATGTTGCGGAAGTAGACTCGTGGCATACTAATGACCAATACCGTTAGCCCTGGTTCGGTTTTATGGCCTTCCCTCCCTGCCTCCGCGCACCTTCCTATTAGGTTCCATTATTTCCTACATCAGACAATATGGTCGTAAAAATATACGTGAAGGCAAAACACGCATAGGTAGTAACTAGCTACACGATTGCGCACAATCAGATAATCGCGGCACTCACCTGTCTCGCTGACGTGATAAAAGAGTATTTTGAGATAATCAAACGATACGAAAGTTAATTTTGGGGTCAGTTCATTAGAAGTGGTCCAATGGTGGTCGCTTGACTAATTTTTAAAAAATGGATTTACCCCACTTGTTTCGTACATGTCTTAGAACCTTAAAACTATGTTCTATTTAAGCAGTTTACATGTAGCGGCCATTTTTGTTATGGCACACCCGACTATTTTGCGATTATAAGGGTTTGTAGAAAAAATCGTCCAAAAAACTATTTGTTCAGGAAGGACGAAACAAAGAATTTTCTGAAGGTAAAAGATAGGCGCAGTTGTTTATTTAACTAACTCTTCTTTGAACATGAAAATTGCTGAAATTTCAAATTTTGTAGTTTTTTCAAGGGAAGGGATAATACAGTTTGAATTATTTTTTTATATGTATAGATACATGTTAGTAGTTTTACCATAAATAATATCAGTGATGATGTACTTACTTTTTAAATTGTTATGCTTTTTTTAAAACCCGATATTTTTCGAAATACTCAAATTTCGACTTAAAATAACTTGAATACGGTGGGCGATAAAAACGGCAATGCCTTGGACAAGTTTTTTACCCAGCAAAATCCTTTTACGCGTTTGAAAATTACGGTTATTCAATAGGCCTACCTTTAAAAAAATCGTTTTTTTATCTTAAACTAAATTGAAAATCTGAATGAATTAACGAATGTAGCCACGTTAGGGTTAATTTGTATACGTATTTTTAATCACGTTTTGAAATGTTCAATTTATTTTTTAAATAATTGCGTTTTTAGTTAATACGGATTTTAATGCTGATTACGATTTCAAGCATATTGTCGGAACAGTGTAAATTTAAAAATGTTACGATTTATTTTTAAATATTTTGAATGACTTTCATTTTGAAACAGATGTTGTTGATTAACTGAATGTAGTTGAAATTATTACACGCGGAAATGACGTATTCAGATAAAACAAAGCTACAAGATTTTAACCGCAGTTACTCCTATTGCTTGCAGATCCTTCGTCCTCGTTGGTCTAAGCTGTATAAAGTATGGCCGTTGAAAAAGAAAACAACGAACCTTACATCTTAAGGTCGTAGGTCCGGGACTCGAAACACTGTCCTTGCTGGCTATGTCGTTATAGCCTGTATCTTTTCACGACCACTCAAAACGTGGTCTAAGACCAGGATCGGTATTCTCTCCCGACACCTGTAGGCCTATAATCGTTGCCCACATTTCACTAAAGAAGAATCTGTTCCTCATAGCTGTAAGGTAATTTAAGAAATCAAACCGCCATCTGGCAAAACGAACCAGGGAGCGATGAACGTCTGATTGGTTTCTATTGTTTTGACATTTGACACGTAACGACAAGGTTGGCATTCTTGTTGCTTTTCCAAAGTGTGTTTACGTTGGCTGCACTGCATGCGTACTTTACGGCAGTTAACCGACCATTAAAGCAGAGAAATCGGCTAGACATGTTGTGACAAGTTGAATGAATGTAGGGCCTACCACCAGTCATAAAGTGGCTGCATTAGTGGGGTCATTTGAGTCGGAATTTTGTTTTTGTTTTGCACCAGCGTTCCTGGTGCACAAGAGGAATTATCTGATGTTTCTGCTATGTTGTTTCACTGCCCGTAAAAATGTGGCATACGCTAAGAAACAATAGACCCATACTTTATCACATTCATTATAGTTTTTTTTCAAATTTTAAGGCGAAAGCACATTAAGGCTATTATTGCCTCCCTAAATGTAAGTGAGTGTAAAGTGTTTAAAGTCGCAAGTGTAGTGTTGTAAGTGTAAGTGTGTGTTAGACTCGGGTACCGCGAGGGACGTCTAAATCCTCTCAATAGGTGCAGCTAGTCTGCACCCTGCAGGACACATTCATATATATATATATATATATATATATATATATATATATATATATATATATATATATTATTATATATATATTCATTATTATATTATATTCATTCATTATATATATATATATATATATATATATATATATATATATATATATATATAATTTCAATTGAGTTGAAATAAAACATTTAATAATCCAAACAAAATTTAATTTGTTTTGTTGCCATTTAACCGATTTAGAAAAACTACAAAACAACCAAAGCCCGGCCAGTTTTTGTCGCCTATATTAGGGATTTTAAATTTTGAAATGGTAGAATGCGTTTTCACGTCTGCTTATTTGTTCACTTTTAGCCAATTTCTATCTGAAAAAAGTACACGTATCTTTGCTAAATAGATAATTAGTCTGAAGATATTTTTACAAATATCTTGTTTTGTTTAAATAAATAAATATGTGAACCTAGCTTAAATACTACTTACTGTAGTTGTAGTAAAAGATCAGTTGTTTTATATTCATTCGTAACGATCAGCTGATTTCATTGAACAGCTGATAGGCTATAAAAAGTTCTAGGTTATGTTGTTAAAAACTAGCAATATTAACAACAATTATTGTAAACTTTTATATTAATTTCGAATGTATTATGAACGGTTATAAAGTGCACGTGTTCTTCACTTAAAGAAAAGTGACGAAACCAAAGTAACATATAAAACGGGTGTACTGTTATTGAAAATGAGGAAGAAAAGAAAATCATAGAAATAAAGAAATTAAATTCCTGTGCTCGTTCGTTCCATATTTCCGTTATACTTTTCCATTCTGCAGACTATTTCTATTTTTTTTATTCACTCCTCTCGCTAAAGCTAACATTAAAAGCTTCGCTTCAGTATATTGTTGAAGCAGTCATTATGGAAGATCTAAAAATGGGACCTTGAAATGAGCGCCTTTTCTGACCATTTGATCACTTTTATACGGGGTTATACTTTTAAACGGGTCTTAAAACTTGGCAATTTTTGTCCTGTTTGACTCAAACTTAGCATAAAAATCAATTTAGCCCATTCGTTACACAGCAATTCTTTCTGTGTTTCAGAATGTTTGTTTCAATTCTAAAACATAAAATATCCATAACGTCTTGCACTATTTTTAAAATCTGCATTAACAATTGATTTACGTATTAAACAAATAATGTAATATTTTTACTTTTAGAAATTCGCTTCAATCACGTCAGCAAGACGTTGCACTATGTTAATTGCTGTATGTTTTTTGTAATTATTTTTTTTTTCTAATAGGTTATGTGTAGTGTAATTTACTTATTACATTTTCTTACGTTTTTCATGAAATTCCCGTTTTATGACACTTACTATTCGCCAATATTTTTGAAAACTAATCAAAACTCAATAACCGCAGAAGTGCGAAAATGTCAGCTGATGGGAATTTGTTTACCAAATAATTCTCATAATAACTCATTTCTTTGTACATTGTTGTGGATTCTTGGACGCCATGTCGTGTTACATTGAAACTGTGGTATTACTGTTGCATGCATGTCACTATGTAATTCAGCTGGTTCCCGACAGATGGCAATGCACGGAACTGCCCCAGTTGAAGGTTGATCGATCGGACCTCTTCCCGTCCTCTTTCTTAAATCACCTGTTTTCCATTTCCTTTACAGTCAAAATATTTTTACTGAGAAAAAAAACGAGGAATGCTATTTCACAACAAAAGCGCCGGTTGATTTATATTTCCTCAGTAAAACAAAAGAACTTCATAAACTGCAATGCAAGATTTATCTGGTGCGATTTGGTTCCTTTCTTTTAATTGTTTTTGCTTTTGAAATTTATAAATGACACTCATGAAATTAAACTTGTCAAACCGCACAATGGGAAACGTTAATTAAAATAATATCGCGGCACGCATCTGCCCCGTTGACATGATGGAAACGAATTGCCCCCAAAACGAGAAAACTTAATCACGTCGGGTAAAGGGGCTCTGTGCGGCGACAAAACTTGGCGAAAACACTGGCTTCTTTAACAGCTGGTAAAGTTCGTTAATACAGTTTAAAATTCTTTACATGTAAGTATATGTGTGTGTGTGTGTGTGTGTGTGTGTGTGTGTGTGTGTGTGTGTGTGTGTGTGTGTGTGTGTATATATATATATATATATATGTATTTCGTATTGTGTGTGTTTTGTGTAAATGTAAGTGTGTGTGTGTGTGTGTGTGTGTGTGTGCATGTGTGTGTGTGTGTGTGTGTGTGTAAGTCGTATGTTATTATCTTCCTTGTAAGTATGAGTGTAAAGTGATCAAAGTGATAAGTGTAGAAGGGTGTGTGTGTGTGTGTGTGTGTGTGTAAATGTAAGTATGAGTATTTTTCTTTTTTTAAGTAAAATCGTGAAATGTAAGTATGAGTGTAAAGTGATAAGTGTAGTGTGTGTGTGTGTGTGTGTGTGTGTGTATGTATTTTTCTTTTTTTTAAGGCGAAAATCGTATTGAAGCTATTATCACTTCCCTAAATGTAAGTGTGAGTGTAAAGTGTTAAAGTCAATAGTGTAGTGTTGTAAGTGTGTGTGTGTGTGTGTGTGTGTGTGTGTGTGTGTGTGTGTGTGTGTGTGTGTGTGTGTGTGTGTGTGTGTGTGTGTGTGTGTGTGTGTGTGTGTGTGTGTGTGTGTGTGTGTGTGTGTGTGTGTGTGTGTGTGTGTGTGTGTGTGTGTGTGTGTGTGTGTGTGTGTGTGTGTGTGTGTGTGTGTGTGTGTGTGTGTGTGTGTGTGTGTGTGTGTGTGTGTGTGTGTGTGTGTGTGTGTGTGTGTGTGTGTGTGTGTGTGTGTGTGTGTGTGTGTGTGTGTGTGTGTGTGTGTGTGTGTGTGTGTTAGACTCGGGTACCGCGAGGGACGTCTAAATCCTCTCAATAGGTGCAGCTAGTCTGCACCCCTGCGGGTTATATAAGTATAAAAGGCTATAAGTATTTTAAATAATTTAAATAATTTTGTTCAATTATATTTGAAAATGTATAGATCTGTTGGTTTATGCATATTACGATGGTCAGCGCAGACACTGAATATAAACACACTAAAACGATAACCCTTATGAGCATTTTAGAGCCATCTATGAGTCTCTTATGAGCATTTTAGAGCCATCTATGAGTCTCTTATGAGTATTTTGCAAATATAAACGGACCAGAAGTACAACGACCATTATAAGAAGCTTGCGCGATATTAGCGTCTAAAGTCCAAGTAATTGGACTGCTTGCCGCTACGAACTCTGCAAGCTGCAAGGACAAGGGAAGGTGTTTAAGAAAGGTTTAACATACAGTATTGTTGTCTATTTAACTGTAATGAAACACTATGCCGCAAGATGCCATCAGCAGCGAGCTCTCACACCTCACAAAGGTTATCATTCTAGTACGTTTTTATTCAGTGGTTTAGTCTTGAACAATGTACGTAACGATGAACAGACGAACCCCCCGTTTTTTAAACTTTTGTACGGTTAACGTTTATAACCATTCACACGTCAAGATCGATGTTTCAGGAATACCATACTTTTCTTTTTTTTTTTGACGTCCGAATATTGTGCACACTTGGGCTAATGCAGACGATGGGATGATTTATAGCGTATGAAAATGCCAAGCCCTGGCCAGGAATCGAACCCGGGTCCTCGGGGTGAAAGCCTAGTACGCTATCAACTACGCCACCAAGGCGGCTATACAATACTTTCTATAGGCTGTACTTGTTATATTGAGAAAACATTACTTGTCTAAAGAAAAAGAGTGAATTACTTTTATATAATTATGTGACAGTTTTTCTAGTGATTAGTACCTAAAGGTGGGCACATTGTGTTATATACTTGTAGTACACTGTCGCCGCAAATTTGAAAACGTTTTACACAAGGTATATTGGTTAAAGGATTATTTGTAACGTTACAAAAACACCACTGATAATAAAAATATGTTACAACAGCTTTTTTTTTGTGTTCGAAAGACACTTTCAAGATGCTTCGATAAATTTCAAAAGTAATATTTTCGTGAGCGTTTTAGCTGTGGGTGCCAGATAGTACCTAACAACATATGGCGCATCATGTAGCAGTTGCGGTAAATTTTGCTTTATTCTATTTATTACTTTTAATTTTAAAAGTACTGTTCCAAGTTTCATAAAGGCTCTTGCCAAAACACATTGGCTTTAATAACTTCCAATATTTAATTACAGTTTAAATTGTATTACTCTCCCAAGTGTTATCAGTAGGCCTAAACCAAGTGAAACTATATTTTTATGAATGGCTAGGAATTCCAGCGCCCAGTTGCTCACTAACGTCAGTAGCATGGGTTATAAAATTTTGTTATTGCTGCAACACGTGTGCGTAGTTAAGCATTCACCCACCAGAGTGCGTCCTCCCCCCGCGCCACTCAAGGCACACTTGGAAGCACTTTCGAATACCAGTGAAGCCCTCTTTCTGCGCCACTCTGTCAATATTTTGCCTTTCACTTCCAACATTACAAAGAGTAATGCGACCGACAGAAAGTTTGCTGGTTTCTAAATACGTATTGTTTAAAGCGCAAGTCGGAAAATAATAGCCTAATGGCGCATCGTTAATCCGATTTTTTTACCCAAAAAATCAATTTCGAAAGCTACGGAAATTCAGTTCATCGGATTGTGTGCTTATATGAAGAAGAGTAAGTGTGACTAACAAGAAATAATAAGTATTTACTGTAAGAAAGGAAACCGAAAGATACACCCTTATTTTTTTCGATTTACTCCCGAACGTTAATTTCAAATTTGTTCCATTGTCTTGAGTGATTGTTAATCCAGATTTTACTAATAATTGCGGGCTCTAGACAGATATCACGTGTGTATGTGTTTGTTCGTGCGCGCGCGTGTGCATTTAAAAATGTAGTGGAACAAAATTTTCAAGAAAATGTAAGATTTAAAAGTTTAATTTTGGTTAAAGATTTTAAAGTCCGCCGTTTTTTGAAACGGGTGAACGGTTTTACTGAAAAACGAACTCGCCCAAGGTATTGCCAGAATCATTTATTTAATTGTGCCTAGTTCTAATGAAATCAGACTAAAATTTCGAACATGGAAGTGTTAAACATGTTAAACATATATATATTTCTTTAACTTTTAAAGAAGTCAAATCAACAACGTCGTGGATCGCACAAGTCAGAACAGACCTACATGACGCAGAAATAGACTCAACAGACGTTCAAGACAGAAACGCATACAGGAGAAAGATGTTCGGTTGGAAGGTCCCAGAGAATGAAATTCCAAAGAGAGCAGAGGTAAAATGGACGGAGGAGCGGAAGAGGATCCATGGGGACAGGATGAGGGAGGTGTGGAGGATTAGAAGGAACAAGACATGAGTCGGAGTGCTTTGCGTGATCCAACAGGGTCTATACGCAAATAATAATAATAATAATATTATATATATATATATATATATATATATATATATATATATATATATATATATATGTGTGTGTGTGTGTGTGTGTGTGTGTGTGTGTGTGTGTGTGTGTGTGTGTGTGTGTGTAAGCGCGCGCACGTGTGCGTGCATTCTTTCACACGCGCGCACATATTCCTTCAAGGATAGGAAACTGTGAACAAAGTTGAAATCCAGTGCACATTAATTCGACACAACTGTTTTTAGAAAAAAACATTTTTCCGACGTTTCGCCAAAATCGTATCTGGACATCCACGAGGAGGTTCTCGCACCAAGTCTGAAATCGAAATGAAGAATCCAACACTTATTTGTTCCATATATAATTATATCCTTCATATGGCACAAATTGAAAGTGGGCTGGCTTGAAGTTGACGTAAATCGATCCGCCATTAACGCACTCAGCCCAGCTGGTTATGTCTAGATTTCAAATTGGCATTGGCCTTTCATGACTGCAGTAAGTTATGGTAACGGAATGTCATATGTTCGAGGTTCCCTTTACAACCCCGTGTAGCAGCACTGTTGTCCAAGATTCTGATATTGTCCGACAGATGACGCGCTCCTCACTTCTGATTGCCTGTCTGCACGGGAGCGCAAAAGTCGCTTCAAAGGTGTCTGAAGTTGATTGAAGCGTTGAAAAAATTAATATTGTAAACGTTACGCTTTAACGGCTTGTCTGCCCGGCCCCGACTGGTAGAAATGAGCCTTTCACTTCAACACTTGTGCCAAGATTGTGTGCTTCTTAGAAGCGAAGCTGCCGAACCTATACTTGGCGTAGTGGACGGTAGAGATGGAAGTTATCGTTATTTTTTGTTATTAGGGTAGCCTTATAAGTTATCGAGTGATATTAAGTAATCGTAACGTGTTATTTCAATAACCTAATATTGACAATTCTTGCAGCTCATTTATTCTTATAGTTATTAATCGACCTGTAACGACAATCTCAGATTGCTGTTATTATAAATTATCGAGCTGACCTGTTATCTTGCTGACTATAATTTTTAACTGGTTGTGTGCGTTACGTTATTACCAATCAACGTTGCAAAATCAAATACTTTAGCGATCTGTAAATGTAACTACCCGTGCCTTAGTTTCGATGTAAAAACTATCGAATTTATTGGTAAAGTAATTGTATAAAATCTAGCTTATCTTTTGCACTTCAATACATAATTAATTACACATAACTAGCCTGCATGAAGATATTTCTCTTTCACATTTCTAAAATATACGTTTGTACATTAATACACAAAGTAAGCTTGTGACCCACAAATAACTATTAAATAAAATATTAATAACAAGCTTTAATTTACATTATTTTCCAGGTTTAAAAATGTGTTTAATAATAAGTTATATAATCATATAAATCACATTAGAAAACTCGCCCGTTCGGCATTTGGTTTGTGTGCTTGTTACGCAATTTTGGCTAAACGCATTGACCGATTTTTTTGAAATTTGTAACGAAGGTGATTTCTATAGGCCTAAAGTCCGAACGTCGTGTGTAAGGTTTTTTCCCATACACTTACGTTTCAATATGGCGGCCTCTGGTTTAACGATGACGAGCGTAAATACGGGCTATTTCTTGTAATACTAAATGAACGGCAACACTTACTAAGTTATGACCGTTTCATGGGGAAAGAGCATAAAATTTCCAATAAATTTTATGGAAAAATGGGGTCAGTAATATTTTTCATAAATATTACGGTTACTGGTAAAATTGGCGGAAAAGGTTACGAGCGCTGACCAAACAGTGCAATTGACTACGAGGCGTACTATTTATGAGTCATGATAACTTGGGAATTGAGACGTGTCTCCACTAGTCTGGCCTGGAGTCAGTAACAGTTCGTACCAACTACTTGCAATTTCGCTTGTTTTATTATCTGCTAGAAAAACGTTATCGAAATAACAGGATCTTTTTTTTTTAACGTCCGATTATTGTGCACACTTGGGCTAAAGCAGACGATGGGATGATTTATAGCGTATGAAAATGCCAAGCCCTGGCCGGGAATCGAACCCCGGTCCTCGCGGTGAAAGCCCAGTACGCTATCAACTAGGCCACCGAGGCGGCTTGCGTCCTAATTATAATAACCTGATAAAGCGATAAGAGTTATATTTTGATATTAGGGTTATTTGTCCTAATTCGATACATAACGACCAGCCTAGTGGACGGACAGGAAACGGTAACTTAGAATTGCGTCAAGGATGGATTAAAGAAATAAAATAAAAAATGGGAAAGATCCAATTTGACTTCCTTAAAGTGAAAGTATCGTAGCTTCGAGGCAAAGAGTCAAAGAGGCATCTGAGGCCTCCGAGGGTTCCGAAACCCGTCACATTATCCCGACCTCAACTTTAAGTAGGCCTACATGAAGCTGTTTCGCATGTACATATGCATGTTTGTGCACTTTGAAATGTTTGTACTGAGGGTGAGAACGGGGTTAATGTTAAATATTTAATGTTGGTTCTCCCTTCTTTTCTTGCATTCACTGCAACAACAGAAAGATCTTTCTCGACTATAAAATCGATCTAAATTTGGTTGATTTGTTTTTTTTTGTGTTTAAAGTCCGACTATTGTGTACACTTGGGCTAATGCAGACGATGGGGTGATGTATAGCGTATGAAAATGCCAAGCCCTGGCCGGGAATCGAACCCGGGTCCTCGGGGTG